>JAHHUM010000652.1:0-424468 GCA_036173005.1 Crenichthys baileyi
TATTTTTATGTATTAATTTTGTATGTATGTGTGTGTGTATTAATAATAATAATTATTAATACACACTTTAATACTCCATGAATAAAAACGACCATTTCCTTACAGACAAAAATTGGATTAGGTTAGGACAGTGATAAACCCAGTCCTGTTTGGACCGCCATATATATATATATATATATATATAGCAATCTTTTCCAACAGAACCATAATTCAAAGTTTAACCGGGTCACAGAAAAAAAAATTTTCAGAGTTTTCCCGAGGATGTTCAGTTTAGAGAGTGGTCTTGTGAAATATTCAGAACCTTTTGGACTTAATCTCCTTTCATGGCCATACATCCAGGTTCTCCACCCAGTTGTAGGTGTTTTTGTCTCCTTCCAGCCAGTGTTTCCCACTGATGTAGGACTTTTTCTGTCAGTCAGAGTGTGGAGAGACACGCCCACACTCATCTACTCCCAGTATATTACGGCTCTGAATAGTTCAGTTTAGAAACTGGAACTGAAGATCCTGTTTAACGTATTGGACCTCCTTCATGAAACACTGTAGATACAAAAACTTTACATCTGAGGCCACCAGAATTTCTGATTGTACAACTTCTAATTTTCACCCAGCGGCTGTTAAAGTCTTGACTGTGTTTCTGATAGAAAGGGTGCAGTTGCGGGCCGCGCCTCCTCCTGCTCCCCAGAAAAGGAGCTAATCACCATGGCAACCATAGCTGTGAATCAACACAAACCTTTAAAAGGATAATGGTTCATTCATGAATAGGAAACAAAATACATTCCACATCCCTAAAATCAGATTGTGACACGTAGGAATGAGCATGCCCAAAACTCCACCTCACCTGCCCCCCGGCTCGCACTGCACCCCGCCTTAACACCCCCTCCACCCCCACCCCCACCCCCACGCACGGTGGTGGGCTCACATAGAGCTTGCCTCCAGGTGCTAAAAGCAGCCCCAGCCCCAAAATACATTGCAGAGACCAGATATCTCATCTGGCCTGGAAAAACCTCAGGATTACACAGCAGGAGAGAGTCACCAGAAAGACAGCCGTGTGGCTTTCCGACCTCGACCTGTCACCCAAGACCTAAGCACGGATGGATGGATGATTGGATGGATGGATGATTGGATGGATGGATGGATGGATGGATGATTGGATGGATGGATGGATGGTTAGATGGATGGATGGATGGATGGATGATTGGATGGTTAGATGGATGGATGGATGACCGGATGGATGGATAGATGGATGGATGATTGGATGGTTGGATGGATGATCTGATGGTTAGATGGATGGATGATTGGATGGTTGGATGGATGGATGATCTGATGGTTGGATGGATGGATGATTGGATGGTTAGATGGATGGATGGATGACCGGATGGATGGATAGATGGATGGATGATTGGATGATTAGATGGATGGATGATTGGATGGTTGGATGGATGGATGATTGGATGGTTGGATGGATGGATGATTGGATGGATGATTGGATGGTTGGATGGATGGATGATTGGATGGTTAGATGGATGGGTGATTGGATGGTTAGATGGATGGATGGTTGGATGGATGGATAGTTAGATGGATGGATGGTTAGATGGATGGATGATTGGATGGCTGTATGGTTGGATGGATGGCTGTATGGTTGGATGAATGGATGGATGGATGGATGATTGGATGGTTGGATAGATGGATGATCTGATGGTTAGATGGATGGATGATTGGATGGTTGGATGGATGGATGATCTAATGGTTAGATGGATGGATGATTGGATGGTTAGATGGATGGGTGATTGGATGGTTAGATGGTTGGATGGATGGATGGTTAGATGGATGGATGGTTAGATGGATGGATGATTGGATGGCTGTATGGTTGGATGGATGGATGGGTGACTGGATGAATGGATGGATGGATGGATGGATGATTGGATGATTAGATGGATGGATGATTGGATGGTTGGATGGATGGATGATCTGATGGTTGGATGGATGGATGATTGGATGGTTAGATGGATGGATGGATGACCGGATGGATGGATGGATGGATGGATGATTGGATGATTAGATGGATGGATGATTGGATGGTTGGATGGATGGATGATCTGATGGTTAGATGGATGGGTGATTGGATGGTTAGATGGATGGATGGTTGGATGGATGGATGGTTGGATAGTTAGATGGATGGATGATTGGATGGCTGTATGGTTGGATGGATGGATGGATGGATGACTGGATGAATGGATGGATGGATGATTGGATGATTAGATGGATGGATGATTGGATGGTTGGATAGATGGATGATCTGATGGTTAGATGGATGGATGATTGGATGGTTGGATGGATGGATGATCTAATGGTTAGATGGATGGATGATTGGATGGTTAGATGGATGGGTGATTGGATGGTTAGATGGATGGATGGTTGGATGGATGGATGGTTGGATAGTTAGATGGATGGATGGTTAGATGGATGGATGATTGGATGGCTGTATGGTTGGATGGATGGATGACTGGATGGATGGATGATTGGAGGATTAGATGGATGGATGATTGGATGGTTGGATGGATGGATGATCTGATGGTTGGATGGATGGATGATCTGATGGTTGGATGGATGATTGGATGGTTAGATGGATGGATGATTGCATGGATGGATGGATGGATGGATGGATGGATGATTGGATGGTTAGATGGATGGATGATTGGATGGTTAGATGGATGGATGGTTGGATAGTTAGATGGATGGATGGTTAGATGGATGGATGATTGGATGGCTGTATGGTTGGATGGATGGATGGATGACTGGATGAATGGATGGATGGAGGATTGGATGATTAGATGGATGGATGATTGGATGGTTGGATAGATGGATGATCTGATGGTTAGATGGATGGACGGTTGGATGGATGGATGGTTGGATGGATGGATGGATGGATGGATGGATGGATGGTTGGATAGTTAGATGGATGGATGGTTAGATGGATGGATGATTGGATGGCTGTATGGTTGGATGGATGGATGACTGGATGGATGGATGGATGGATGATTGGATGATTAGATGGATGGATGGTTGGATGGTTGGATGGATGGATGATCTGATGGTTGGATGGATGGATGATCTGATGGTTAGATGGATGGATGATTGGATGGTTAGATGGATGGATGATTGCATGGATGGATGGATAGATGGATGATTGGATGGTTAGATGGATGGATGATTGGATGGTTAGATGGATGGATGATTGGATAGTTAGATGGATGGATGATTGGATGGTTAGATGGATGGATGATTGGATGCTTAGATGGATGGATGATTGGATGGTTAGATGGATGGATGGATGGATGCTTAGATGGATGGATGATTGGATGACTGGATGGATGGATGGATGGATGGATGATTGGATAGTTAGATGGATGGATGGTTGGATAGTTGGATGGATGGTTAGATGGATGGATGATTGGATGGCTGTATGGTTGGATGGATGGCTGGATGATTGGATGGATGGATGATTGGATGGTTGGATGGATGGATGATTGGATGGTTGGATGGATGGATGATTGGATAGTTAGATGGATGGATGATTGGATGGTTAGATGGATGGATGATTGGATGGTTAGATGGATGGATGATTGGATAGTTAGATGGATGGATGCTTAGATAGATGGATGATTGAATGGTTAGATGGATGGATGGATGCTTAGATGGATGGATGATTGGATGGCTGTATGGTTGGATGGATGGATGGATGATTGGATGGATGGATGGATGATTGGATAGTTAGATGGATGGATGGATGCTTAGATGGATGGATGATTGGATGGCTGTATGGTTGGATGGATGGATGGATGGATGGATGACTGGATGGATGGATGGATGATTGGATGGATGGATGGATGATTGGATAGTTAGATGGATGGATGGTTAGATGGATGGATGATTGGACGGCTGTATGGTTGGATGGATGGATGTATGATTGGATAGTTAGATAGATGGATGGATGGATGGATGATTGGATGAATGGATAGATGATTGGATGGATGACTGGATGGATGATTGGATAGTTAGATGGATGGATGGATGGATGACTGAATGGATGGATAATGGATGAATGAATGGATAGATGGATGGATGGATGGATGATTGGATGGTTGGATGGATGGATGGATGATGAATGGATGGATAATGGATGAATGAATGGATAGATGGATGGATGATTGGATAGTTAGATGGATGGATGGATAGATGATTGGATGGATGACTGGATGGATGATTGGATAGTTAGATGGATGGATGATTGGATGGATGGATAATGGATGAATGAATGAATGGATAGATGGATGGATGGATCCGTTCACCCATCCATCCATCCAACTATTCAACCATCCAGTCTTCCGATGTTGCCATGGTAACACTCCTGTCAGCTCTAACTGAGGCTAAATCAACTCAGCTATCGATGATCAATAAGTCGGTTCCACCTGATTTTACTGACTCACCACGATCAGAGAGTTATCAAAATTGCTGACTGATATCAAACCGGAAACCAGATTCTGATCTGCTATTGATCACGGTCACGTGCCCTCACCTGCTTGTTTCTTTCAATCAGTCTCGTGTCATCAGGTGATGATGATGATGATGAAGATAGGCTGTGGAGGAATGCGGCGTCGCCGTTTCTACGTCACCCCGCGAATCTGACGCACTCGCTTTCTATTTTTACTCACCGGCTGCGCGAGCATGTGCGCGTGATCTGTCCGTGCCAGCGTCCACTCTCACACGCACGCAGGGACGAGATGGACGGTGTGTTTCTGCAGCATTTAAACATGTGGGACGTGACAGTACGCACCAACACTCAAACACCCGGACGCGAACCCATTGTTGAAGCTGATAGTGAAAATGTAGTGATGAAGAAGAGGGGCGCTGCAGATGGAGGTTAAAGAAGCAAAAGATGGTAGGATGAAGGAGGAGGATGGCTGTTCTTACCGCTGCTGAAGGAACAGATTCCTCCTCTTCCTCAGCTCGTTACAACCGACTGACGGAGCCGCTGCGCGACACTCCTCCTCCTCCTCTTCCTCCCAGCCCTAATTAACCCTTAGAGCTCGTGCACGTCGGATCGATGCAGTCAGATCTGAGTCGATCGGTTACTGATCACCCATCATCAGGAAATGCATTACATCCTACTGTGTCCATGGTTTTCACTCACTTCCTGATTCCTGCAGAAAACTTGTGATCCAGGCGGAAAAACAGCTTGCTCTCTACAGTGAGAGCAGGATGTGAATTAACTGCTCCAAGTCAGATAAGTTTTAGTGTAAGAACGCGTTAGAAACGGCGTAAAGACACGCATAAGATTCTGCTGTTACACCTGCTTCCAGCAGAGGGCAGCGCAAACACTTAAACAGTAAGTGAGCTTTAGAGCAGCGCTGCAAGCAGGAGAACCATGTCTTGGTGCTCCAGGAGCTGCAGGTTTTGCCTCCAAGCGTTACCAACAAACCGTCCAATCGGATTGTTTGTCCATAAAACTAAGTAGAGGCAGTTTAGAGCTTCAGCACCCTGTAGGTGTTAGCACAGGGTGAATATCTGAACTGAAACGTGTTCCTCCAAACATGTAGGCATCATAAGTAGCAATGGTGACAGGTATCAAATCATAGACCTTCTTCCTGGATCAAGTTCAGATTCTGTCAAACCAACCTTCAGGTGTTCTTTTCCTGAATCTTCAGGTGTCAATTTAATCTCACATGGAACATTACTTTGGAACATGAGAAATAGATCTCTGAACTCCTCCGCGTGAGGTTTAGACTCACCTGGATCAAACCTGGATGAGGATTTCCACCTTTTCTGGTTCAGATCCAGTACAGTTCTTAACAGGAAAGTCCAGACTCGGTATGTGACACAAAATGTAGTTAATCTGTTTTAAAAATGAAGACTGTCATTCAGGTTGAGTCCTCATCAGAGAAGGTCTGAAGAGTCCAGTGAAGTCTTCCTTCTGAATTGGCTCCAGATCTCCCTGACTGAAGGATCCTGTAGGACCAAGGAGTTAAACATCTGCTGCTAATCCAGAAGTTCTTCTGTGAGCAGTATCAGGGACTGGGCCTGGATGCGGGCGACCAAGGGCAGCTAGAGGAGGATCATGAGTAACAGCAGAGGTTCCAACAGGTTCTGTAGGGTTTCACTGTGCAGAGACCTGCTGGAAGAGCTGACAGACACCCAGAATTTACCAAGGGTTTATACTGATTCAGCAAGTGATGGTCTCAGTCTCAGAGAGGTTTAGTTGAAGGTGAATTTCTTTTCAAATAGTAATTCAACACTGAAGAACTGACTTTCTGAAGCATAGATGATGATCAATCAAACTGGCACTTTCTAGAATCCGATGTTTTAAACCAAACTAGAAGCACCTGTGGATTAAGAGAGAAGAGCAAGCATTTGCAGACAGGTTGGTTGTGAGTCTGATTCCAGCAATCCACCACACATGTCAAAATCTGTTTGGGCAGAACATTGAACTGCTAACACCAGGAATCTGTGTGAGACTGAGTTGGAGTGGGAATGTACTTTGGTCCAGATCCTGAATCCAAACAGCTGAAATTAAGCTCTTAGGAGAGGAGCTCCATCATCTATCAGGAGCTCAGCATAGAGGTGCTGCTCCTTCACATTGAAAGGAATCAGCTGAGGTGGTTCATCTGATCAGGATTCCTCCCTTTGGAGGTTTTCCAGGAACATCATAGTGGAAGGGACACCCACTCCCTGATCTTGAGGATCTTCTTGATCCTGTTGGTTCTCCATCCTTCCAGCATCTGGACACTTCCAGAGAAGCCTGAGCGTCACGGTGTCACATGGAAACATGGATCACATGTGATGTCATGGAGTGATAAAACATGCCTTGCACATGAGACTAACATGTTGAAGCATGAACAAAACACCGAACATGAACATGAACAAAACCACCGTCTGAACTCAAAGATTTCAACCTGACCAGAAGTGGAGCTACTGATGTTAAAAATAAAATACTGCACAATGCACTGTTGCTATAATAAAAACACAGTTTCTATGGTAACCAGTGAGCTGAATTCCTGCAGAAGGTTCCTACAGTGACACACAGCTTCTCCCTCATCAACACACACACCCTGGCCTGACTGATGAAGGGTTGGAGCTGCAGAGGAACATACTGTTTCAGGTTCTTTAGGGGGAATGTTTGTCCTTATTTCAGTCTGATCCGTCTCCTCCTCACTGCTCTTCCTCCTCCACTCCTATACTTGTCTTCCTCTATAGATTCCAGGTAACACTAGTCAAGTCAAGTTTATTTTTATAGCGCTTTTCAGCAACAAGGAACTCTAGGCGCTGTACATAAGGAAAAACATTACAATGATACAGACAATCAAACAGAGTTAATTAAAAAAATAAAGACAATAGAATGATGGATAAGAAAATGAAAGCAAAGTTGGACTGAAAACTTAAATAATAATGTTTAGATGGCCCAGTCAAAGGTCGCTCTAAACAAATACGTTTTTAATCTTGATTTACAGCAATTTAGGGTTTCAGCGCTTTTACAGTTTTCTGGGAGTTTATTCCAGATTAGTGGAGCATAAGAACTAAAAGCTGCTTCTCCATGTTTGGTTCTGGTTCTGGTTCTGCAGAGTAGATTTGAGCCAGAAGACCTGAGAGGTCTGGGTGGTTGATCCACTGACAACAAGTCTGTAATGTATTTTGGTGCTAAGCCATTCAGTGATTTATAGACTAACAGAAGTATTTTAAAGTCTATTCTCTGAGCTACAGGGAGCCAGTGTAGGGACTTTAGAACCGGGCTGATGTGCTCCACTTTCTTAGTTCTAGTGAGGACGGGGCAGCAGCGTCCTGGATCAACTGCAGCTGTCTGATCCACTTTTTAGGCAGACCTGTGAAGACACCGTTGCAGTAATCAATTCTACTAAAGATGAACGCATGAATTAGTTTTTCAAGGTCCTGCTGAGACATTAGTCCTTTAATCCTGGAGATGTTCTTTAGGTGATAGAAGGCTGACCTTGTTACTGTCTTTATGTTCCTCTGAAGGTTCAGGTCTGAGTCCATCACTACACCCAGGTTTCCAGCCTGACTGGTGGTTTCTAGCTGTATTAACTGAAGCTGTGTGCTAACTTTTAAACGCTCTTCCTTTGGTCCAAACATTATTACTTCAGTTTTGTTTCGATTCAGCTGAAGAACATTTCGGCCCATCCATGCATTGATTTCTTCTAAGCATTTACCTTGAATGGGTTCATAGTCACCTGGTGACATCGTAACGTATAGCTGTGTGTCGTCTGCATAGTTATGATAACTTACGTTGTTGTTTATTAAAATCTGAGTTAGGGGGAGCATGTACATATTGAATAGGAGGGGCCCTAAGATGGACCCTTGGGGAACGCCACATGTGATTTTTGTGTCTCTGATGTAAAGTTACCTACTGACACAAAAAAGTCCCTGTCCTTCAAGTAGGATTTAAACCAACTGAGTGCTGTACCAGAAAGGCCGACCCAGTTTTCCAGGCGCTGTAATAAAATGGAGTGATCAACAGTGTTGAATGCTGCACTAAGGTCCAATAATACCAGCACTGTGGTTCTTCCACAGTCTGCATTTATACGGATGTCATTGAACACCTTGAGAAGAGCAGTCTCTGTACTGTGGTGAGCAGGAAGCCTGACTGGAAGACATCGAAGCGGTTGGTCATTGTTAGGAAGTACAGGGGTTGGACAATGAAACTGAAACACCTGGTTTTAGACCAGAATAATTTATTAGTATGGTGTAGGGCCTCCTTTTGCGGCCAATACAGCGTCAATTCGTCTTGGGAATGACATATACAAGTCCTGCACAGTGGTCAGAGGGATTTTAAGCCATTCTTCTTGCAGGATAGTGGCCAGGTCACTACGTGATACTGGTGGAGGAAAACGTTTCCTAACTCGCTCCTCCAAAACACCCCAAAGTGGCTCAATAATATTTAGATCTGGTGACTGTGCAGGCCATGGGAGATGTTCAACTTCACATTCATGTTCATCAAACCAATCTTTCACCAGTCTTGCTGTGTTTATTGGGGCATTGTCATCCTGATACACAGCACCGCCTTCAGGATACAATGCTTGAACCATTGGATGCACATCAGAATCAGAATCAGAATCAGCTTTATTGCCAAGTTTGTACATACAAACAAGGAATTTGACTCCGGTACACTTTGCTCTTTGGTTTTTGTTTTTGCACTACAGAATATACATATTTACAATGTACAATATACACATATATAAATAAAAAGGTGCATTTGCAACAACTGTATGCTGTTGTTTTGTATTTTATTGAATGTTCAACAGAGAAACAGCCTGAGGGAAGAAACTGTCTCTGTGGCGGCTGGTTTTTGTGAACAGCGCTCTGTAGCGTCGCCCTGAAGGCAGAACTCTAAACAGTTTATGTGCAGGGTGTGTGGGGTCTGCAGAGATTTTAGCAGCTCTTTTCCTGACCCTAGACCTGTATAAGTCTTGGATGGAGGGAAGGTCAGCCCTGATGATTCTCTCTGCAGTCCTGATTATTCGTTGCAGTCTGGACCTGTCCTGTTTTGTGGATGAGCCAAACCACACTGAGATGGATGAAGACAGGACAGACTGAATGATGGCAGTGTAGAAGATGACCAGCAGCTCCTGTGGAAGGTTGTACTTCTTAAGTTGCCTCAGGAAGTACAGTCTCTGCTGGGCCTTCTTCCGACAGTGTCTATGTGTGAAGACCATCTCAGGTCCTCAGAGATGGTGGTTCCTAAGAACCTGAAGTGATCCACAGCCGACACGGTGTTGTTGAGGATGGTGAGGGGGTGGTATGGAGGTGGTGTTTTCCGAAAGTCCACCACCATCTCCACAGTCTTGAGTGGGTTTTAGCTCCAGGCAGTTTCTGACTACACCAGTGGTACAAGCCGATCCACCTCCAGTCTGTATGCAGACTCATCACCGTCCTGGATCAGTCCAATGACAGTGGTGTCATCTGCAAACTTCAGAAGTTTCACGGACGAGTCCGCTGAGGTGCAGTCATTTGTGTACAGGGAGAAGAGGAGTGGGGATAGAACACACCCCTGGGGGGCACCAGTACTTATTGATCTGGTTCGGGAGAAGATGCTCCCCAGTCTCACCTGCTGCTGTCGGTCCGTCAGGAAGCTGTTGATCCACTGACAGGTGGAGGCTGGGACGTTGAGCTGAGTGAGCTTCTGGTGGAGGATGTCTGGTATGATGGTGTTGAAGGCCGAGCTGAAGTCTACAAACAGGATCCTGGCGTAGGTCCCTGGGCGGTCGAGGTGTTGCAGGATGAAGTGTAGACCTAAGTTAACAGCATCATCTGCCGACCTGTTTGCTCGGTAAGCAAACTGCAGGGCGTCCAGTAGAGGGCCTGTGATGTCTTTCAGGTGCTTCAACACCAGCCGCTCAAAGGATTTCATGACCACAGACGTCAGGGCTACAGGCCTGTAGTCATTTAATCCTAGGATGGTGGGTTTCTTGGGCACTGGGATGATGGTGGATCGTTTGAGCATGGTCCTCAAGAATGGTTTGGTAGTCCTTGGCAGTGACGCGCCCATCTAGCACAAGTATTGGGCCAAGGGAATGCCATGATATGGCAGCCCAAACCATCACTGATCCACCCCCATGCTTCACTCTGGGCATGCAACAGTCTGGGTGGTACGCTTCTTTGGGGCTTCTCCACACCGTAACTCTCCCGGATGTGGGGAAAACAGTAAAGGTGGACTCATCAGAGAACAATACATGTTTCACATTGTCCACAGCCCAAGATTTGCGCTCCTTGCACCATTGAAACCGACGTTTGGCATTGGCATGAGTGACCAAAGGTTTGGCTATAGCAGCCCGGCCGTGTATATTGACCCTGTGGAGCTCCCGACGGACAGTTCTGGTGGAAACAGGAGAGTTGAGGTGCACATTTAATTCTGCCGTGATTTGGGCAGCCGTGGTTTTATGTTTTTTGGATACAATCTGGGTTAGCACCCGAACATCCCTTTCAGACATCTTCCTCTTGCGTCCACAGTTAATCCTGTTGGATGTGGTTCGTCCTTCTTGGTGGTATGGTGACATTACCCTGGATACCGTGGCTCTTGATACATCACAAAGACTTGCTGTCTTGGTCACAGATGCGCCAGCAAGACGTGCACCAACAATTTGTCCTCTTTTGAACTCTGGTATGTCACCCATAATGTTGTGTGCATTTCAATATTTTGAGCAAAACTGTGCTCTTACCCTGCTAATTGAACCTTCACACTCTGCTCTTACTGGTGCAATGTGCAATTAATGAAGACTGGCTACCAGGCTGGTCCAATTTAGCCATGAAACCTCCCACACTAAAATGACAGGTGTTTCACTTTCATTGTCCAACCCTTGTAGTTTAACTGTTGAAACACAGTTTGTCAGAATCAGTTCTAGTTGGAGACAACTTTGGTCCTGGAGTTGATGTGGATGTGCTGACTTCCCCTCTGATCTTTTGGGTTTTTTCAGTGAAGAAGTTAGCAAATTCATTGCAGGCCCTGGTAGAGTGGAGTTCAGATGCTACAGTTACAGGAGGGTTTGTTAACCTGTCAACCGTGGCAAATAATGCACGAGCATTTTTAATGTTTCTGCTGATGATCTCAGAAAAGAAAGATTCCCTTGCATTTTTCAGGTTTAAGTTATATCTGTAGAGTCTCTCTTTATAGATCATATAGTGAACCTGGAGTCCAGTCTTTCTCCACCTGCGTTCAGCTTTTTAACACTCCTGTTTTTCACTTCTGACTTGTGGAGAACTTCTCCACAGAGACGTTTTCTTCCCAGAAACGACTTTCACTTTAATTGGAGCAATTGAATCAATGATGTCTGAGATTTTAGAATGAAAGTTATCTACCAGCTCATCTACAGTGTTACAGGGCAAAGTGGAGGTAGAAGAGTAAATCTGGTTGAAGGTTTCAGCAGCACCGTCTTTAAAGATGCGTTTTCTTATCATGTCTCTTTGGCAAACTGAGCCATTGGAGATGATGCTTTCAAAAATAACAGAAAAGTGATCAGATAGGGCAACATCAGTTACAGACACCTTGGAAATGTTTAGACCCTTAGTGATGATCAAGTCCAAAATATGTCCCTGTTTGTGCGTTTGCTGTTTAACATGTTGAGTCAAACCAACATTTGTAAGAGTGTCACATAGATCTATTGGACTTCTGTCTTCAGGATTGTCCATGTGAATGTTGAAGTCTCCCACAATAATTAAACAGTCATAATCAACACATATCACAGATAAAAGCTCATTAAAATCACTGAAAAAGTTTGTTTTGGACTTAGGAGGCCTGTAAATATTCAAGAACATGGTTTGGACCGGGCTCTTTACCTGGAGAGTCAAATATTTCAAAGAGTCAAATGTCACATTTACCCAGAAATGCCCAAGTTTTTCCTGGACATGATCATTTCTGATAGAGTTACCAATGGGGCCCAGACCTTTTGTGATGACCTCTCTTACTCAGCCAACTGGCCGGTTGTCTCTGCTGGAGCTGTTGGAGGCAGCGTTATCATTGTTGTTGATACTCCATGTTCTCTGCTGAAGGTCGAAGCTGCTGGCGGATTATTTCCTGAATAGAAGAGATTAGATGTGAGACGTCTGGCTCCCGGCTTGTTCAAACAGAAACCATCTTGCTTGAAGAGGCGTCTTTTTCCCAAAAAAATATTAAAGTTGTGGATGAAGTTCACAGATGTAGTAGCACATGTTTTTTTCAACCACTTATTAATCATCAGAAGCCTCGAACAAATTTCATCTCCACAGAAAATCGGTGCAAAGGGTCCATTGAGAAACACCTTGATATTGAGACCTCCAACTTTATTCAGAAGACGAGTGAAATCCTCCTTCAGTCCTTCTGATTTTTTTCTTAGCCACGTCATCCATGGCTCCACAGTGTATAATAAGGTTTTCTAGAGACTGGCGCATTTCTGTGATTGCAAGGATATTCTCTGAGATATCAGACACCACGTTACTGGTACCAATCATAACTTCTGTGTTTTTCTTGTTGCAGAAGTTTTTAATCCCATCCACAGCTGTGTTGCCCACTATTAGGGTCCTTGGTCCGGTGGGGCGCTTTTTCTCTGGCAGCTTAGGAGAAGACTGTTTAGGAAGAAGGTTGTTCTCAAACCTTTTATACTGATGCAGCAAACAGATGGTTGCATTCATTTGGGCTGGATGACCCTGCAGCCTGAGGATGGTTCTAAAGAAGTTTTGCCTCGGTTTTAATTCCAGATAATTGGATGGAAATGTTGGTGGGTGGAAGGGTGGATGGCCAGTCTGTTTGACATACAGAGGGGAGGTTTGGCAGCTAGGCAGTGAAGCTAACTGAGAGCCAGTCTGTGAGGTAGGTACTAGTTTACTGAGCCGCTCAGTACAGTGAGGGGTTCTGTTTGAAACTGGTCAAAAACAGCAGAACAAAGAGCTGGAAGGACAGAGTCCCTGGGTCAAGTGATAAGAACCTGATTTAACTGATTTAAGAAATGAATTCAAAGTCCAAAACTACCATAAAAAACTAATAACTTCATAGATTTGGAACATTAAAACAAAACGAAAATGTGATTTTTTGAACATTTTAATTGCTAAAATTTAAAATGATCTAAATTGTAAAGTGGTCTAAAACAATAATTTAACTTAAGCAGTGGGTTTTGTTGAGTCCATTTTGTTCTGTAACTGCAGCCCAGAATCTACAGAATCAGACAACTGTAGTTTCGTTAAGCTGCCAACAAATGTCACTGAAGAACACTTTCTGATCAGGCTTTATTGATCAGTGATTCTGTTTGGTTTGGCCCACAGAGCACGCTCATCTGGGCTTTGTTGATTGGACGGACTGATACTAAGGAATCTGCAGACTTCTTAGTGGATTACCAGGATTCTAGCTCTAGACTTTGTATCAGAGGATGTCTAGCTAATGGTTAAGGACCAAAACCATCTGCTGTGGGACCGGTATCTCTCTTAATCACCTGCTTCACCTGATTGACTCTTCAAGTTAAGCAAACTGTAGATTTTAAAGGTCGTAGTCACATTGAGTCAATGAACCTGAGAATGTTTGTGGTGTATGAATCAGCCAATCAGAGGAGAGAATGCTCTGATCCTCCTCCTCATCTTGTTGCTCTTCTTCTTGTATATCTGCAGCCCAACGATGGACACTAAAGGAAGCTCCTGGTGAGATACCCGCCACCCCTCACCCTTAACCTCTTGTCTCCTTCACTCTGTCTTCAGATCCGCTGCTGGTTTATTCACAGGTTCTAACTGGTTGTTTCCCAGTAAACACTGTGTTTCTCTATAGTTCTTCTATAGAATAGTTGGTCCAGACTGAACAGGTGAGTTTCAGAGTTTGGTCATGGGGTCGTCCTGCAGCAGGTAACAGATGTGAAACTGTCAGCAGCTTGTCTTAGAGTTCCAGTGAAGCTGATGATCTTTACCCAACTGCGTCTGCTTTTTATTTCTACACTTCTGTTAGACTCCAGCTTGATCTAACTGCAGAGAGAACCTGATTCTGTTTGTCTAACTTGGATCCAGCTGCTGCTCCTTTGAGGACTACAAGCTGACCACTGAATGGCTACTGAACCAGACCCGGCATCGACCCAAGGTGGCCGTAATCTGTGGCTCAGGACTCGGCCTACTGGCTGAAGGAGCTACTAACAAACAGACCTTCAGGTACCAGGACATCCCGAATTTCCCCGTCAGTACAGGTGAGTAGGTGATGTCACCTGGTGGCGGGTATGTAATGGTGCAGATGTTTTTTAGGTCAGCAGCAGGAAACAGTTGAAGAGGAGGTTCTGATACAGGAAATCAATCTCCTCCTTACACTCATGTACAAATTAAGAGATCTCATGAAATATTCAGTACTTTGTAAATAAATGTTCACATATCAATGTCTGTCACTTAATTATTCTTAAACACCAAACATGAACCTTGTTTTACTTATCAAACAAAAGTTTAAAAAAAAGTATATTTTAGCTGAGGGAAAAGTTAGGACACCCAACCCCCAATGTCTATTCTTACCCCCTTTGGTTGAAATACCTTCAGAAAGTTGTCTCTTGTCTCCATCTACCATCTCTGATATTAGTCTGAGAAACGTTTGTCCCACTCTTCATTCCCAGCTGTTTAAGGGGTTTCTTGCATGTTCAACCCATTTCAAGTCACTTGGTCCAGAACCTTCCATTTCTTTAATCTCTGCTTTGGGCCAACGTCATGTTGCAGGTTCCACTTCTGCTTCATGTTTTAAGTTTTTTTCCAGATGGTCTCACATTGTTCTCAAGCACCTTCTGATGCACGGTAGAGTTCATGGTGGACTCTATAGTGGTGACTTGGCCAGGTCCTGTTGCAATAAAGCATTGCCAAACCATGAAACTTCCACTTCGCGTCTGACTATCGTTGCTCCCATTGGACAGAAATGACGTTGGGGTGAAACAGAACATAGATCCATAAGTAAAGGAAAACTATCATGGAACGAATGCTTGCTGCATTTCTGTGCTGGTATTCCAGTGAGTCCAGCTGTTTGATCCGGACCAGGGTTCATTTGAGTGTACTCACTGTTTAAAAG
This sequence comes from Crenichthys baileyi, assembly GCA_036173005.1. NCBI lineage: Eukaryota > Metazoa > Chordata > Actinopteri > Cyprinodontiformes > Goodeidae > Crenichthys > Crenichthys baileyi. The sequence continues at coordinate 15,551 of JAHHUM010000652.1, forward strand.
GCAACAAACATGGCAGGTATGAATACACCCTTAGATTCATCTGTCCAAAGAACAGTACTCCAGATGTTCTGGACTTTGTCTGCATTCTCTAAGGCAAACGTCAGCCTGGTCTTCATGTTTTTCTCCTTGCTGACATCCCCATTAAAGCTAAACTTGTTCTGTCTATTCAGATGACTTAATAAATTACAGACCGATATCCAATCTTCCGTTCTTATCTAAAATTCTTGAGAAAATAGTTGCTAATCAAATGTGTGAGCATTTACACAGCAATGACCTGTTTGAAGAGTTTCAGTCAGGTTTCAGAGCTCATCATAGCACTGAAACAGCTCTGCTGAAAGTCACTAATGATATTCTTATGGCCTCAGATAATGGACTTGTGTCTGTACTGGTTCTGTTAGATCTCATTGCTGCATTTGATACAGTCGACCATGATATTCTCTTAAAAAGGCTGGAATATGCTGTAGGGATCAGGGGAACAGCGCTAGGCTGGTTTAAATCTTATTTGTCTGACAGATTCCAGTTTGTTCATGTAAATCATAAATCATCTTTAAACTCCAGGGTTAATTGTGGAGTACCACAGGGTTCAGTACTTGGGCCAATTCTCTTTACTATATACAGGGGTTGGACAATGAAACTGAAACACCTGTCATTGTAGTCTGGGAGGTTTCATGGCTAAATTGGACCAGCCTGGTAGCCAGTCTTCATTGATTGCACATTGCACCAGTAGGAGCAGAGTGTGAAGGTCCAATTAGCAGGGTAAGAGCACAGTTTTGCTCAAAATATTGAAATGCACACAACATTATGGGTGACATACCAGAGTTCAAAAGAGGACAAATTGTTGGTGCACGTCTTGCTGGCGCATCTGTGACCAAGACAGCAAGTCTTTGTGATGTATCAAGAGCCACGGTATCCAGGGTAATGTCACCATACCACCAAGAAGGACGAACCACATCCAACAGGATTAACTGTGGACGCAAGAGGAAGATGTCTGAAAGGGATGTTCGGGTGCTAACCCAGATTGTATCCAAAAAACATAAAACCACGGCTGCCCAAATCACGGCAGAATTAAATGTGCACCTCAACTCTCCTGTTTCCACCAGAACTGTCCGTCGGGAGCTCCACAGGGTCAATATACACGGCCGGGCTGCTATAGCCAAACCTTTGGTCACTCATGCCAATGCCAAACGTCGGTTTCAATGGTGCAAGGAGCGCAAATCTTGGGCTGTGGACAATGTGAAACATGTATTGTTCTCTGATGAGTCCACCTTTACTGTTTTCCCCACATCCGGGAGAGTTACGGTGTGGAGAAGCCCCAAAGAAGCGTACCACCCAGACTGTTGCATGCCCAGAGTGAAGCATGGGGGTGGATCAGTGATGGTTTGGGCTGCCATATCATGGCATTCCCTTGGCCCAATACTTGTGCTAGATGGGCGCGTCACTGCCAAGGCCTACCGAACCATTCTTGAGGACCATGTGCATCCAATGGTTCAAACATTGTATCCTGAAGGCGGTGCCGTGTATCAGGATGACAATGCACCAATACACACAGCAAGACTGGTGAAAGATTGGTTTGATGAACATGAAAGTGAAGTTGAACATCTCCCATGGCCTGCACAGTCACCAGATCTAAATATTATTGAGCCACTTTGGGGTGTTTTGGAGGAGCGAGTCAGGAAACGTTTTCCTCCACCAGTATCACGTAGTGACCTGGCCACTATCCTGCAAGAAGAATGGCTTAAAATCCCTCTGACCACTGTGCAGGACTTGCCAATTCACAACACATGTCGTCTCAAGCCACTTCACAAAGTCAGGTACATACATTCTAGTTAATCCTAATCACTGAACAGTGCAGTCAGATTCAGTTATTTATTCAAAATGGATAAAAAAAATTTCTATCTAAGGAAACCCAGCAGATTGCATCCAGTCAGTGACTTGCAGCATTCACTCCTCCTGGATGAGCATGTAGAGACAGTGGACAGTCACTGGCGTTGACTTTGCAGCAATCCCTCATACTGAGCATGCATTTTTGTTATTTTTATTGTTTCCATTTTTGCTGTTACAACAGATGAATGTAGAGATGCCTGCTAGCCACCAGCTAAACTGACTGTGAAGAACAACAGTAAAACCTGTCCAGTGTTGGATGGAAATGTCCTGGAGATCAGCTACCAGCTGCTCCAATCAGCATTTGGATGTTCCTGAACCTGATGCTCCCAGTCTGGAGTGTCTTCTCAGCTGTGTGTAGAAGGGTTGTAGGACCACAGGGTAGACCTTAAACCTCCTCAGCTGCTTCTACTGCAGACAGCACAGAGTCTGTATTTGTGGAGCACTTTCTGGTTTTTCTGAATTTGGACACTAAGGAACCCGAAGCTCCTCACCTTCTTCAAAGGTGCTCCGTTGTTGAAGAGTTTTCCTGGGGGAGTGGGTCAGCCGACTAGCGTAAAATCCTGCTGGAGTCAGGGTGGAGCTAGTCTGTTTGGTGACCATAATAGTCCCTCTCCCTTCAACTTACCTGTGAGAAGACATATCCACAGGAAATATGTCCACTGCTTCTCTGTCAACAGCAGACAGGCTGGTGTTCAGAGAACTTACCATGGTTCTGAGCTGTCTTTCTCTAAAACCTTTCAGGTGTCATCCTGGATGCAGTGGCTGCTCTACACAGATGATGGTGACAGCTGTGGTTTAGGCTTACGGAGTATGTAGCCATGGTAACTGCTGTCTTTTTGTTCTCCAGTTCCAGGTCATGAAGGCTGCCTGGTGTTTGGGACAATCGAGGAGACCCCCTGTGTCTTCATGAAGGGTCACTTCCACCTGTACGAAGGTTACTCCCTCTGTCAGGTGGGTCCTCTTCACCTCTACCCAGCATGCACTGGGACAGAAACATCAGAGAGATTGTGCCAAGGATGGTAAAGCAGAGAGGACACCATTCTTTAGATTAAAGTCTCTCAGGACCAGTTTCGACTCTCCTGCTGTGATGGACGCTGTGTGTTATCAGAACATCCAGGCAGGTTAGAACTTCCACACAGAGTTCAGACATCATCGTGATATCACAGCTGATGTTGAAGATCTGAACCTGAACAAAGACACTAGTTCTGAGATGCATCTAGAGAAGTAAACTGAAATATTAATTTTCTGAACACAATGAAAACTAGTCAATGTAAAGATGAGTTGAATGAATATTTTTAAAACTTCTGCTGGGCCCAAGCAGCACCACCATCTCTTCAGTCCACAGAATATTTACCCAAAAGGTCTTGGAGATCATCAAGATGTTTTTGTTAAATGTGAGACGGGCATTTGTGTTATTTTGGGTCAGCAGTGGTTCTGGCCCCGGAAAGTCTTTTATGGAGGCCAATTTTGTCCAGTCTCTTTTTCTTACTGTTCAATCACGACCTCTGACCTTAACTGAGGCAGTGAGGCCTGCAGAGCTTTCTCTCTACAGTCAGCTGTGTCTTCTGGTTCTGATTCCTGGTCTGAGATGTTAACGTCTCTGTCCACCTGTCTCAGGTCACCTTCCCTGTTAGGATCTTCAAGTTGATGGGAGTGGAGTCCGTGTTGGTGACAAACGCCTCTGGAGGAATCTGCCCGGACTTTAAGGTCGGAGACATCATGATCATTAAAGACCACATTAACCTACCGGGGTTCGCTGGACAGCACCCTCTGTGTGGACCCAATGATGAGCGGTGAGAAAAGGAGACAAACCAGAACAAGAACCACTTCCTTCATCCTAAACCTGTCCTCTGTCCAGGTTTGGGATCAGGTTTCCCTGCATGTCAGACGCATACAGCAAAGACCTGAGGACTCTGGCTCAGGATGTCAGTTCTGAGCTTGGCTGCAGCGACTTCATCAGAACCGGAGTCTACTGTATGGTGAGCGGACCCAACTTTGAGACCATCGCTGAGGCCAGAATGCTGCGGACGCTGGGCTGCGACTCTGTGGGTAAGACAGACACACAGTACAGGAGAGATAAGGAAATGGTCAGAAAGACATGGACAAGATGGAGGGACAAGGGAGAGAAACAGAGACAGACAAGGGGATCAGATAGACAGGAGGAGCATAGTTCTGAAGCTGATTTGATTGTCCTTTGACCTGGTCCATGTCTTTGGCTGATGAAAGGGTCTCTGATATCCCATAGTGATCCATGGTTCCTGATTACTCTTTGCGTCCAGTGGTTTTCTGTCTCTTTATGTTTTCTGGTTCTTGGTTCTCCTGCAGTGGATGATGTTCTGCTTTGCATGAAAACAACCCTTGATCCTAATTTTGTTTGTCCACCAGAAAACCACCTTTTAATGAGGTCCGGATCATGTTGTGCCCCGTTTCAAAAATTAGACCAAAACATTAATCACAACTGAATCGGTCAGTAAAGCAGGATCTATTTCTTTATATCACCCAGTTTAAACTTGGAGAGAAAAACCCAGAGATGTAAACTATGACTAAAGATATTCCGTCTCCTGCTGAAGTGGTTTTCCCTTTCGAAGCTTCATGCATCGTCATCGTGAGGAATTAAAAACAGGTCATTTCACAGATCTAAACAACTTTCATATAACAGACATTCTGACATGTACTCAGACCACACTCTTCTTGAGCAACACTTCAGGTCCATAAAGACACTGATATTTTAAAGAGTCGTGTGCACCATCAGTGTGGTGGCCAACGAAGAATCCAGCAAGGACATTTTCAAGGTACTGGAAGGAAGCAGTTTAATGTGTATGTAAGGTCAGAACTGTTGTGTTCGAGGTCATTACGCGCCGTTGTCTCGCCACTTTATGTTCTGTGTGTTCTCTGATGTCTCATGTTCCATGTGTCCTCCAGGCATGAGCATGGTTCCTGAGGTGACTGTGGCCAAACACTGTGGACTCAGAGTTCTGGGTCTGACCCTCGTCACCAACAAGGTCTGTAAACCAAATGCAGAGTGGTTCTGTTTTCCTATCTGACACACGTCTGTAACGTGTTCACCTGTCGCTCCACAGGTGTCTCTGGACTACAGCCGTGAAGAAAAGGTGAACCACAATGAGGTTCTGGAGATCTGCAAGATGAGGGCGGAGCTTCTGCAGAAACTTGTCACCACACTGATTGGCCGCTGTCAGCAGAACATCAACACGCACTGACTCAGACCTGAGACACGGACATCTAAGACAGGGCCAGGATCAGCTGGTTCTTGTTGGGTTCAGCAGTTTCGTTCTGCTGGGTTGGAAGGTGTTGTGGTGGATCACAAATGTTCGAGCATGTGAGCTGGTTCTTGTCAGGTTCTGATCTAGAGATCTCCGAGTGTGGCAATGAAACATTAAACGTTTGTCAGTGAACGAAAATCAAAATGTGTCATTTATTATTTTATTATGAGACATCATTGTTCTCACTGAGCATGTGCAGACAGTCCCACCAGCTTTGTGCTGTCTGTGGGCCAGGCTGATCAACTTATCAAACAATTATTAATGACAACAGTCAAATTCCTAGATTTCAGCGGAGGGCGGGGCCTCTGCATACTGTGATTTGCATGGTTGATTTGGGCCAATGAGCATTCAGTGTTCCTAGGATCCCTTAGTGCTTCGGATCATTGTCTCCATCATCTTCCACTGATCCTGAGTCACCTGGAACATGGGTGATGGAGAGAAAATGTAGTCAGAGAACTGAGTAATCACCAGGCCAATCAGGTGGTCAGACAGGTGATCTTCTACACTCACCCTGCGAAGCTCGTTAAACTCTCCTGCCATCGATACGAACTCTCCTCCATCAAAACGGATCACCTGACAACAGAAACAGTTACCAGGTGAAGGTCACATGACTGAATCTGATCAATATAATGAGCCCAGTCTATCTGCTGAATCGGACCCAGACCTAAAGACCCAAATCTTGTGTTTTTCTTCATCCTCCAGAGTCCTTTATACAATCAAACAGTTCATGACTTCATCAGGGAGGAAGTAGGCATGTTCCTGAAAAAGCCATGAGTCCATATTGTAACAGGGTCCAGCTTGTAGACGCAGGTCTTCTGGGTGTTTTTAGAGAGCGGGGGTTACAGAGCCGTACCGCTGGCGGCTATCTGGTTAGGTAGCACCAGCCAAGCTATGACTACCAGTGGAAACATGGTGAAGGTTCAAGAGTTCATCAAACACCACACACTGGTCTCGGCCCGTCTCAGACTGGCTGTTCCACCAACTGACCTGGATCTATACTAAACAGAACTATCCACTGCTCTAACAGAACCTAAATCGTGCATTTAAAAGCAGGAAGAGTTCTGCAAGACAGATTGAAGAAAGACACAGGAGAACTGGATCCTGAACACATCTCGAGATCAGTATAATGAAAGAACTTTGGTTCTGATTCATCATCGTCGTCACACCTTCAGTTGAAGCTCCAGAACCAAAAACCAAATGACTCTGGATCCTTCTATCGCCTTCTAAGATCATCTATATTTTCTGGATTCTGTTTCTGAACAGTTTGTCAAACTTTTATTTCTTTACTGATTTTTTTATGAAATCAGATATTAGAACTATGTTAAACTGTACTGGCACAGTTCTGCTGTTTAACTGCTCAGAACCTTCAACCCAACACTGGTTCAGTTCAGAAGTCAATTAGTACCCTGATCTGGGAACAGTGGAAACTCACGGCTCCAGAAATCCAGCTGGCATAGTCGCTGCTCAGGTAAGCTGCCAGGTTTGCGAGTTCTGCTGGTTTTCCGAGCCGACCCGTTGGTATACGATCAATCATGGCCTTCTCAAAGGTTCCGGTTGGATCCAGGCGGCTGAAGGCTCCCTGAGCACCACAAACAAACACCATAAAACCAATTAGTCACTGTAAAGGACTTTAATGTCCAGAACTCACCTAATCATATCAACCTCATACTGTTGCTGCTCAGGAACATCTGAGTTTAAGCATCTTTTAAGAAGAAGATTTGGTTTGATACACCATTTTTTAATAACCTTTGAGTTTAATTTAACAGAGTATTCCACACCTGAAAGAAAATTTCATTATAGTAGATCATTATCAGACAATGCTGTAACAACCTTTAAAGAATCTGTTCCACTTTAATTTTCCCTCATCACAAAAAAAGAGTGGAGGGTAATAATTTGTTTTTTTCCTTCACAAATTGATTCTCTTGTTCAGAGTGTTACTTCATCATTGCGGGGTGCATTAGACAATGCAGCCCCCTTGAAAAAGAAGGAAATTATTCATAGGAGGCAGGCTCCCTGGTTTTAAATTAGAGCTGCGTACTTTAAAGCACAATTTAGAAAAGGAGCGAAAATGGCACTCTACACACCTAGAGGATTCCTACTTAATCTAAAAAAAGCCTACTGTTGTATAAAAAAAACACTTCACCAAAATAGAACAGCTTATTTCCCCTTAATAGAAGAGAACAAGAATAATCCTAGGTTTCTCTTTAGTACAGTTGCTAAACTTACACAGAGTCATAGCTCTGTGAGCCATCCTTCCCTTAGCTCTCAGCAGTAAAGATTTTATGGGATTCTTCCAAATAAATTGATCTATTAAGAAGAAAATCTTTGACAATCTCCCAGAGATGATTACTTCATCCTCAACAAGTGAGACCAACATTGGAAATAACTGTAGAACCTGATCTGTGTTTGGACTGTTTTGATCCTGTGGAGGGGGGGGCCCCCTTTCCTGAGTTATCAGAAATATTAGCTTCATCTAAACCTTCAAATGTATGTTAGACCCAATCCCAACCAAATAATTTAAGGAAGTGTTCCTCTGATTACCAGGCCCCATTTTAGATATGATTATTTTTTTTTACTTTTTTTTTTATTTTTTTTTTTTTTTTTTTATTTTTTTTTTTAGTTTTTTTTTTTTTTTTTTTTATTTATCCTAGTAAATGGTTATGTACCACAAGCTTTTAAGGTAGCTGTAATTAAACCTTTGCTTAAGAAACCTTCGCTTGATCGAGATGACTTAATAAATTATAGACCGATATCCAATCTTCCGTTCTTATCTAAAATTCTTGAGAAAAATAGTTGCTAATCAAATGGTGTGAAGCATTTACACAGCAATGACCTGTTTGAAGAGTTTCAGTCAGTTTCAGAGCTCATCATAGCACTGAAACAGCTCTGCTGAAAGTCACTAAGTGATATCTTATTGCTCCAGATAATGGACTTGTGTCTGTACTATGTTCTGTTAGATCTCAGTGCTGCATTTGATACAGTCGATCATAATATTCTCTTAGAAAGGAGCTGAAAATGCTGGTGGGATCAGGGCGAACAGCACTAGGCTGGTTTAAATCTTATTTGTCTGACAGATTCCAGTTTGTTCATGTAAATGATAAATCATCTTTAAACTCCAGGGTTAATTGTGGAGTACCACAGGGTCAGTACTTGGGCCAATTCTGGGGGACCTTTACATATATATATGCTTCCAATAGGTAAAAATTATCAGGCAGCATAGATAAATTTTCACTGTTACGCTGATGCACACTCAGCTTTAACTTATCCATAAATCCTGATGAGCCCAACCAGTTCAGATAGACTACAAGCATGTCTTGAAGACATAAAAACTTGGATGACTTTAAATTTTCTGCTTCTAAATTCAGACAAGACAGAAGTTGTCGTCTTTGGACCGGAGTTTTTAAAAAGGAACACTGCTTAGTCAATCACTTAACCTGGATGGCATTAAATTGACCTCGATAATAAAAGTAAAAAACCTTGGTGTTATTTTTGACCAGGACATGTCATTTAAATCCCATATTAAAAAAGGTTCCAGGATTTCCTTCTTTTCATCTCCGGAACATTGCCAAAAATTAGAAAATATCCTGTCCAGGATTGATGCTGAAAAAAAAAAAAAAAAAAAAAACTAGTCCATGCATTTGTTACTTCAAGGCTGGACTATTGTAATTCTTTACTATCAGGATGTCCACAAAATGCAGTTAAAAGCCTTCAGCTGATTCAAAATGCTGCAGCAAGAGTTCTGATGAAAATTAAAAAGAGAGATCATATTTCCCCTACTTTAGCTCCCTTCATTGGCTCCCTGTTAAATCCAGAATAGAATTTAAAATTCTCCTCCTCACATATAACAGCCTTAATGATTTAGCTCCATCATACATCAGAGAGCTGGATGTTCCCATATGTTCCTAACAGAGCACTTCGGTTCTCAGACTGCAGGTTTACTGGTGGTTCCTAAAGTCTCTAGAAGTAGAATGGGAGGCAGATCCTGTTAGTTATCAGGCTCCTCTCCTGGTGGAACCAGCTCCCAGTTTTAATCCGTGAGGCGGACCCTGTCTACTTTTAAGGCTAGGCTTAAAAAAAAAGTCTTTCCTTTTTGATAAAGCTTATAGTTAGAGTGGCTTAGGTTATCCTGAGCTATCTCTGTAGTTATGCTGCTATAGGCTTAGGCTGCTGGAGGACATAATGACCACTTTCACCCTCTTCGCTACTTTCTCACACTACTCTCAAATTTGTATTATTTGCTGTTATTTCAGCTTTTAACTTTGTTCTCTCTCTTCTCTCTTCCTAGAAGCTACACCTGGCCTGACTCTGTGTCTACCTGTGACAACTGTCTGGAGAGGGCATCGTCCGAGCTTCTGCTGGCAACAACTTGGTGCTCACCCTCTAACGATGATCCACATGGCCCTGTCTTTCAGTGTTTAACCCTTTCTCTCTCCTAGAATAGCTACTGACGGAGCTTTACTGTAACTAACTCTATGTGCTCTCTTTCAGACTCTAACCTTGAAAACTGGCTCAGAGTTTATCTTTTTTCTTTCTAGGTGAAACGACTAAAGGAGCTACAGCCATTAACATTTAATTTTCCTTCCCATAGAAAGGACTCTGGATCAGTGCTTCTTTGTTCTCTTTGTGTTCTTGCTCTGTTCTCTCTAACCCCAGTCGGTCGTGGCAGATGGCCGCTCACACTGAGCCTGGTTCTGCTAGAGGTTTCTTCCTGTTAAAGGGATTTTCCTCTCCACTGTCGCTACATGCATGCTCAGTATGAGGGATTGCTGCAAAGTCAACGCCAGTGACTGTCCACTGTCTCTACATGCTCATTCCAGGGAGAGTGAATGCTGCAAGTCACTGACTGGATGCAATCTGCTGGTTTTTCCTTAGATAGAAAAACTTTTTATCCCAATTTGAATAAATAACAGAATCTGACTGCACTGTTCAATGATTTGGATTAATTGTAATGCATGTACCTGACTTTTGTGAAGTGCCTTGAGACGACATGTGTTGTGAATTGGCGCTATATAAATAAACTGAATTGAATTGAATTGAAATTAATAATGTATCAAAAATTAACTGATTATTACAGAGTATGGCAATAACAATCTGAGGTTTGAGGGTTCATAACTGGCTGAGTTCCAGTCCTGGCACAATGAGACCATCTGATTGACTAAAAGGATCCAGAGTGGATCTCTAGGGTCCACACAGAGAAAGCCCTGCTGGCCATCTGAAGTCTGTTTGGAAATGAGAAGGATGGTAACCATGGCACCCACCTGGGTAAACAACAACACTCATCAGCAGCTGGAGAATAGGGGTGGTACCTTTGTCTTGATTGGTCCTGGCTGTATGATGTTGAATCTATGGCCATAGCGTCCCCACTCTGCAGCCAGAGACCTGAGAGACAAAATCCACAGTTACCATGGTTACATGCAGCAACCAGAGCCAGACGGATGTAGCATCAGATTTTCAGCTTATTTAAAACAGAGAAGGTCCAACAAACTTGTAGAGCGCATCGACTCCAGCCTTGGCTGACGCACTCGGGACAACAAAACCAGAACCGGACTCAGCGTAGATGGTGGTGATGGCAAGGAAGGAGGCTCCTGAGACAAAAATCCACAAGCTATCAACAAAATAACATTTAGACCTCATCTCAGGCCCAGATCTCTGGTTCTGATTGAATTTATTTACTGGTATAGGGACCCAAATCTGACACACTTTAACATATATAGTCCAAGCTAATTTGCAATGTTGGATAATGGACAGAAGTCTATGGTTGGGCATTTGGTTACATAAAACAACAGCTGTCAGATTAAAAAACAAAAAATAATTGGATTGTACCGTTTATATGGACATAAATAATCGGAAAATCGCTGATCGGACTAAAAATGTTTCATGTAAACATGCCGATCGGAATATTGTGTATCTAGCCAAAGCGAGTAGCCGCTCAAGCCGGAAATACGTCACGCTGACGTGGGGTGCACATGCACACTCAGGTCAGTTTGCCTAATTCATCTAGTGTTAGGACGCCATCTAGTGTCAGGAGTCCATCTGGTGTTAGGACGCCATCTAGTTAGGAGGCCATCTGGTTAGGACGCCATCTGGTAGTAGGAGGCCATCTGGTGTTAGGAGGCCATCTAGTTAGGATGCCATCTGGTTAGGACGCCATCTAGTGTTAGGATGCCATCTAGTGTTAGGACGCCATTTAGTGTCAGGATGCCATCCGGTTAGAACACAATCTGGTTAGGACGCCATCTAGTGTTAGGAGGCCATCTGGTATTAGGAGTCCATCTGGTGTTAGGAGGCCATCTGGTTAGGACGCCATCTGGTAGTAGGAGGCCATCTGGTGTTAGGAGGCCATCTAGTTAGGACACCATCTAGTGTTAAGACGCCATCTGGTGTTAGGAGCCCATCTAGTTAGGATGCCATCTGGTTAGGACGTCATCTAATGTTAGGACGCCATCTAGTGTTAGGACGCCATCTAGTGTTAGGGCGCCATCTGGTGTTAGGTGGCCATCTGGTATTAAGAGGCCATCTAATGTTAGGACGCCATCTGATGTTAGGACGCCATCTAGTTAGGACGCCATCTAGTTAGGACGCCATCTGGTGTTAGGACGCCATCTGGTGTTAGGACGCCATCTGGTGTTAGGAGGCCATCTGGTATTAGGAGTCCATCTGGTGTTAGGAGGCCATCTGGTTAGGACGCCATCTGGTAGTAGGAGGCCATCTGGTGTTAGGAGGCCATCTAGTTAGGACACCATCTAGTGTTAGGACGCCATCTGGTGTTAGGAGGCCATCTAGTTAGGATGCCATCTGGTTAGGACGTCATCTAATGTTAGGACGCCATCTGGTGTTAGGACGCCATCTAGGTTAGGACGCCATCTAAAGTTAGGACGCCATCTGGTGTTAGGACGCCATCTGGTGTTAGGACGCCATCTGGTGTTAGGACGCCATCTGGTGTCAGGATGCCATCTGGTTAGAACACAATCTGGTTAGGACGCCATCTGGTTAGGACACCATATAGTGTTAGGAAGCCATCTAGGTTAGGACACAATCTAAAGTTAGGACGCCATCTGGTATTAGGACTCCATCTGGTGTTAGGACGCCATCTAGTTAGGAGGCCATCTAGTTAGGACACCATCTAGTGTTAGGACGCCATCTGGTGTTAGGAGGCCATCTAGTTAGGATGCCATCTGGTTAGGACGTCATCTAATGTTAGGACGCCATCTAGTGTTAGGACGCCATCTGGTGTTAGGACGCCATCTAGGTTAGGACGCCATCTGGTGTTAGGACGCCATCTGGTGTTAGGACGCCATCTGGTGTTAGGATGCCATCTGGTGTTAGAACACAATCTGGTTAGGACTCCATCTGGTTAGGACGCCATCTAGTGTTAGGACGCCATCTGGTTAGTACACCATCTAGTGTTATGAAGCCATCTAGTGTTAGGACGCCATCTAGTGTTAGGACGCCATCTAGTGTTAGGACGCCATCTAGAGTTAGGACGCCATCTGGTGTCAGGACGCCATCTGGTGTTAGGACGCCATCTGGTTAGTACACCATCTAGTGTTATGAAGCCATCTAGTGTTAGGACGCCATCTAGTGTTAGGACGCCATCTAGTGTTAGGACGCCATCTAGAGTTAGGACGCCATCTGGTGTCAGGATGCCATCTGGTATCAGGAGGCCATCTAGTTAGGACGCCATCTAGTGTTAGGAGGCCATCTGGTTAGGACACCATCTAGTGTTAGGAAGCCATCTAGGTAAGGACACCATCTAAAGTTAGGATGCCATCTGGTATTAGGACTCCATCTGGTGTTAGGACGCCATCTGGTAGTAGGAGGCCATCTGGTGTTAGGAGGCCATTTAGTTAGGACACCATCTAGTGTTAGGACGCCATCTGGTGTTAGGACGCCATCTAAAGTTAGGAGGTCATCTAGTGTTAGGACGCCATCTAGTGTTAGGAGGCCATCTAGTGTTAGGAGGCCATGTGGTTAGGACACCATCTGGTGTTAGGACACCACCATCTGGTGTTAGGACACCATCTGGTGTTAGGAGGCCATCTGGTTAGGACGCCATCTGGCGTCAGGACGCCATCTGGCGTTAGGACACCATTCATGCAGGCTGATCAGATTGTCAATCGGCATAAACCACCCCTCTCAATCGGATTACAATTTCATTCCGATCCCTCAGAATTTGATCAGAATATTCTGACTGACATGTTTGCATGACACATTTTTAGTCCGATCGACCGATTACTTTTGTCCATATAAACGTAGCTAATGATCGAGTCCAGTTCTAAATCATTCACTGATCACTCTGATTCTGGAGCAGTCCCTAACCAACTAATTTTGAATCAGTATGTGATTCTGAAGTACTACATGTTTCTAGACCAGTTTCAGATTCTGGATCCGTATCTGACTTTTCTGATTCTGCATCAGTTCCTGATTCTGAGCATTTATCCTATTCTGGACCAATTGCTTTGCTGGATCACTCCCTGACCTTTCTGATTCTGGATCAGTCTCTTTCCCAGCTCCAGAGTGGTAAACGCCGTCCCGTTCAGAACGATGTCAATGATGCTCTTCCAGCCGTTTGGTGACAGGCGTTCTGACGGACAGATGAAGTTCCCTGCAGCATTGTTGATGATCACCTGCACCAATCAGGACACAGTACAGCAAGACGTCATCACAAAGACTTTGATTACATGACCCTGTTTGGATTTATCTGAACAACTGAACCCATTTCAGGATGTGTGCAGTTACATCAGGAAGTCCAGTTAGCGCCACCATCTGGTCCACACAATGAGAAATGGCTTGAGGGTCTCTGACATCACACTGGATTGCATGGACCTGAGAACAGAGACAGAGCTGGGTCAGACAGAGTCAGATCTGGTCAGGCTGAGTCCATCTGAGTCACACTGTTCACACCTGGTTCAGGTCAGATCGGTCTGGTTCTGGATGGTTACCTTGTTTCCAGTCTGGCGGCTAATCTCGTTGGCTGTTTGCTGCAGGATGTCCAGCTTCCTGAACAAAAAAAAAACAAACTTCAGTAGTTGAAGGTGCATGTGCACCTGTTCGAGGTCATGTGACCTCTGACCTGCTGGCGATGACACACTGGGCTCCCAGCTGGGACAGAACGGTGGTCATGGCTCGGCCCAGTCCAGTACCGCCTCCAGTGATAAAGGCCACTCTGTTGTTGAAACTTCCTGCTGGCAGCATGATGCCTTCAGACGGAGCGAAGAACTGGGAGTGAGGAGCAGAACAGGACTGGAGGCCTGCAAACCTGTGGAACCATGGCTGAGATGGCACACAGACGCATAATAAGTGTAGTTCTGAATCGCTCCAACAGAATCAGGTTCAGTAAAATGTCCAGAAACATTCAGCACAGACCCAGCTGATGTTTGAAGCTCCACAGCCTCAGTCTGTGAACCACTGGATGAAAACATAGTAATAATTACAGAGCAGATTGAATTAACTCATTAATTAATGGAATTGCTTGAATTAATTCCATCAATCCATATCCAGGTTTTACTCAAGGAGCTAATTAGAAGCTTCAATGTGATTGCCCTGCGACAGAAATCTTCTGAACGATGGAGAACTGAGTGAAGAACTGAGCTTCTGTCTGGTCTCTGTCAACTCCTTGGAATCATGGTCTGCTTCCTCAGCTGCTTTGGAGTTAAATGGTAGATGGACTGAACTTATATAGCGCTTTTCCAGTCATACAGACCGCTCAAAGCGCTCTACTGAGCCACTAGAGCCACATTCACCCAATCGCACTCACTAACGCTCACACATTCATACACAGATCGGTAGGCAACTTGGGGTTAAGTGCCTTGCCCAGGGACACATCGACATATGGCATGAGTAAGCTGGAATCGAACCCACAACCTTCTGATTGCAAGACGACTACTCTCCCTACTGAGCCACAGTCGCCTGAAAATGGTCTCTGGACTCTAATTTTTTCTTCTGTCTGAGTTCTGATGCAGCTGTTTGTTGATCCTGGGTCAATAATTAAACAAACATGATGTCACTTCCTCTGAACACACAATGCAGCATCTGGGTTGGTATGGTTCCTCTAACTGATGTTTGAACCTGAACATCAATTAATAGCAGGGTTATGGATCAGAGAACAAGGCCCGGAGGTTTGGGGGTGGGGACAGGTAAAGGGAAGACAATATGTGGATGGATGGGTCCTCCTGCAATGTGAGACATTTGGAACTGTCCGGTTATAAATCAAGTGGGCAGGGCTGATGCAAATTCAGGCTTTCTCAATGAAAATCTGTAGTTTGATGCCATGGCGATACACTCAAGAGTGCTCTTTCTGGAATGGAAAATGGAGACCTTCCCAGAATTCCTTCAAATTTCACATAACCCGCTTTCTGGAACCAGAACTTAATTTCCCCTCTCATTGTGATTCTGTTCAGAACCGACGGAGAGCCTTTCTGACTTCACAGCCACCCTAAACTCAAAGAAAATCTCCTTGGGGTTAGGCGGGCTAAGGTGGTTGCCATCTAGTGTTACATAGCTGAGACGTATTTTCAATTTTCACCCCTCCATACCTAAGCTATAATCTCTGTTTTGATCCAGAAATGTTTGCTCTTATCCTACTAGTAAAACAGACCAATTCCATATCAACCTGATTATATTCATTGCAAAATTTCATATGCAAATATCCAAATTTTCCAACGACAAAGCCCCCTTTCCAATTTTAAAGAAAAGTTCAAACAACATATTTTAACACTTCAACATTGAAGGATAACTGAAGCTATCATGACCTCTGACCCGTCCTCTCTTTCTTTAACATTTAACATTTCTGTCAGTTAATTGAGTGTCTATTTATGTCTGATGTATAACCGCCTGGCATTAATGACTGTTATGTTTAGCTCATTAACTAACTAAAACTCATCAATAAAAGAATCTTCCAAGTCTTGGATCAAACAGCTGGAGCCCCCTGGGGGTGAGAGGATAAACTACAGCTGTTCGTGGTCGCTGGCAGAAAAGTGTGCGTAACTCAAAAGAAAACCGGGTGAAGGGTCAACCCTGATTAAAAACTTCAATCCTTCGTGCAGTCCGACTTTACGCTGCGCTCTGACGTCAGAGAGGACGTAACACAGTGCATCAGAAACGCAGTTTGACTCACCTGCAGAAGTTTTCTCCCTGCTCTCACAAACTCAGTCTGACTGCGAATCGTGGCAGCCGCCATGTTGGTACGAGCTGATGACGTGTGACGGACCGTACCAACATGGTGACTTGGCAGGGGTGGACGAAGGGAAACGGAAACACATCAGTTTCAGATTCAGCTTCGCTTTGATTTTGATTTTTACACTTCCTGTAAATGTTTTTTGTTCTTCTTCTTCTTATTATTATTATTAAAATAACATTAGTTACTAAAATTTACTGGAAACTAATGGCCTCAGAACAGCCAAAGAAAGTTGCATTTCCTGGTAAAGCAAGCCAACTTAATTTGTTCAGAACATTTCAGCAACAAAACAATTCAAAATGCTTTACATGCTTCTCCATGTTTGGTTCTGGTTCTGGAGATCCAGAGTTGACTGGAACCAGAAGACCTGAGTGGTCTGGAAGGTTCATACAACAGCAGTAGATTTTTCATGTATTTTGGTGCTAAGCCATTCAGTGACTTAGAAACTAACAGAAGGATTTTAAAGTCTCTTCTCTGAGGTCCAGGGAGCCAGTTGAAGGACTTTAGAACTGGGCTGATGTTCTCTACCTTCTAGGTTCTAGTGAGGACCAGGCCGCAGGGTCTGGATCAACTGCTGCTGATGGACCTTTTAGGCAGACCTGTGAAGAACCTGCAGTGATCAGTTCAGATAAACACATGAATGAGTTTTTTCCAGGTCCTGCCAGACATTAGTCTTTTAAACATGGAAAGAGAAAATTGCTTCAGGCTTTTATTTTCATCAGGTTAAACTATTGTAATGGTGTCTTTTTCATGAGGCAGCTGCTGCTCATCCAAAAGGCTGCTGCTAGAGTCCTGACCGACACCAGGGACACGGATCACTGCATCAACTCCCTGGTGGTCCATAAAACACTAAATGGTCTTGGACATCAATACACTTCAGAGTTGCTGGTCTGGAAAGAACCATGTAGACCCATCAGGTCTTCAGAGACCTGCTCCCTCTGTTTTCTCAGGGATAGAACTAAACATTTGGCTTCAATGCTCCTCAGCTCAGAAATAAACTCCCTGAAAACCTGAGATATGCAGAACAACACCTGGTTCCTCTAGGTCTGGACAGAGAACATTAGTGTTTACTTCAGCTTACCCCCAAAGTCTACGCTATTATATTATAAAGGTCAAAGTTTCCTTTATCAGGTCCCTTTTTATCATGTCTTCAATTTTTATTTGTTGTCTACATGTTACTGTGGTTCTGATTCCACATTTTATGTGATTTCCTTTTCAGAACTCTTAAAGTTCTATGTGTTTTTTATTGTTTTTTTAATTATGGACAATTATGGACAAGTATGAACAACTTGAATTACAGTCAGGCGATCAGGCATCAAAAACAACGTACAAAAAATATTTTGATGAAACATAAACTGTGAATATAAGGCAGGCAATAATATACAAAATTGTAAAAAAATAAAGGATAGAATAACAATACTTAATAAACAAGGAATCTAGTAATGTTTAATTAGGGGTTTTCCATAAGTTTAAAGTCCTTTACCATCTTGAAGAGTTTCACAGTAGTTCGTTTTTTCATATGTTTCAGTGATGAAAAGAACAGGCATAATTCTTTACGAAAAGCAAAAAAGTTTGGTCTGGACTTCAAAAATCTATTTTTATGTTTAAAAAACGTACAATGTATCACAAAAGTGAGTACACCCCTCACGTTCCTGTAGATATTTAAGTATATGTTTTCATGGGACAACACTGACAAAATGACACTTTGACACAATGAAAAGTAGTCTGTGTGCAGCTTATATAACAGTTTAAATGTATTCTTCCCTCAAAATACCTCAAGGTACAGCCATTAATGTCGGAACCACCGGCAACAAAACTGAGTACACCCCTTAGTAAAAGTTCCTGAAGTGTCAATATTTTGTGTGGCCACCATTATTTACCAGAACTGCCTTAACTCTCCTGGGCACCGACTTAACCAGAGCTTCACAGCTTGCCACTGGAACGCTTTTCCACTCAACCATGACGACATCACGGAGCTGGTGGATATTTGAGACTTTGCGCTCCTCCACCTTACGCTTGAGGATGCCCCAAAGATGTTCTATTGGGTTTAGGTCTGGAGACATGCTTGGCCAGTCCATCAACTTTACCCTCAGCCTCTTCAATAAAGCAGTGGTCATCTTAGAGGTGTGTTTGGGGTCATTATCATGCTGGAACACTGCCATGCAACCCAGTTTCCAGAGGGAGGGGATCATGCTCTGCTTCAGTAATTCACAGTACATATTGGAGTTCATGTGTCCCTCAATGAAATGTAACTCCCCAACACCTGCTGCACTCTTGCAGCCCCAGACCAAGGCATTCCCACCACCATGCTTGACTGTAGGCATCACACACTGATCTTTGTACTCCTCACCTGATTGCCGCCACACATGCTTGAGACCATCTGAACCAAACAAATTAATCTTGGTCTCATCAGACCATAGGACATGGTTCCAGTAATCCATGTCCTTTGTTGACATCTCTTCAGCAAACTGTTTGCGGGCTTTCTTGTGGAAAGACTTCAGAAGAGGCTTTCTTCTGGGATGACGGCCATGCAGACCAATTTCATGTAGTGTGCGGCGTGTGCGGCGTATAGTCTGAGCACTGACAGGCTAACCCTCCACCTCTTCAATCTCTGCAGCAATGCTGACAGCACTTCTGAGCCTATCTTTCAAAGACAGCATTTGGATGTGTCCCTGAGCACGTGCACTCAGCTTCTTTGGACGACTAACACGAGGTCTGTTCTGAGTGGACCCTGCTCTTTTAAAATGCTGGATGATCTTTCACTGACCAGTATGAGAGAGTGCAAGAGCTGTACTACAAAATTAAACACACCTATTCCCTATGCACACCTGAGACCTAGTAATACTAACGAGTCACATGACATTTTGGAGGGAAAATGACAAGAGTGCTCAATTTGGACGTAGTCTCTTAGGGGTGTACTCACTTTTGTTGCTGTGGGTTCAGACATTAATGGCTGTATCGTGAGTTATTTTGAGGGAAGAATAAACTTACACTGTTATAAAGCTGCACACAGACTACTTTTCATTGTGTCAAAGTGTCATTTTATCATGTTGTCCAATGAAAGCATATTTAAATATCTGTAGGAATGTGAGGGGTGTACTCACTTTTGTGATACGCTGTTGCTAAAATGGCTACAGAGTTAATTATAAGACCATTCTGATAGTTATTTACAATGTAACCATAGATAACACTTTCCATTTTTACAGCTGGAATTGGTACATATCTAGACAACCACAGATGTAAATCGTCTCCAAAGGCATTTGTAGACATACAGTCGTAGAATCTGTTTTCAGTAGTTTCAACTTGTTTGTTGCAGAATGAACAATTATTGCATTCAAATCTAAAAAGTTTACATAGAAAATCAGCAGAGGGGGTGTATACTCCATGGAAAATCTTAAAATGAATCTCTTTCACTTTTGGTGTAATATAATAGGTGTAGAATTTGGATCTTAAGTGTTCAATCTCTTTTCTAGAAAATAAATTTAGAGATGCATTTTGAGAAGTTAGAAAAGGGTATAGCTTTATGTTGAATATTTGTCGAATGGCAAAATTGGTTGGTTTAGAGTCCAACAAAGTTTGACTATTCACCAGAAGCGATGGGAGATTTGGAATTACACCGTGTGTATTTAAATTAAGAGACACTGATATAATAGCTTGAGGTGTTGCATTGACAACTTCATAATATTGCTTTTTATCGGATAAGTTAAATTTGAGAAAAAAAATTTCACACAAAATAACATTTCCAGTGTAATCAAGCAAGTGCATAACAGACCATATGCCTTTCTTTAGCCAGCTTTGTAAAAATATAGATTTGTGGTTATGTAATATGTATCTACAATTCCAAACTGGAGTATGGTGGGGACTGAAATTGTGTTTGTAAATCATTTTCCAATAAAACAAAACCTGTTGGTGAAATAAAGAGAGTTTATGGGGAAGCTCTGGAAGGTCAGAGTCACATTTCAGGAAAAATTCAACACCTCCTACTTTCAAAAATATTTCATTTGTGATCTAAAACCAAAACATATTCTGATGTTTAAGATAGTTTCTTAACCAATTTATTTTGATTGTACCATTAATACATTCTTTAATGAGTCTTTTGCCACCTTTACTATATTCTTGAGTCATAGTCCCTTTTTTAATATAGTGCGCTTTCGCCTTTCCAGATGTATTTGAAATTGGCTTGATTTGTAGCTTTAATCGCATCTTTAGGGATGGACAGAGTAAGCTGGGTAGATAAAATGAGAGATGCATTCCCTTTTTGTAAGAAAAGTTCTGCCTATAATGGAGAGATTTCTCTGGGACCAAGAGTTCAGACCAGTTTTACTTTTTTCCAGGTTGTTCAATTCAATTCAATTTATTTATATAGCGCCAATTCACAACACACGTCGTCTCAAGGCACTTCACAAAAGTCAGGTACATACATTCCAATTAATCTTAACCATTGAACAGTGCAGTCAGATTCTGTTATTTATTCAAATTGGATAAAAAGTTTTTCTATCTAAGGAAACCCAGCAGATTGCATCCAGTCAGTGACTTGCAGCATTCACTCCTCCTGGATGAGCATGTAGAGACAGTGGACAGTCACTGGCGTTGACTTTGCAGCAATCCCTCATACTGAGCATGCATGTAGCGACAGTGGAGAGGAAAAACTCCCTTTTAACAGGAAGAAACCTCCAGCAGAACCAGAACCAGGCTCAGTGTGAGCGGCCATCTGCCACGACTGACTCGGGGTTAGAGAGAACAGAGCAGAGACACAAAGGGGAAACAATGAAGCACTGATCCAGGAGTACTTTCTAAATTGGAAGGAAAAGTAAATGTTAATGGATGTAGCTTTTTTAGTCGTTTCACCTAGAAAGAAAAAACAGATAAACTCTGAGCCAGTTTCAAGGTTAGAGTCTGAAAGAGAGCACATAGAGTTAGTCACAGTAAAAGCTCAGTCAGTAGCTATGTCTAGGAGAGAGAAAGGGTTAAAAAATGAAAGACGGGGCCATGTGGATCATCGGTAGAGGGTGAGCATTAAGTTTTTGTCAGCAGAAGCTTGGAGGATTCCCCCTTCTCAGAAAGGGTTACAGGTAGACACAGAGTCAGGCCAGGTGTAGCTTCTAGAAGAGAAAAGAAGAGAACAAAGTTAAAAAGCTGAAATAACAGCAAATAATTTCAAAATTGGAGAGTAGTGTGAGAATGTAGCGAAGAGGGTGAAAGTGGTCATTATGTCCTCCAGCAGCCTAAGCCTATAGCAGCATAACTACAGAGATAGCTCAGGATAACCAAAAGCCACTCTAATAAAATTTTATCAAAAAGGAAAGTTTTAAAAAAACCCTAACCCTTTAAAAGTAGACAGTTTGTCCATCTAGAGCCCACTGATGGCCATTGTTATACAAAAAACCACAACGAGGGGGAACCTTTTCCTTCAGATTGACCCATAAAAACCCATTGGAAAAGAGAGGGGGTCATACAGGTAGCAGAAATGGAGGGTGTGTTTGCACCTCAACCAAACTGAGCCGGTTTTAGTAAACCTGACACCCCCCTTACTCCATCCAACAAGGGGAGAAGAAGACGGAGCTAAAATAAGGAAGATAGCTCAGGATAACCTAAGCCACTCTAACTATAAGCTTTATCAAAAAGGAAAGTTTTAAGCCTAGCCTTAAAAGTAGACAGGGTGTCCACCTCACGGACTAAAACTTGGAGCTGTGACATTAAGGCAGTAAGTAGTTGATAATCAATATTTAACAAACTTACTGGGCGGTAGCTTCCGCATTTCGACTTACCTTTTCCCTCTTTAGGAATTAATGAAATAATTGCGTCTCTGCAAGATGGGGGGATTATTTTCTTTTCCAGCACACAGTTGAAAGCTCTTAATAAAACAGGGACTAACTGATCTTGCATTTCTCTATACCAGTCAGAGGTAAAGCCATCTGTTCCCGGAGATTTCCCTCCCTTCAACTTCCTAATAACTGCTCTTAGTTCTGCTGCAGTTATTTCTGCTGTTAATTGTTTGTTCTGTTTTTCCGTGATTCTGGGAAGAGACAGCTGGGAGAGAAATGCATCTATCTGCGGTTCATTATTCAATTTGGATTGGGAATATAAAGAAAATATATGAAGAAAGTTTTCTTAAATGATACCACTTTTAAGTCTATTTGCATATATATGGGTTAAAATACTGTAATCACTGTTTATTAGAGTTATGGGGCGGAGATTGTCAAGTATTTTTGGATGCTTGCCATGTTTGGCAATCAGGGATATGACTCTTTGCTTCATTGTGGTTGGTAAAATAAACATTGTAGAGATTTCTTTAAGCATATTGAATAGTGGATCTTTTAGATGAATCCAGAAGTGTCTATAGAAGAACTCATGAGGCCATCTGGAGATTTGTCTGAAGCTAATTATTTCTGCATCACATAAATCCTTTCAACGCTTGTTGACAGTAGGGAGTTGTTCTCTAATAGACTCAAAGAAGTTTTCTCTCTATTGGAATAAGAAGAGTTGGCCCTAAAATTTGAAAACCTCCTTTCAGATCCCAATTGGATCAGTGCATTCCTGGTCATCAATAATCAGTTTCTTAATTGTTTTACGTTCCTGTCTTCTTTTTTCTAGCCTGCAGAAATATGCCGAACTTCTTTCTCGCTCCTCTAATCATTTGCTTTAGACCAAATTCAGGCTCCCTCGGCTTTATGAATATAAATATTGTCGAGTGAGGAGTGTAAACAGGTTCATTTGTGTTCGTCGTCTTCGTTTAGTAGAGTTTTATTACAACTATTTAAAGTGTATGAAAGCCATTGTGTGTCTTCCAGTTCTGTCCCCAAGTGCCTCATGGGAAATGCAGTTCTCCCGGCCTCACAGCCCTCCTCTTTGGTTGAATCTGGAGCTGACGCTGGTCACGTGGTACACCCGTAATCGCCGTCCCGAGTCGACCCGGACAGTTCCAGCAGAACCTCACTGTCTTACTGGACTCGTTTTGTGAAGAGCTTCCCGGGAGCGGAGAAACCTACGGAACCGGTTCAGGTGCGACCCAACAGGACGATCAGTGTCTCAGTTCTAGTGACAGATGGAAGACCGAGGGTCTGGGCCCGAATTGATTCTGGTCTTCAGCGGGAAACGAAAGTCCGGGAAAGATTTCATAACGGATCTGATCCAGAATCGGTAAGGTTCGGTTTCGTTAGGAGCACGTGATCAGGGGGGTCATATACGAAGCGTTCGTACGCACAAAAAACGTTGGGGCGCAATATTTGACGCACAACTCTGTACGCAATGTACGCAAATGAACATTGTGTGAAAACGTGCGGTGATCCACGCAAACTACAGAGAACTACCACTCCCCTAAACACCCTGAGATATAACTGAGATATGACTCGGTCCAGTTTATCTGATCCATCAAACCTGATGTTTCGGACCCATTGATGAACAGGGATTCATGCTCCTTCTAGAAGGTCGTGACTCGGTCCAGCACCTGAATCTTAAAACTGCAGAGTTTTGGGGAAAATGTATGATAAAGATTCTCTGTAAGGACACGAGTTTGAGTTGGTTTCTTTCTACTGAAAGAGGAATGAAGGGATGGGGTTAAGGGTTAAGGGTTAAGGGTTAAGTTCACCACTGTTTATTGTGATGTTTATTGTGCCATTTTCAATTCAAAATAGTATCCTGGTTGGTTTTGACATATCAGACAAACAGATAATAACTAATAATATTAGCTGAAGATAAAACTGTCTGAAAATCATTCGCTTGGCGTTACATCATGACTTCTCTGAAGCCTCTGGGTTACAGCTAAATATTAATCCATTTGCTCTCAAAGATCGATCGTCTCTATTAATATGGAATCTTGATGTGAGTAAAGACGGGAAATATTTAGGCATCGTAACGGGAGATTTTTCTCTGATGAGCCTAATACAGGAGATAAAGTGGACAAATGTACATTAACTTGAAATCGATGGTTACAGAGAGACCTCTGGGTTTCTGGTCGAACATTAGATGGAGAGTTATTCTAGACTCCTACTCCTTACCTTCATCAAACAAGATAATTAAGACTATTAGCAGTTTAAATTTATCTGGAGAAATAAATGTCATTATAGTGCAAATCATGATTTAATTCAGTTAAATGAGGATGGAGAAGACAGTGCCACAGATTTAGATTTGATAAATGGGATGTTAAAAATAAAGTGGTTGAAACTGTAAGCAAAGTCAACTCTATTTAGTTTTACATTTCTAATTTAATCTTTACAAAACTGGGTGCTCTTGATTTCCTCTTTAGATGGGATTTGGATCTTAAAAGATGATCAGATTTCTGCCAACAGGCCTGGAAGCTGATCTTCAAACACAACAACATGGCAGCATGGAATAACAGATGCATACGGATCAAGAGATCCATTTTTACTGAAGCAGGCTTTTATATTGGTCTGTGGTCTACTGCTGACCGGGAACATACAACTAATCTCTAATCTGCTGCAACCAGCAAATATTAATAAATCATCAAAGCCTCAGTCCATGGTTGGACAGGATTTAATATAACCCAAGGTTTCTCTTAGAGACCATCAGTGTTCGAGGTGTTGATTTCTGTGACGTTAAAACCAAAAAGTTGCTTATCTAAAAACTGCTCCACCAGAGAGCTTCAAATGAAGAAACCCTCAGAGACAAGGAGCACATCCAGAAGATTAGATCTAAATAATAATGTAGACTTTATTGATCTCACAATGGAGAAATGATTGATGAGGTTTATTTGATGGGGACAGACACACAATGACACAGACGGACTGAATGAACCAGCAGTCCCAGGCCTGCATCATGGCGCTTGGAGCGTAAGCTAAGTTGCAGCACTTGTCCCTAGATGGGCTTTGATAGACACTAGATTTAAAACGATTAGAAAGTGAAATAGAAATAATATTGTAAAATAATAAACCATGATATTGACAACATATGCAAAATCATATAGATATCAAATAAAAAAGATTTAAAAGATACATTAAAAACAAGACAATAAGAAAGAAACATTAGGTGTGGGTGCAACGCTGGTTTTGACATAGCCAGAGTTTAGTTTTTTTTAAACATACTGAAGCTGGTCATGGACTTTAAGTTGACAGGGAGTGAGGTCCAACTTGCAGATCCTGCAGATCCTGGTCAGATAGGCCACATACTAGGTTATAAGATTTTGTAATTCGATCAGGTTTATTTGAAAAGATTAAATCTATTAAAGTCTGACTATTTCTAGTAAGAGGCACCATTAATTAACAGGTGGAAGTCAAATTTTACCCTCAGTTCTCTGAGTGGCTTTCTCAATTTATTATCCATCCGGTTTATATTGAAATCACCCAAACTGATCACGTCACTATTATATTTAAATGCTTTAAAAGGGTCTTTTAAATGATCCTCTGCATTTAACCCATCCCTTAGGGAGCAGTGGGCTGCCATTGTCCGGCGCCGGGGAGCATTCATGGGTTAAGGGTCCTTCTCAGGGACCCAGAGGGGCAGGCTGTGGGATTTGAACCAGGGTACTTGTGGCCTCTCTGGGACTCAAAATGCCCTGCTCTCTCACCAATTCAATTCAATTCAGTTTATTTATATAGCGCGTCAATTCACAACACATGTCGTCTCAAGGCACTTCACAAAAGTCAGGTACATACATTCCAATTAATCCAAATCATTGAACAGTGCAGCCAGATTCAGTTATTTATTCAAACTGGATAAAAAGTTTTTCTATCTAAGGAAACCCAGCAGATTGCAATCCAGTCAGTGACTTGCAGCATTCACTCCTCCTGGATGAGCATGTTTAAGACAGTGGACAGTCACTGGCGTTGACTTTGCAGCAATCCCTCATACTGACTGCCCGTAGCGAAGTGGAGGGAAAAAATCCCTTTTTTTCAGGGAAAAAACCCCCGCATGAACAGAACCAGGGTCAGTGTGAGCGGCCATCGCCCCGACCGACTGGGGGTTTAAAAAGGGAAAAAAAACAGAGCAAAAGAAAACAAAGAAAAAAGAAGCACTGATCCAGGAGTAAATTTTTTATGGGAAGGGAAAAGGGAAATGTTAAGGGGTGTACCCTTTTGTTTTTTTTTTTACCCAGAAAGAAAGCAAAAGATAAACTCTGGGGCCGTTTTCAAAAAGGGTTTGAAATCTGAAAGAGAAGCACCCAAAAGTTAAACCCAGTAAAAATCAGTCATAGCTAATTTTTCTAGGAAAAGAGAAAGGGTTTAAAAACTGAAAAACAGGGCCCCCCACTTCCCCCATTTCCCGTTGATTTGAGCTAGGGTTTATTTAATGAATTTTCATGTTAATAAAGATTTTTCCATCCTGAATAAAGTGTTTTTTTTTAAAACCCAATTTTATTTAAAATGGTTTAAATAAAATTTTTTTATTAGTTTTTAAAAAACAAAAAACCCCCTACCCCCTTTAAGGGAAAAAAGGCCTGAACTTGTACAGCGCTTTACAAACCCCCTGCAGCCAAGCTGCCCTGGGGCAAGACTGACAGAAGGGGGGCTGCCATACAATCGGGGACTCCAAAAAATATTGCGGAAAAAGAAAAACAATTCCCCCCGTCCCCTTTACGGGGGCCCCTAGAAAGGCTTCAAACAGGGGGGGATATTAAAAAAATACGTTTGAAATAGAAAAAAATTGAATGTACCATTAAATGTACAATTTATTTTAATACATCATTAAATATTAAGCGTACCACTAATTACGTCATGTCGTCTTTAAAATTATACTTATTAATTGCATAATAGTCCATTTCATGATATAATGGTACATTTATTGTTTCTAATGATGTATAAATAAATAAATGGTACATTTAATTTAATGGCACATTTAATGTTACATTTCTTTCATGTTACATTTACTTCACTCATGGGACATTCACAACATTTATTTATTTAATGATGATTTTATTGTATTAATTTTATCCAGTTTGACCCTCCATTCTTGATGCCTGTATAGGAGGTCATGTCAGAATTTGAATCAGGTGTGATGGAGCAGACACACATCTAAAACTTGCAGGGAAGGGGTCCCTGAGGACCAGGGCTGTGAACCATTGAGGTACAGTTTCTAAATTATGAAGCTAATGCCTTTTTGCACTTTTGTTCACCAAGTACAGTTCTCCTGCTAGGTGCATTTTTCTTTCGTTTCAGCAACTTCAAACATAAAAGTAATGTCATTGTTCAAAGGAAACAATCACTTAATAAATGAGTAAAATACAACTATGTACATGTTGTTTGTTCAGCTAAGATAGGCATGGTCTGTTTCCTTGTTTGATATTTTATTATTTCTTCATTATTCTTTATACTTTAACTGGCCTTTACTACAGCTAAAAACAGGGACCTAACTGGTCCTTCAAACAAAGAAATTGCCAAAAGACTAAATGAAGAAAACAAAAATGGGAGTGGTACAGGAGTGGGAGTCGTTCTAAATGGGAGCGGGATGGGAGTGGGAGTCAATTTACCAGGAGTGGGATGGGACAGGATTTTTTTTGTTATGCTGGCCTGGGATTGGGATGGGACAAGACATTTTTCTGTGGGAGCGGGATGGGACAGGAGAGAAAATCCACTCCCGTGTCACCCTCTACAAACTACATAAATGTTGCTTCATCAAAAGCAGAACACTCATTCATTGTTAGAAAGAGTTACATTTGTTTTATTCGTCCGTTTTTTGTGTAGTCTAAAGGAGCCTTTAAGTTGACCTCCTTGTTCAAAACATTTGTATTTGAATTTATTGCCCTGAATATTATGTTGTATATAACATTAACCCCACTGAGTATTATGTTGTTTTTGCTTTTTATTATTTGTAAATTTGTACATTTAGAAACATATAATCTTCATGGTACCTTTTTGATTTTGATTGTATTAAGAAAATAAAAAAATGAAGACAACCTCAGTCGGATGGAAACTGTGAAACTTCCTCTGTTTCTGTCACCTGTAGATGGAAATGCTCATCAGTCTGAGCGCTGAGGAGCAGAGAATGCATGAGAATCATCTAAGGGACACTTTCATTCTTACTGAGAACAAAACGGTGTTGGATCAGCAGATTAACTCCTAACAAGTCAGGTTTGATGGTTCCTAAGGTGGACAAGCTGGAGACAATCACACATGTCCATAAATAGCTGCTAAAGTTGCTCCTAATTGTGGAAAGATGGCAGCTTTGGTTCAGCTGGAGGACATCACCAATGGAAGAAGTTGGAGATCCTCCTGACCTGCTGGTACATGATGATGCATGGCTCATCAGCTGGTTTAGATTGTCCAGGACAATCATCTTGGAGCTCTGCATGGAGCTGGCCTCAGTGTTACACTTACCCCTTTTCCACCAACACAGTTTGGAGCCTGTTCCAGGACATGATTTTGAACTGGTGACGCGTGTTTCCACCAACGCAAAGAGATTCCAGAGCGAGAACTCTGGTTCAAGTCGGGCACGGCAGAATATTTGGTTCTTCTGCGCGAACCGTAACGCCACCAGTGGGCGGGTCGGAGCTGCAGACAATAGAAGCAACAAGTAAGGAGGTGAAGACAGTACAGAGCTCAGGAGCCTCCGCTGTCTCGCCACTAAGCTCCCCCTCGCCCTCCCTGGTGTTGTGTAACGCCCACTGGTGATGACTCGTGCTTGGTCCACAAAACTGGTGGAAACATGCATTGATGCTCAACATAACACCAAAGTCTGAAGGCACGCGAATCGAACTGGTTCAGGAACGAGACTTCTTTTGGTGGAAAAACACTAAGAAGAACTGTGCATCACCAGTACCAGTTCACTGCAGACTGGATGTATGAAGGCTACGTGTCCAGGTTTCTACAGATGAATGTTTTTGTACGCCACAAGTTTCAGAATTTCTACCTACCTCCAACTTTTGTATGAAATAGGACATGAGGCCCCTGTTGTTCTGGTCTTTTGGATCCATATGTTTTAGTTTTTAGCACATTAATTTCATCAAGTTCCAAGTTTCTAGAAAACAAAACTTCAGGTTCAGGTCTTACCTGGTTCAGTTACCATAGCAACGAGTGGAATTATTA
Organism: Crenichthys baileyi; assembly: GCA_036173005.1. Classification (NCBI taxonomy): domain Eukaryota; kingdom Metazoa; phylum Chordata; class Actinopteri; order Cyprinodontiformes; family Goodeidae; genus Crenichthys; species Crenichthys baileyi. The sequence goes on from JAHHUM010000652.1 coordinate 44,869, forward strand.
AACTAGCATGTGTGTGTTTTATTTTGAAAGTCCAGGTTTAAACCCTTGTTGCACATGTGAAGTTTTATGTTTTATGAGTTCTGATGGGTCAAAGACGGCCTTAAGTTTCAGCTCTGACAAGAACATTAAGGACCAGGACCACATGTTCACCTGCAGAGTTGGCAGTGAAGATCCTTCGATATGACATACTCAGAGAGGATCGACCACTTAAAATCCAAAGACTCAAACTGACCTAAATGCAGGTCCACATCATCACACCAGTGTTAACTGGTACCAGTACCAGTTGGAACCGTGCTGGAACCGTGAACCAATTTTGAATTTTTCTTCTCAAACCTCCCACTGAGCCTGGTTCTGGTTCTGCTGGAGGTTTCTTCTTTTTTTTTAAAAAAAGGAGTTGTTTTTTTCGCTGTCACCAAATGCTGAAAAGTTTACAGCTTCATTTCGTTAGGCTAGAAAACATCTTTAGGTGAAATAAATTTAATCATCTTCTTCTTCTGTAGTCTGGGCTCGGAGGTCTGCTGCATCCTGCGTCTGTCTGGACATCTCAAGCAGCAGTATGCTCAGGTGAGATCACCCCTGCTCACCAACATATTGTCATGATAAGACACACCTGAGCTCTGGTGGTGCTGCAGGAACACAATCTGGATCTGGACCAACTGCTGGGTCCTGGTCCATACAAGGAGCTGTACCGGGCTGACATGATCCGATGGGGAGAGAACCGCCGGAACCAGGACTCTGGCTTCTTCTGTCGCTTGGCAACCAGTGGAGCTCACAAACCTGTGTGGGTAAGTGCTGTGATTGGTCAGGACATGTTAACCCTGTTCTGTGATTGGTCAGTTGATAATTAGTTTCCTTTTTAACTGGCCAGGTGGTGAGTGATGCAAGGCGGCTCTCGGACCTACAGTGGTTCTGGTCCGAGTTTCCTCGTCAGACCCGCAGCATCAGAGTTCAGTGCTCAGAGGAAACCCGGGTGCAGAGGGGGTGGAGCTTCACACCAGGTAAGACGACTCGTCTGTGTGTGAATGCTGTGCAGCTGATTACCTGCTTAGGAGTTCACCTGTCTCTCAGGTGTGGACGATGCAGAGTCGGAGTGCGGGCTGGACAGCGGCGTGGAGTTTGATTGGATCATCACTAACGAGGCCGACGCTCCCTCTCTGGACGAGCAGCTGCAGCCGATCCTGAAAGCAGCGCAGGAAGCGGCTTCATTGGTCAGAGCTGATCCATAGACTTATGGCCAATCAGCTTCATTTTTAAACATAATTTTTTAGAACAAAAATGAATTAAACTGATGATTAATGACATCCTCACTAGAAACAGTCTCATCTGAGCAGGAGGGACTCCTACTGAGCATGTGCAGAGTCTTAGTCTCAGTCAGTTATTGATCCTTTTACTTCACCTGGTGAGTGCAGACAGGCGTACTCATCTGTCACCATACCCTCACCTGCATGCTGGCCACAAATCTGCTGAAGCACCTCTATGATGTCAGAACTGAGTCCTGATTGGCTGAGAGGGATCAGCAGGTTAGTGTTGAATTCAGACTGAGTCTTTTCATGCTTTCAGTAAACTGCGGATCAGGAATGGGGGAAGGAAGGAATAAAGTCCAAACCAAGTTGATGTTCAGACCACTGAAAGTTCAACCGTGATAAAATTGAGACTTAAAATGTGTATGATTGATCCAACCAAAAGAAATCCTCAAGTGATGAATTTTAAACATTACCGTAGTTGTTCTTATGGGAGCTGTATAGCTGGATCCCTCGTCTTTACACTACGAACGTCAGTCACAGGCAGCCACTTCTCTCATCCACCAGAGGGCGCTCGTGTACATTGATGAGGATCTGAAGCCCTCCACACCTAAGCAGTGCAGTGATGACATACAGCAGCCTTGCTGTATGTCATCACTGCACTGCTTAGGTGTGATGACATACAGCAGCCTTGCTGTATGTCATCACTGCACTGCTTAGGTGTCTGGCTTTACTTAAGGCTTGTGGAACCGTTTCCGGTGGGGATCCCCGGCAGAGACGAAGAAACGCTGTTTATATCATCATTAGCTGATCAAAGTGAAAGTTCAGTCAGGGATGGAAAATGTTTAACAGCAGGACCTGCCTGCATGAATGGAACATTAATGTCATTTAATTTAAATCTGTCTCTATGAGGCTTTCAGATGACATTTGTTGTGAATCGGTTCTAATTAAATAAAATAACTGAAAAAAGTTAATTTTGTAGTTTTCATAATAGGAGCTCTTACATTTGGAAATAAAGCCTGTAGAGGGCGCTGTTTGAGGACCCTTTCAATCTCAACATGAGTGTCTTTTTGCCATTGGGCCAAACTGTTACAGACTGGGTTCTGATTCCATTACATGCAGCAGTGACATCTGCTTAAAGAAACCATGCAGACGGCACGCCTGATTTCTTTATTCTGTAAATATGTTTTGTTTAGGACTGAAATAACCTTCAGTCGCACCTCTTCACAATTAAAAAGGTTTTATTTTTTTTTCTTAACATTATTACAAATGACTCCATTAAATCAATGAAATGATGTGTGGGTTTCCATGGCTACGCAGACGACCAGGTCCTGAAGGGTTGGAGCTCAACTAAGACCCAAACTCTGATGGTTCTGAAGGCATATAAATGGATCTTAAAGCAGACTGTTCCAATGGTGGACTAGAAACATTACGGTCCCAGTCTTGGTCTCAGTCCAACCACAACCTCTCCCTCCAGGCTTGATGCCTTGCTCAAGGACACATAGTGAACTTCCTGCATACAGACGTTCCCGGTTTGGTTCGGGAAAGATGGCGGCCAAGACATCATGGTTGGCCATAAACTTTGATTTTTTTTTTACTTTAGCTTGAATAATTTCCTGCCTGTCAGCGATCAAGCAGTCATCGAGTCAATCGATCGAAAGCAGACACAGAGTCTCAGCTCAGGTTTACATGCGGTGCTTTTATTTTATAAAATGTCTTACTTTGGGTCATTACAATGAGCTCTGACACCATCACAGTGATGACATCATCAGGTAAAAACACAATTACATCATCATGTCTGACCTCTGATTGGCCCCTGGCTCGCCGTACTTGGCAGTGGAATGTCTTTCCATGATTGGCTGACCACACACTTAAACCATGCCCCTCAAAACAAAAATAATTGGCTGAAATAATATTTGGCCTTAATCAACGAATCAATTATCAAAGCAAACTAACATTCAGAGAAAACACTGAACTAGTCATAAACAAGGCAGTTAGTGACTGGGAATGGGGTTCAAAGAAAACATCTCAAATGTGACAGAAGGAATGTGTGACATCAGGAATCATCCAGAAAGGAGGAGGAGACAGGACGCCATGCCCTCACCACACCTCCACCTGTCCACTAGAAGGGGAAGGAGCTTCAGCAGGTTTGGCAGCAGAGCCTTCAGCCAGGAGACACAGTGGAAGAGGCTTCAGCAGGAGTTGAGCTCCTCCATGGTCTGATTCAGAGTTGCCTGAAGCTCCAAGTTGGTGGTTCTGGCTGAAGTCAGAGCGTCTGTAACAGATCAATTACCATTTAGTTAAAGATCAATAACCGACCAATTACTCAGAATTCATTAACCCAACCGCAGCTGTTTGGTTCTGTTACCAACAGAACCAATCAGTACTTAAGTAGCTTTTGACTGGATGATCCATAACAGCTGCTGCAGCTTCATCTGGGTTCAGAAAGACAAACTGGGAACATTTGTCCCAGTCTGGTCTAGAAATGTTTGAAACACAAGTCTTGTGTGGGCTCTAAATTTATCTTCATCCCACTGTGAATCTTTGGCATCACCACTTAATATTCATAAAACCAGTCTGACCTTCCAGGTCATCAATTGTTTTCTCCAGTTTGGCCACCGTACGTTCTGCAAACTCAGCTCTGGTCTCCGCCTGGAACACAGGAAGTAACAGAAAGATAACAGGAAGTAAACTGGAAAGGTGATAGGAAACATCTGCTGACATGTGGCTCACCTCCTTCAGTTTGCTGCTTAGGTTCTTGATCTCCTCCTCGTAGCGGTCCTCCTTTTGAGAGTACTGCAAGACAGAGACAGCGTCCAATCAGAGGGCAGCTATGCCAACAAACAGATCCATCACTGAGACCCTCGGCTCACACCGATATCGAACCAGCGACTGTAAGACGCGTCTCTCGTTTGTTTTAGCTGAGGGCTGAAAATTCTGATTTTCTGTCTGTGAGTGAACGCACCATCAGCAGCTGAAGCTATTGATTAGAACCAGCTCTGATCCATAATCAGGTTCTTCTGCATCAGAAGATGTAGAGAACCCCCCACTCCCCTCCACCCCCTCCTACCTTCTCAGACTGCGCCTCCAGAGACTTGGCGCTGGTGAACACGGTTTTCAGCTCCTCCTCCACCAGCCGACCCTTACTGCGGAGAACACAAAGGGTCAGATAGGTGTGGGCGTGGCCTGCTGTCAGGTGTGTGTGTGTTAGAGCGCGCAGTGGGCGGAGAAGGGGCTGAAGCAGCAGGTAAAGGTCAGAGGTCATTGAGGCAACAGGAGGTGAGGAGGAGGAGCTTTACTGGTCTGACTGACAGGTGGGAGGTCATGTGACCTGCAGTACTTTGTCTCGCTGCAGGCTCTTCGGTGATTGGTGGAAACTCCTCAGCTGTTCCTCCAACCTCCGAACCTTACTGTTAGACAGGAAAGAGAGGCGGACAGACAGGTGGAGACAGAGACAGCAGGAGGGACGAAGACAGGTGGAATGTGGAGAGACAGTTGTAGACGTAGAGGTGGAAACAGAGGACACAGGCAGACAGATCGAAACTAAGTTGAGGACAAACGGGCAGAGAAGAAGAGGTGGAGACAGACAGGCAGAAACTGAGACAGGGGGTAGCACATGCAGCCGTTTCTATGGAAACAAACAGGTAAAATACATGGAGGCCGAGTGACAATCCTGAGGTCATCGGTGTGACATCATGAAATGTTTGTGATGGGGCTTCCACAGCGAAACCAGCCTTTGCTGAGCTTCCTGCAGAAGTCTGGAGTGACCCCTGTGAAGCTAAACTGAAAGCAACACTGACGGTGCTGAGCTCGCTCCATCGTCAGCAGAGGACAGGACCAAGGAGGCAGACTCTCTAAACTAAGTAGATGATTTTATCTGCAAAAGCACAGCTTTTCTTTTGCTAAAACCAACAACAGAACTAAACCTGGTAGAGTGAGACAGAAGAAATGATGGTGAGATCCTCTGATTGGTTGCTTTCAGCCCAGTCTGATAGATATCCTGTCTCTATTGGCTGCGTGAGTATCTGTTGCAGCACACCAAGGTCAAAGTTCAACAAACTTCAAACAGAGTGCAGAAGTAAGTGGATTTCAGAACGCAGCAGAACTGGGGCTGCATTCAATGTATAAACCCAATCTGTGGACCCTGTGTTCTGGTTCTGAGTCATATGTCAACACCATGTTAAGCTTGCATTGTGTTGGTTGTGTCTCTGCGTGGTGCACCTGTCCGCCTGCTCGGCCCGATCTTCGGCTCGTTCCAGCTCTCCTTCCACCATCACCAGTTTACGAGCCACCTGTGAAACCAAGAAGACATGTCTCAGGAGACAGCGAGTGGACCTGTCAACAGGATGAGACGATGTCAAGCTGCAATAGATGCATAGGGACACAGAGCAGGTTCTGTTGCGTTCCACCCACTATGTTACCTTTTGTTTCCATAAACTGTTGGAGAACAAATTACCACTGCAGGTGTCCCTGAAGAGTCCAACTTTCATCATCTCTGTAACTTTAGCTCCTTTTCCACTGAAAGCCCTGGGATTTGTTTTACCCGGATAACAGGAATCCCAGGGAATTCTGTGCTTTCTATTTCCAGAACATATATTTAAATCAGCTTGTTGAAGTCTGAGGAAGTTCTAAAGAAAACTGCAATACACCTCGAGTCCAGTAAAATAGTAAATAATGAGAAGGTTTAGAGTTGTACCATTGATTCATTTCTTCCATTATTCCTTAAGCTGCTCTAAATTCATAAGGAGGAAAAGCTTAAATCATTGTTTTACATTCAATTCTTTAGCAACCGGCATCTGTCCAGAGTTGTTGCTGTACAACTGCATGATTCATCTACAATAACTACTAAACACTGACTAACACACTTATTTTTCTTTTGTTATCATCAGGTAAACTCATCAGATAACTACAGAAACATTTTACTAGTAAAAAATTGTATTTATTAGAATACAAATCTGATAATCAGTCTGGAAGTACAGGGATTTGATTCCTCTAAACTGTATAAACATAAGCAAATATTCCTATAAAGTAGAAGATGTAGACAGTACAGCAGACGATGGAAGAACTTGAAGATGATCACTAGGAGCTTCTGGAAATTTGCATCCAAACCTGGAACTTTGGTCTCCTCCTGCAGAGCGTGTGTTAGAGCGCGCAGTGGTGAAGTGGTTTCATATCTACTCTATAATTTATATATTTTGAGTTTAGGGCTGTAAATCTACTACTAAAAATTAACTAATTAATGCAAATCTGTTAAAGATATTAATGGAGATTAATAACACTTCAAGCCAACTTATAATAAAGATAAATAAAATCATCAGTTTACCAAAAGGGACTTTTATTGTTTGTTACTTTCACCAACTTTTTAGAAGCTGTGAAATGAAAACCAAACTGTCTTGCATAAAAAACAGATAACATGACTAAAGTGCATTACTAATACATTCATTTTGTGGTTCAGAACATTCACTGCTTGAAAAAACGTTTGAATTAGAGAGAATTGCAGCTCAGAGGCTTCCAGGACATTTCATGTCTTCTGCTCCTCTGCGCTGAGAAAAGTGCTGCAACAGACCAGGCTCTCAACATTACTAGAAGACCGACCTCCTCGGTCCATCGTTGGTGCCACACCAGGATACTTCACATTCAGGTCATACAGTATGAAGTGATGTAGTGCTTTGGGGCTAATTAAATTCACCTTTGCAAAGCACAAAATGACTTTGGTTCTGTCCAAAGCACCATCTGTATGTTCCACAAAACCTGAAACCACAGCGTTAAAGGTGGCTTTCTGTTGGGCGCTGGAGTGAAGGGGTAATATACTGGTTTTATTGGCACCTAGATAAATGACATCAACTCTATTTCATTTCATTCACTTCAGATTCAATGACTCACATTCAAAAAGCACACCACCACTGCAATTCGATCTCTATGTTGTTTTCATTCCCTGGTGTTGAAATCTCTTGAAAATGATAGTACTGTGTTTTCCTTCTGTGAAGATATTTAGACGTACTGCAGATCTGACTGCTCGCCCACTAAAGGATGAAAAATAATGTAATCTTTCATGATTTTTTATTGAGTTTACAAAAAATAAAAACTAATTAGAATCAATGTTGCTATAAAGTTTTTATGTCTTCCAGACATGCTTGTAGTCTAACTGGTTGGGCTCATCAGGATTTATGGATAAGTAAAGCTGAGTGTCATCTGTGTAACAGTGAAAATTTATCCTATGCTGCCTGATAATTTTACCTATTGGAAGCATATACAGGGGTTGGACAATGAAACTGAAACAGCTGTCATTGTAGTCTGGGAGGTTTCATGGCTAAATTGGACCAGCCTGGTAGCCAGTCTTCATTGATGGCACATTGCACCAGTAGGAGCAGAGTGTGAAGGTTCAATTAGCAGGGTAAGAGCACAGTTTTGCTCAAAATATTGAAATGCACACAACATTATGGGTGACATACCAGAGTTCAAAAGAGGACAAATTGTTGGTGCACGTCTTGCTGGCGCATCTGTGACCAAGACAGCAAGTCTTTGTGATGTATCAAGAGCCACGGTATCCAGGGTAATGTCAGCATACCACCAAGAAGGACGAACCACATCCAACAGGATTAACTGTGGACCCAAGAGGAAGCTGTCTGAAAGGGATGTTCGGGTGCTAACCCGGATTCTATCCAAAAAACATAAAACCACGGCTGCCCAAATCACGGCAGAATTAAATGTGCACCTCAACTCTCCTGTTTCCACCAGAACTGTCCGTCGGGAGCTCCACAGGGTCAATATACACGGCCGGGCTGCTACAGCCAAACCTTTGGTCACTCATGCCAATGCCAAACGTCGGTTTCAATGGTGCAAGGAGCGCAAATCTTGGGCTGTGGACAATGTGAAACATGTATTGTTCTCTGATGAGTCCACCTTTACTGTTTTCCCCACATCCGGGAGAGTTACGGTGTGGAGAAGCCCCAAAGAAGCGTACCACCCAGACTGTTGCATGCCCAGAGTGAAACATGGGGGTGGATCAGTGATGGTTTGGGCTGCCATATCATGGCATTCCCTTGGCCCAATACTTGTGCTAGATGGGCGCGTCACTGCCAAGGACTACCGAACCATTCTTTAGGACCATGTGCATCCAATGGTTCAAACATTGTATCCTGAAGGCGGTGCCGTGTATCAGGGTGACAATGCACCAATACACACAGCAAGACTGGTGAAAGATTGGTTTGATGAACATGAAAGTGAAGTTGAACATCTCCCATGGCCTGCACAGTCACCAGATCTAAATATTATTGAGCCACTTTGGGGTGTTTTGGAGGAGCGAGTCAGGAAACGTTTTCCTCCACCAGTATCACGTAGTGACCTGGCCACTATCCTGCAAGAAGAATGGCTTAAAATCCCTCTGACCACTGTGCAGGACTAGTATATGTCATTCCCAAGACGAATTGACGCTGTATTGGCCGCAAAAGGAGGCCCTACACCATACTAATAAATTATTGTGGTCTAAAACCAGGTGTTTCAGTTTCATTGTCCAACCTCTGTATATAGTAAAGAGAATTGGCCCAAGTACTGAACCCTGTGGTACTCCACAATTAACCCTGGAGTTTAAAGATGATTTATCATTTACATGAACAAACTGGAATCTGTCAGACAGATAAGATTTAAACCAGCCTAGCGCTGTTCCCCTGATCCCTACAGCATATTCCAGCCTTTCTAAGAGAATATTATGATCGACTGTATCAAATGCAGCACTGAGATCTAACAGAACCAGTACAGACACAAGTCCATTATCTGAGGCAATAAGAATATCATTAGTGACTTTCAGCAGAGCTGTTTCAGTGCTATGATGAGCTCTGAAACCTGACTGAAACTCTTCAAACAGGTCATTGCTGTGTAAATGCTCACACATTTGATAAGCAACTATTTTCTCAAGAATTTTAGATAAGAACGGAAGATTGGATATCGGTCTGTAATTTATTAAGTCATCTTGATCAAGCGAAGGTTTCTTAAGCAAAGGTTTAATTACAGCTACCTTAAAAGCTTGTGGTACTGATCCATTTACTAAAGATAGATGAATCATATCTAAAATGGGGCTGGTAATCAGAGGGAGGACTTCCTTAAATAATTTGGTTGGGATTGGGTCTAACATACAAGTTTAGATGAAGCTAATATTTCTGATAACTCAGGAAGCTCCACAGGATCAAAACAGTCCAAACACAGATCAGGTTCTACAGTTATTTCCAATGTTGTCTCACTTGTTGAGGATGAAGTAATCATCTTCGGGAGTATATCAAAGATTTTCTTCTTAATAGAATCAATTTTATTTTGGAAGAATCCCATAAAGTCATGACTGCTGAGAGCTAAGGGAATGGATGGCTCAACAGAGCTATGACTCTGTGTAAGTTTAGCAACTGTACTAAAGAGAAACCTAGGATTATTCTTGTTCTCTTCTATTAAGGATGAGAAATAAGCTGTTCTAGCTTGGTGAAGTGTCTTTTTATACAACAGTAGGCTATTTTTCCAGATTAAGTAGGAATCCTCTAGGTGTGTAGAGCGCCATTTTCGCTCCAATTTTCTAACATTGTGCTTTAAAGTACGCAGCTCTGAATTAAACCAGGGAGCCTGCCTCCTATGAATAATTTCCTTCTTTTTCAAGGGGGCTGCATTGTCTAATGCACCACGCAATGATGAAGTAACACTCTGAACAAGGGAATAAATTTGTGAAGGGGAAGAAATAAAACTGCTGCTCTCTGCTGGTGGTTCTGTGATACTGAGAAAAATTGAAATAGAGCTCAGCTGAAATGAACAAGTTTAATTCTGAGGTAAATTAAGATCCACTTAGGTTCAGTTTAAAGTCACTGTGTTTGATTTGCAGATGTTCATTTATCTTAATGACCCTACTGATTATTAATTAGCTGAAAGTAACCTTCAGAGTTCCTTTAGCTCATCTTCATGCAGACTCATGTTGATCTGCAGGAGTTGAACATGTGAGAAGCTAAGTGCAGGTGTGGTTTATCTGGTGATGTCACCATGTGTGGGTATGGTTACCAGGTGACCTGTCAGGTACCTCCTCATATTTGCGGTCAGCCTCCTCGGCAATCAGCTTGGCCTCCCTCAGCTGAACCTCCAGCTGCTCCATCTTCTCCTCGTCTTTGAGAGCTCGGTTCTCGATCACCTTCATACCTCTGTGGCAGGGGGACGGGTCAAAGACTAATTCAAGACATTTGTAAGCCTGACTGAGGTCAGTAAAATCCACCGCCTACATTAAGATGGCACTGTGTTCTGAAGGAACTAAAGAGCTGAGGACATGAGAGCACCCAGTAGCTATGATGAAGATCAGGAGGATCTGATCTTGATCATCCCGTTTTGGGCAGACCTAGGTACTCTGACAGTACTGACATTGGTGTGTTCAGTAGGTACACTGACCTCTCGCTTTCATCAGCAACTTTCTCCACCTCATCCAGTTTACGTAGAGCGGTGGCCAGTCTCTCCTGAACCCGGTCCAGATTCTCCTCACTGAGCTGCAGCCGCCGATTTAGAGATGTCACCTCTCCCTCTGCCTGTAAGACAAAGATTAGGTCCCGGATCCAATTAGGTAATTTCATGATTTTAAGGCTGCCACAGAGTCGTGCGTACTGTGACCAAGACAGACTCTGTGTGGACTGTCTGCGGATGCTTGAAGTTTCATGGTCCAGCGTGCCAATTTCCTACATTTCTGGTGACAAATTGTGACATTTCCCAGACTTTCTGCCATGGCGTCATCGGATAAGGAGGAACAGCCAATTCGCTTTGTAGCTTTGAAAAAAACTAAAAGAAAAAGGTATAAGGCCATTAACCCAGACTAGGGACGAGGAAAGTGAAAATACCTGAAGTGTGGCCGTGACACTGCGCGTCCTCGCGACTGGTTGCTCAGAGCAGAGTGTCACATGTAAAACAGTTCCATGTGGAGACTGTTTTCTGCAGAGCAATTTATTGTGCGACACCGCGCCAGCGGTCGTAAGAACTGAGCTTTGCACAGCCGTCCGCTTTGAGTCCACCTTGAGTACGCACAGAAGTCCGCGGAGTCAAGTATGCCCAAATCTGTGGGAGACTTCAGGAGCAGAGTCAAGAACTTCAACAGCAACTACAGAACCAGTGGTTCCTCCTGGTACCAACCAATGGATCCACCTAAATGTTTGCTGGAAACTGAGGTGAGAACGTTTGATAAAAGGTCAACAGATGAAGAAGATAGAGACGTCCCTCTGAGACAGAAAGACCTACTGAAGAAAAGACATCTGTGACGCTTTGCTTCTGCACCGGCACGCACGCACAGACAGAGCTGCGATGAAGTCAGAAGCATGAAGCCACAGAACCTTCAGGTTCTGGGAAGGACCCGTAATGAGACTCTGTTTTATTGGAAGGGAAGATGGACCAGCAAACATTCCTCAGCCTTCAATAAAAAGAGAGTTGAATATGGAACCACCAGTCAGTAATGTTCTGCTCATACCTGAGGGAACATTACTGGCGATCCAGATGATGAGCCTGTCTGAGTGGCAAAAGTAAAAAGGATCCAGTGAATCTATGAGGAAACAGTTTCAGAAGACCTGAACTAAACCTGAGTCACGGTTCTACAGACTGACCTCAAAGGCTTCTTACAAGTTCTGCCAACAGGAACAAAGATGTGCGATTGTTCTGCAGAGAACAGTGAAACACAGCAGCAGCAGACTGAAATCTAAGGATGAACAGTGTGACAGAAGATCTGCAGGGGCAGATGTGGTACGGCCATACTATTGGTAGGTCCACATGATTTAGTGCAGGAACATCCAGACCACAAAGACCGGGTAAATCAGTTGATCCATTTCTGAATCTGTGACAGCAGAGGACACACTGAGACAAAGACTGCATACATCCTGTGGAGAAATGGACGACTGGGACAACACAACCAAATATCTTGCTCAACTAGACTCATGGCAAAGTACACAATGCAAAGTGACATGGTTCCAGTCCAATTCAGCTAGTTCTGGGACAGAATCCCAACCTGTCCTCTGTGCCAACAGACAAAGCCGCAACAGAGTCAGCGAATGGAAAACCGGCATCTAGGAAAGTCATTACCGAAGCAGAACGTCCTGGCCAGGATGGAAAGAACCAAGAGGTTTTGCTCTGGATCAGACTGTTACCATATTGGGACACTAATCCCTCCATCCATCCATTTATCATCTTCCACTAATCTGAGATTGGGTCGCAGGGGAAACAGCTCCAGGACGAAAATCCAGACATCCCTCTCCCTGGTGACATCTTCCAGTTCATTCTGGGGGATCTCAAGGCATTCCCAGGCCAGGCAGGATACACAGTCCCTTCAGTGAGTTCTGGGTTTTCCCTGGGATCTCCTTTAAGTAGGACGTGCCCAGAAAATCTCCTAAGCCCAATGGGCATCCTGATCAGATGGCTGAATCACCTCAGCTGACTCCTTTTGATGAGGAAAAGAAGCAGGTCTACTCCCCCGGATGGTGGAGCTCTTCACCCCATCTCTAAGGCTGGGTCCTGCTCCATCTGACTACCACTTGTGAACAAGACAGAAACACTTAATCTTCTCCATTTGAATCCAGAGACTGGGTCACTAATGTAGCACAATATTCGTGTTAAAAGCTTAAGACTAACTGCTCAGAACAATTCGATATGGACCTGAAACACTAGAAATGTTTTATCTAGAAGAACAATGTGTTTGTTCTGCACTCACAAAGATCAGCACGCTGTGGAGAAGACTGAAACAACTCTGTCCAGGACAGCTTGGTATTATTTTACAAGTTCCTGATTAAATCCCTGCATGCTGTCATTTGTTAACCTTTCTCTGTTGGATCAGAACCAACACGGTCATAGGTCAGGCTGCTGTGGAGGCAACATGGAGGAAAGCAGCGAGCGACATGATGAACACATTGCAGACAGCCGATGGATGGAGCCACGGATGTGCTACAACCGGAACAACAGGAACCATAGACTGATGTTTTGCTAAGGCCATCTGTTAACGTTAACCCATCTGTGGGCGGCTGCACCCGGACCAGAACGGGTGTGCATACCTCCTCCCTGGTTCTCTTCTCTTTCTCCACCTCCTTCTGCAGCCGCTCGGCTCGTTCCTCGGCCTCCTCCGCCTGCTCTTGCAACACCTTGATCTTCTTCTTCACTGCATCGATGCTGTTCATCCCTCCGCTCATTTTCTTCTTCTCCTGCAGGAAAACAGCAGCTGTTGGTTGATTGGTTTCAGTTACAGATAATCAATAAACTGATGATCTGATCGTTTACTGATAGTATCAGGATATTGGTGTGGTTAACTGGTCAAACTGGGGGTAAACCAGTTTAACACTGAATATAAGGAAGATTCATGTTATGAACGATCCAACACAAAACAATTATAACAATTAGTTCCTGGTTTGAATGATTGTAAATGTTGGAGATGTGATTGGATCCTGAAGATCAGAATCGATTGCTGGTTTATTGACTCAGATTGTTGGTGTTTTCTACCAGAATCTATCTGGTTAGTGAAATGATGCGGTTTGTCATAATATGCACACTCCTGAGTCTCTGTAACTGAATAACTGATTGAAGGAGGTATTTGGTGTCTAGTTACTGAGGTCCTTCATTCTGTGAAGAACCAGGAGTCCATCAGGTGGCCCTTATCTAAGGAGGACTCCAGTACATGTTGTTCATGCTCTTCTCTCTGAAAACCTGACAAAAATTGGTCGTTCCAGGCATTATTCAGAAGAACAGCGTTCTTTAAATACGACGCTGATTGGAGAGGGTAAAACTTAGAAAGAAGCGCAGAAAATGATAGGCTGCTTAGCTAAAATGATTCCCAGGCTTTAAAATGGCAGAAAACCAGAGACTACCATTGGAGTGGGGGAAGAACAGCCAGAATGACAGAGACTCAGCCAATGATCATCTCCAGCGTGATCAGAGAAGGTCTAAAGTCAACTGTGAGGACTGAGACAATTAGAAGACGTCTGTGTGAAGCTAATCTATCAGCAAGAAGCCCCGCAAAGTCCTACTGTTTTAGAAAAGACGTGCTGAAGAGGAAAGAATCTGCCAAAGACCGTCGACCCCCAAACACTGAACTGAAGTCACAGTCCACTCTGAAGACAGTGAAGCGATGCTTCGGTAAATCAACATACTTGCAGAGGCCATGTTGCTTCACGTCGAAGAGGAAATGGGTGTTTCAACAAGACAGCGACCCAAACACACCAGTAAGCAAGCAGCACCGGGTTCCAGACCAACAAAACCAAAGTTCTGGAAGGGCCAGCCCAATCCCCAGACCTTAATCCGACTGAAACCTGGTGGCGTGACATCATAAGTGCTGCTTCTGCGGTCCATCCTGGGCTGGAACACCAGTTCAGAGGAGCCAGAATAGCACAGATGTGAAGCAGTTCTCAGAACCAGTGGTTCTGTGACTGAATATTTTTTAGTGATTCAGAGGAAGGATAAATCCTAAAGTTTCTTCAGTTTATCCAGTAAATGTTTGAGCCTGTAAAAAACAATGCAGACGCTGTTATGTTGAACCACTGCTGATTTTTCTTCATTTTCACTAAAGTCATTAAAAGATTGATTTATTTTTCTTCATAGTCTGATTTTTATGATAATGATGCACAGTTCCCAATGTATGGAAATAAAAAACTGCTATTATTTTGAGCACAACTGTATAGTGTCCCTGATGCCAAGGTAATACCTCATTAAACTGCTTGCAGCTCTTGCATCCCTCGGTAAACAAGTCCTGCTGCATGTTGTGATTTCATCTCAAGCCCTGATTTATTGTGGACGGGTTCTGGCGCACATAGAGCGAATGGCCAACATTTAAATAGAAAAGCAACTAATTAAGAATGAACCTTTTATTTCTACAGCACCTTCCACAGGTCAAAAATTCAAACCAAATAAAAACACAGATTAAACACTTGAAATCATACATGACCCAATTCAGTCAGCTGCATCTCTCATCACTACATCTAGTTCTGACCATCAGGGTCCTGTCTCTGTGTGCTCGGGCTCTGAAAGTCCATCTTACAACTGAGGAACCCGGTGCTCATCTCTTGGTCATAGAACCTTCAGCTGAAGTGAGAATGACTCTTTAACTAGATCAGAAACATTCAACTAAACTACAGAGTAAAAATGAAAAGGATGAGAACAAATAAAAAAATATGGCAAAACATAGTGAAAAAGAATAAATAGGCAGAAAAGTGAAACCAATAAATCAATGCAGTGGCATCTTTTATCACCATAGAAGCATATCCGAAGTAAAGCTTAGCCTTCCTGACCCAACCTGCTTTAAATATGATGCGCGGTTTGCTGGAATATTTAAGAGGTCTCTAAATAAACACCAACTGGTAGAAAATGCTGCATCGTGGCTCCTAACCGGAACAGGAAGGTTGGAGAACATCCCTCCACTGGTTTCCTGGTTAAGCTTTAAATGACATGAGCCCTCCTGTGTTGTCGAGATTCTCATTGAATGTATTGTGGACAGAATCAGCTTTAAATCAGCTCCTGGTTCTTCAAGTCATTTTACTAAGCGTGGTGTTGACGTCACTTCCTGTTCTGTCGGCAACGACTCCTTCGGATTTTGACCCTCTGATCGCTCCCTGTTAGGATGAGATAGTCGGTTCCGGCCCAGAAGGTCACAAGTGTACCTACAGAACCCCTCACCTCTTCGAACTTACCGGTCGGTTAGCTGTTAGCGGCTAACAGAGGTCTCCAAATCAAACTGCGGCTGCGCGGATTGATGAGGTGTTTCTGGTCTCAGCTGATCGATGTCCCGGTACCAACTCCGACTCTGGCGACGAATCAAGATCCAGCTCGGGATTCTGTTCTGGTTCTGGCTATTCTTCTTCAGCCAACACCCTTTTCCGGGTTAAGTTCCCTCCACTTGGGAAAAGGGGTTTTTTTCCTTTTTTTTCACGGGGAGAAGATCTTGAGTTTACCGCGGCCCCCCTGCTGGACTCACTTGGAAAAGGGGCCTTTCCCTTTAACGTCACCAGAGCGACATCCATCAGTTCTCTGTGCAGGCTTGTCACTCACACACTTAAAGCGATTCAGAGTCGACTAAATATGCATCTTCTTAAACTGTGGAGAACCCAGAGAGAAAGACAAGCAAACTCCATGGGCCAAAGGGACTAGGATTCAAAACCCCCAAAACCAGCTTTTAAAGCAAAGGCCCGCAAAAACCCGTACCACAGTTTTAAACCTGAAAAAACCGGGGGGGAAAACATTAGGGGCAGAAGGGGTTTTTAAAAAGGGTTAGGGAGAAACCCAAAAATTTCTTCCCTTTTTTTGGAAACAAAAGTTTTTAGGGTTTAGGAAATTCTGTTATTAATTTTCCGAGGGTTGAATCATTAAAAAAAAGGAATTTATAGCCTTTAATTTAAAAAAAAAAATTTTTGTAGGGGGGCCAAAAATTAGGGCAAGGTTCTTCATTAAAGAGGGGCCCAATTTTTACTATTAAATTGGGGGCTTCCCTTTTGGGGTTTAAAAATTATAAAATTAAAAAACAGAAAAATGAAAAAAAAGGGGGTGGGAAAAAAAACTGGAAAAATAAGGGGCAATTTTAGGTTTTTTCAAAGTTAAACCACCTTTTGCTTTAATTTCGGGTTTCCCCACTCTTGGGTTTTTGTTGATGACCTTTAAGATTGTCACCTGACCTTACCCTGGGGTAAACCGGGGGTCTTGATTTCATCACAAAAACTTGCCCGTCTTTTTCACAGATGCCCACCCAAACGGCACCAAAAAATTTTTGGGCCTTTTGAAATCTGGTATGTCCCCCCAAAAGTTGTGGCATTTCAATATTTTGGGGAAAACTGTGCTCTTCCCTGCTAATTGAAACCCTTTCCCCCTCTGCTTTTTACTGGTGGGAATGTGCAACAATTAAAACTGGCTGCCCCGGGTGGGCCCCTTTTTGGGCCCTGAAAACCCCCCACACTAAAAAACAGCTGGTTTTTAGTTTTTTTTTCCCCAAACCCCCTTTTTGTGTATATATATATATTTTTATAAAAATATAATATATTATAAAATATATATTATATGAGTGGCGATGGTGGCGACAGTGGTAAGATTCATCCTGTAGCCCAGTTCAAACCCTCGCTCCCTTTTTGTTCCCCAGTCTCGTGTCCCCTTTGGGAGAGACATTTTAAACCCTTTTCCCTTTGCCTCCGATTTGGGGGACAGAGGGCTCAGTGGTGCCAATTGTATGGCAGCCTCACTTCTGTCAGTCTGCTCAGGGGGAGCTGGGGGTGAATGACTGATCAGAGTGTAAAACGCTTTGGGGTCTCTGGAGACTTGATAAAGCACCATACAAGTGTAGGCGATTTATCATATATAAACACACAAAAACCTATACCCCAATACTGACCCTTGTAGAACACCCAAGGTTACTTTTGAGGGATTAAAGTTTAGCATTACACATTTTTTCATACAGTAGTTATTTGAATAAATTGCTACCCAGTGTTAGCTGACACATCTAATCCCATAATATTCCAATTTCTGCAACAGTATAGACAGATCAACTTTGTCAAAAGCTTTACATTAATCAATAAATAAACCAATAACGTGTTGTTTCTTCTTCTGCTGTTGTTTTTTACAATTTTCATCATTGCTAAAGATGTTGATTGACTGTGATGGCAGATAAATAACTCATACTTCTCAATGAAATTATTTTCCATCTATCCATGAGCAGAATAAAAACTGAAGGACAGAAAGCAGCTGATGATCTTTATATTTTCAGCAGAAATTAAAGAGACCGATCAGAGCTCAGTTCAGTTAATGAAATGTTACAGCACAGATTCAACCTGATAAACATCTGGAGCTTACAGAGGAACACCTGGATGTTTCTGTAAATGTTCAGGCATTTTTTGGACCCTGAAATAAAACAGTAAAACTTAATCTTTTCAGGATGTTGCTCATCATCATCAGCTGAAGCAGCTGGAGTCGTTTGTGTCCATCAGCAGGTTCATAGTGTTCCTCATCAGCTGTTTGCTGTGGATGCTTTGCATCATGTGACCTCAGCACTCATGGCTCCATCAGCAGCCTCCATGCAACAGTGTCCAGCAGATTCTTCGGATTTGTAGCTTTTGTTGCAGAAGCTTAAAGTTCATTTAGACATAACACACGTGTTCTACACGCATCATCATCATCTTTAACATTTTAACATTTACGAGCTCATTAATTAACTCTTATAGAAAAGACATGCTAACATGCTAATGTGCTAATGTACAGCAGCTGTGATGTCATGCAGTCCCCCCTCCCATGTCCTCCCATTCACCCAGCACCCCCCCGCCCAGTCCCCATCACTAACTGGTTCTTCCCTTGCTGCTGCACAATAAAGGCTAATTCAAACTGTTTTGGCTTCACCTGAAACTCTAACAGATTTTGAAGCTAAATATTCAGACGGTAGCAAACAGAATCTAATGTTTCGTAAACTACACTTTTGTTTAAATAAAGTTCACACAATCAGACTGCAGGTCCAAAGGCCTTCTGGGTAATGTAGTGTGGTGACCGTTCATGTGTCTCATGTTTGGCTCTGAGTGAGGAAAAAAATATTCTGCTTCAAGCGAAGGTCCTGCAGGAGGTCTGTCCAGTCTGTATTGATGAAGACTGCTGAAACTTTCCTCAAGAATTCCTGAAACACTCAGCAACTTCCTGAAAGACTCAGGAACCTCCTGCTACCTCCTGAAATATTCAGTAGCGTTTGGAAACATCAACTTCCAATAAAATCAACTGTGGGGCTCCTCAAGGGTCCATTCTCTGGTTACCATGGTAACGCTGAGCTTTACTCCCAAGCTCGGACCCCTACAACATCTCCTACCATATATATGCTGACGACACACAACTGCTGCATGCCTTTATTTCCAGTAGGTCAGATCACTGCAACAGTGTCTTTACTGGTCTCTGGAAAAAAACAAATCAAGACAGCTGCAGGTCATCCAAAATGTTGCTGACAGGGTCCTGGCTGACACCAGAAAAATGGATCATATCAAAACCAGTTCTTAAATCACTGCACTGGACCTCTGTTTGTCATCACTAAATTTCTTGGTTCTTGGTTGCTGGTCAGGTATGAACCATGTAGACACCCCAGAACCAGAACTAAACAAGGTGAGGCAGCATTTAGTTTCTATGCTCCTCAGCTCTGAAACAAACAGAAAAGATGTGCAGAAACTGTCGTTTCCTTTAATTCAGGATGAAAAATGTTTATTTACAGCAGTTTGGATCAAAGAATGTCAGTAATGAACTGTTTGCCCAATCACTGATGAGTTTTTGAAGCGGGAGAATTTAGATTATATTCTATGTTAAAATGTGTTTCTGTTCATGCAGTGTTCTTCAAACCATAAAGGTTTGTTATTTTTATGTTTTTCCCTTAATGTCCAATAAAGCACTTGGGATTGTCTGGGGTATAAATGGTGCCTTTTAAATAAAGTTGCCCTGCCTTCATAGACCAACAAACCACATGAAACACCTAGAAGTTTCTGTTTCTTACTACGATTCCAATAAAAATGCTCACAAAAAGCTACAGGGTTCTGTTCAATCACCAATGCCCTTTCTCACCAGAAGCCTGAGGTGTTGGTTTGCTTCAGAAGGAACTAAAGAATCTTTCCAGATTCCCAAAATCCTAACAGAGATTCCCAGGAATCCTCTCAGTGCATTCCAGGAATTCTCTTGGAGATTCCCAGGAATCCTGAAAGTGGTTTCCAGGAATCATCTTAGGAATTCCCAGGAGTTCTCTCAGTGGTTTTCAGGGTTCAGCAGCTCTCAGAAGGACTGATCTCCTGAAGTTTGTTTTTTGAAGCAGACTTTGAACTTTGGACCAAGACACACAAACTCCTCCCACCTGCCCTGATGCCAGGCCTCCATTCAGACATGACCCCAGCCTTTTTAAGCCCCTCCCTCTTTTACCCCCCCCTCCAGCAGACATGATGCCGTAAACAGGTCCCACGGTTATACTTCCTGTATCTAACAGAAAAATTTAGAAATGTTCAAGGAAAAAAGTCCAACGGTGAGTGGATCTCTGGCAGCAACGGTGACATCACGATGATATCACTGCGGCGAGGTCCACAGAGGAAGCCACGAGGTTAGCTCTCGCTCTCTTCTGGGATGTCCTGCAGGTCTGATGGTCAGCTTGTGGTTACCATGGTGACTAACAAGGCAGCAGTAATTGATAACTTATAGATCGGTTGTTGGTACTAACCTCTGGGGCTGTCAGAGCGTGGAGAGATCTTCATCACTTCCTCTTCCTCCTCATTTCCCTCTTCCAGGCCATCTAACTGGTCGACAGGATCTTCTATAGCCAGTGGGGCGAGGGGTTGTGGCTCGGGCTCCTCTTGCTTCTTGTTGACCTGCAGGGAGACACAGCGGACCTCAGCGGTGTTTGGCTCATAACCTTCGCTATGTTAGTTCACCTGGTTCTCCAGACTCACCTGTTGGTCCTTGGTGGCATCACCCTTTCCTTTGTTCTTCTTCTTCTTCTTTCCTGACCCTGACCCCTTCTTGTTGCACTCCTCTGCCTTCAGACGCAGCCGTGACAGCTCCTCCTGCAGCAGCTCCACCTGCCGTCGCAGAAGCACTGCCTCCCCACTGGCATCCAGCGCCGCATCCCGGGACATCGACCGAACAAGGCGGGAGCCAGGGGCGAAGCCTGGGGCAGCGGGTGGCATAGGGCCAGTGCTGACTGTTAGTTCTAGGATCGAATCCTGACGAATCACCGCAGCCTGGAGGCGGAGTGAAACTGACAGATTAGTTACATCACTTCCTGCATTAACCTACGGTGGGGAAAAGTTTGAAGACAATGGCGCTGAATAATCTGGTCGGACCTGCAGGGCGTGAAGCTGTGTGCTCAGACCGACCAGCCGTTGGCGCACTTCCTGTAGAGACAACACAAACCGGTTACTGCCAAAACATTCTAGGTCCAAATCAGTGTTCCACACTGATGACACAGTGCTGGGTCAGAATGGGATTACAGCCCAATCAGAATCAAATCAAGCCCAGATCAGAACCAGCTAGGATCAGAATTGGATATGATGTGGAGCAGAAGTAGATCAGAGTCTTTACAAAATAGGGTTACAACCAGATCTGTCCCAGTCCAGATTGTTGTTTCTCACTGCTGACACAGACCCAAATCAGAACCGGACCATAGTCAGAACACAAACTTGCTACGGTCCACTCCTCCCAGGTTCAAACCAGTGTTCTTCATTGCCGACTTAGAGCCAGATCAGAACCAGCCTCTGGTGCTGCAGCTCTCAGATTCTGCAGTTTTTTAACTTCAACCTAAGCTGAAACTGGATCTCAGAACCAAACCTCTGGATAATGTTTAGAAGAACTCTCTTATTTCAGGCTAACACTGAAAGCTGATTGGAAGAAAGAGGAAGCAGTGGTTACCTCATTCAGGCTCCGCTCCTGCAGCTGGTTCCCGTTCCTGTCCTGAAACACAGAACATTTACGTCACTCACACGCTCTGATGATCACCACGGGTCGGCAGAAAAGTCCAACTGTCTACAGGTCGGATCTAAGGATCTTTGAGAATGAAACATCTGCAGAGGATGTTCTGCGGAGAGCGTGTCAAACAAGTTGACCCACTTCACTAACAACCAGAACTCAAAGCAGCTCATTTAAACCCAGCAGATCTGCTCTTATCAGCTGCCTCCAGATGTCACGCTGAAAATCAACAGAACATTCTTGGATCATCCACCAACTGAGTAAAACAGTACTGCCCAGTACTACAGACTGATAACACTGCCCTGCAGCTGCTCCTTGCCACGGGGACAGCACAAACTCCACCAATAGCCGATGGGAAACCAGAAGCAGTTGGAATCATTATCATTATTGGACTTTCCCTGCTTGTTAGAAATTCCACATGGTTTCCAGTTTCCCAGTAACTAGAAGAGAATACTGGTTTCCTCCCAGTGAACTCCCAACAAACAGGACACCAAGAGAGAAAATAAGCTGCATCTTCAGGCTGATCATCTCTGGAGTTCAAGGGTTCTTCAACCTCCACAGATCGGAGTCAAGACAATGACCCAAACTGACTCAAACTGAGTCAATAGGATCCAACCTGGGCTAAACAGAGTCGAACAGTGCCAGCCTGAGGTAAACTGAGTCTAAATGAGTCAAATCGAGCCAAACGGATCAAAACTGAGCCATATAATCTAACCTGAGCTAAACAGAGTCAAACCGATCCAGACCTAAAATAAATGAGTCAAACTCTGTCAGTCTGAAACAAACCGAGCCAAATTGGGCCAATGGGATCTAAACTGATCCATAAGATATAAAATGCACAAAACAGGTCCAAACTGATCCCAATGGATCCAAGTGGAGCCAAACTTAGACAAAATCCGTCAAACTGGTTCAAACTAACTCAAAGTAACAGACGGAGATCTGATTAGGATCAAACTGATGGAGGTGTTCTGGTGAGGAGGAGCTTTACCTTTGAAGAACTGTTGTTCAGTTTAAAAGAATCATTGAGAGAACCAGAGTCCCCATCTGAGAGAGAGAGAGAGAGAGAGAGAGAGAAAGAGAGGTAAGAAGAGGAGCGAACCATCTCAGGTAAAGAGCAGGACAGGTGTGACTCACTGCTGATGTCCTGGTTGCCATTGGTTACGGAGGATTTCTGCGTGCTGGAGTCGGACAGCAGCGCCGTCAGTTTGTCGACTGAAACAGAAAACAGAAAAGGAGGTCAGCTTCCTGAAATTGTTCCCACCAGGAGATCCAAGGAGCACTTCTTTACCTTCTCCGATGGCAGCAAGGAGGAGCGGTTCGGCTTTGGGAGCGTGAGGGGTGTCGGCTCTGAACAGGTTCCTGTTGGAAGAGGTCCTCACCTCCACACATTTCTCTTCCCCAGCTTCTCCACGTGTTGTTGCCTGTACCAGGTCTGAGAACAAGGTGGCACGCTCTTGCAGAAGCTCCAGAACCTCCTTGTCCTTCTGCTGAATGTCAGCTGTGGAGAGACGGCAAGGAGAGGAGGAAAAGGAAAAGGGTATAAGGATCTAACTTAAGTTGGGGTCAGGGTTCAGCTCCAGAGGTGAAGCACAAGGAGCAGCAGGCATTGTGAACTCTGATGGTTGGTTATCCATGTTGGACTTCTGATTCCATCAAACACCTCAGGCTCAGTGTATACATCTATGGCCCCTCCCCTAGCCGTTGCCATGAAATAGGCTGCTTCAGCCAGCTGCTCGACACCTGGGACTGCTTCACCTCTGCCTCCAGAGGGATGGGCTTCATGGACAATCTGGATGTCTTCTGGAATAGGAGAGATCTTTTTGCAGCTGGTGGATTCCACCTAAACTCTCCTGATTCTTACTCTCCAACATCTCGTGGATAACCGCATTCCAGAGCTTCTGAAAACATGAACAATCATCCAATTCCCCTGGTCCATATCACTATCACTAAAGTTCTGCTTCAAATAGTCCAAGCTGCAGTGAACCTGCACCTTTAGATGTTTAGAAACTTTTGATCCATGATGTCATCACCTCCAGAGAAACTGAAAACCATGATGAATAATCACAAAAACCTTAAGTGTGTTCCAAAGCAGAGATTTCAGCACTCAGAACATTTCCAGTAACTCTAAGAAGAGCCCAGCCGGATGTCAGAACATTTTGTAACTCAGGACAGAATTTTAAATTATCGACTGCCTTGAAAAGGTATTCACCCCCCTTGGCCATTATCTATTTTGTTACAATTCAACCTGTAATTTATTTTTTTATCTTTTTCTATGTGATGAATCTGCACAAAATACTCTAAGATGGTGAAGGGAAATGAAAAAAACGATATAATAAAAAGACTGGGATGTTGCATGTTGTAGCGGAAGACGAGCGCCCCATTTACAGAGGCTGTAGTCTTCGATGCAGCCGCCCTGGGTTCGATTCCAGACCTTTGCTGCATGTCTTCCTGCTTCTCTCTCTGCCCATTTCCTGCCTGGTAACTGTCACTAAAGACCACTAGTGCCCGAACAAAAAAAATGACTGGCATATGTATTCACATCCTTTGCTATGAAACCCTAAAATGTTCTGGTGCAGCCATTTAGCTTCAAAAGTCACAGAATTAGGGAAATAAAGTCCAGCTGTGTGCAATGTAAGCAATACTACTAAAGCAACACTAATTTAGGGGGAAACATTTAAATGTGTTGGAATGGCCTAGTCAAACTCCAGATCTCAATCTCATTAAAAATCTGTGGTTAGACTTGAAGATCGCGGTTTGCAACATGAAGGAGCTAAAGCAGTTCAGGTTTGAGGAATGGGCAGAAATCCCATTGATTCACAATAAAAAAATAATACATCTTAAAGTTGTAGGAATGTTCGGTAAATGAAGTGGTGACAATTCTCAATCCGTTTTAATTCCAGGTTGTGAGGCAACACTACAGGAAAAATGGCACTGTCATTATAACTGATATTTTCATTCAGAGGAGGAGCAGCAGTACCTCTTAGTCTGCGCAGTAAAGCCTTGTCCTCAGTTTCGATGAGAGGAAACTCGTCTCTGGGTGGACAGCTGCAAATCAAATACAAAGTATTACTCTAAGTACTAAGAGGTACTACCTCAGGCACTGCAAACTATGCCACAGTAAGATACCGTGTGGTACAGTATAATTGAGTACAATGCAGCACAGTGCAGTACCATGCGATACTGATTCTGATATAGTCTAGTACAGTATACAGTGTGGTACAATGTTGTAGACTGGAATATAGTCTAGTACAGTATAGCACAGTGTGGCACTGTGTGTGTGTACAATTTGTGTCTCTGCTCTGTTCTCTCAAACCTCCAGTCGGTCGTGGCAAATGGCCGCTCACACTGGGTATGGTTCTGGTTCTGCTGGAGGTTTCTTCCTGTTAAAGGGGAGTTTTCCTCTGCTCTGTTGCTACATGAATGCTCAGTATGAGGGATTGCTGCAAAGTCAATGAGTTGGTGCAATCTGCTGGGTTTCCTTAGATAGAAAACTTTTAAGTGATCAAAATAATTGAATGAACCTGATTGAATCTGCATAGATGATTGGACTTAATTGAGTAAATTAACTGTAAAGCACCTTGAAATGACGTGTGTTGTGAACAGTGCAGTACAGCGTGGTGCAATGTGGTACAACATGGTACAGCGCGGTGCAACGTGGTACAACATGGTGCAACGTGGTACAGCAAGGTACAACGTGCTACAGCATGGTGCAATGTGGTAGAGCATAGTACCACGTGGTACAGCAAGGTACAAGGTGGTACAGCAAGGTACAACATGGTACCGCATGGTGCAACGTGGTAGAGCGTAGTACCACGTGCTACAACGTGGTGCAACATGGTACAATGTGGTACGACAAGGTACAACGTGGTGCAAAGTGGTACAACATGGTACAACATGGTACAGCGTGTTACAACGTGGTACAGCATGGTGCAACATGGTACACCGTGTTACAACATGGTACAATGTGGTACAGCATGGTGCAACGTGGTACAACGTGGTACAGCAAAGTACAATGTGGTACAGCAAGGTACAACATGGTACCGCATGGTGCAACGTGGTAAAGCGTAGTACCACGTGGTACAACGTGGTGCAACATGGTACAATGTGGTACAGCAAGGTACAACGTGGTGCAAAGTGGTACAACATGGTGCAGCGTGGTACAACGTGGTACAGCGTGGTACAGCATGGTGCAACATGGTACAACGTGGTACAGCATGGTGCAACATGGTGCAACGTGGTACAGCAAGGTACAATGTGGTACAGCATGGTGCAACGTGGTACAGCATGGTGCAATGTGGTACAACGTAGTGCAACGTGGTACAACATGGTACAGCGTGGTACAGCATGGTACAACGTGGTACAGCATGGTGCAACATGGTGCAACATGGTACACATGGTACAGCGTGGTGCAACGTGATACAGCGTAGTACCACGTGGTACAACGTGGTGCAACGTGGTAGAACGTGGTGCAACGTGGTACAACATGGTACAGCATGGTACAGCATGGTACAATGTGGTACAGGATGGTGCAACGTGGTACAGCGTGGTATGGCATGGTGCAACGTGGTACAGCATAGTACCACGTGGTACAATGTGGTGCAACTTGGTACAACATGGTGCAACGTGGTACAGCATGGTGCAACGTGGTAGAGCGTAGAACTACGTGGTACAACGTGGTACAACGTGGTGCAACGTGGTATCGCATAGTACCAGGTGGTACAACTTGGTACAGCATGGTGCAACTTGGTACAGCATGGTGCAATGTGGTACAACATGGTGCAACGTGGTAGAGCGTAGAACCACGTGGTACAATGTGGTGCAACGTGGTACAACGTGGTGCAACGTGGTATCGCATAGTACCACGTGGTACAACGTGGTACAGCATGGTGCAACTTGATACAGCATGGTTCAATGTGGTACAATGTGGTACAGCATGGTGCAATGTGGTACAACGTGGTACAGCAAAGTACAATGTGGTACAGCAAGGTACAACATGGTACGTGGTAAAGCGTAGTACCACGTGGTACAATGTGGTGCAACATGGTACAATGTGGTACAGCAAGGTACAACGTGGTGCAAAGTGGTACAACATGGTACAGCGTGGTACAACGTGGTACAGCATGGTGCAACTTGGCACAGCATAGTACCACGTGATACAACGTGGTGCAACATGGTGCAACATGGTGCAACATGGTACAGCATGGTGCAACATGGTGCAACGTGGTACAGCAAGGTACAATGTGGTACAGCATGGTGCAACGTGGTACAGCAAGGTACAACATGGTACAGCATGGTGCAACGTGGTGCAAAATGGTACACATGGTGCAAAATGGTACACATGGTACAGCGTGGTGCAACGTGATACAACGTAGTACCACGTGGTACAACGTGGTGCAACGTGGTAGAACGTGGTGCAACGTGGTACAACATGGTGCAATGTGGTACAGCGTGTTACAACATGGTACAGCGTGGTATAGCATGGTGCAACGTGGTACAGCATAGTACCACGTGGTACAATGTGGTGCAACTTGGTACAACATGGTACAACGTGGTACAGCATGGTGCAACGTGGTACAGCATGGTGCAACGTGGTAGAGCGTAGAACTACGTGGTGCAACGTGGTACAGCAACGTACAACGTGGTACAGCATTGTGCAACGTGGTAGAGCGTAGAACCACGTGATACAACGTGGTGCAACATGGTGCAACGTGGTACAGCATGGTGCAACTTGGTACAGCATGGTGCAACGTGGTACAACATGGTACAGCAAAGTACAATGTGGTACAGCAAGGTACAACATGGTACCGCATGGTGGAACGTGGTAAAGTGTAGTACCACATGGTACAACGTGGTGCAACATGGTACAACATGGTACAGCGTGGTGCAGTGTGGTACAACATGGTACAGCGTGTTACAACATGGTATAGCATGGTGCAACTTGGTAGAGCGTAGTAGCACGTGGTACAACGTGGTGCAACGTGGTACAACATGGTACAACGTGGTGCAGCATGGTACAACGTGTTACAGCGTGTTACAACATGGTACAGCATGGTGCAACGTGGTAGAGCGTAGTACCATGTGGTACAACGTGATGTAACGTGGTACAGCATGGTGCAACATGGTGCAACGTGGTACAGCAAGGTACAACGTGGTACAGCATGGTGCAACGTGGTAGAGCGTAGTACCACGTGGTACAACATGGTGCAACGTGGTACAGCAAGGTACAACATGGTACAGCATGGTGCAACGTGGTAGAGCGTAGTACCACGTGGTACAACGTGGTGCAACGTGGTACAGCATGGTGCAATGTGGTAGAGCGTAGTACCACGTGGTACAATGTGGTACAGCGTGGTACAACATGGTACAGCGTGGTACAGCATGGTGCAATGTGGTACAGCGTAGTACCACGTGGTACAACGTGGTGCAACGTGGTACAGCAAGGGACAACGTGGTACAGCATGGTGCAACATGGTCAAACGTGGTACAGCATGGTGCAACGTGGTAGAGCGTAGTACCATGTGGTACAACATGGTGTAACGTGGTACAGCATGGTGCAACGTGGTAGAGCGTAGTACCACGTGGTACAACGTGGTGCAACGTGGTACAACATGGTACAACGTGGTACAGCATGGTGCAACATGGTGCAACGTGGTACAGCAAGGTACAACGTGGTACAGCATGGTGCAACATGGTAGAGCGTAGTACCACGTGGTACAACGTGGTGTAACATGGTACATCATGGTGCAACGTGGTAGAGCGTAGTACCACATGGTACAACGTGGTACAGCGTGGTACAACATGGTACAGCGTGGTACAGCATGGTGCAATGTGGTACAGCGTAGTACCACGTGGTACAACGTGGTGCAACGTGGTACAGCAAGGGACAACGTGGTACAGCATGGTGCAACGTGGTGTAACGTGGTACAGCATGGTGCAACGTGGTAGAGCGTAGTACCACGTGGTACAACGTGGTGCAACGTGGTACAACATGGTACAACGTGGTACAGCATGGTGCAACATGGTGCAACGTGGTACAGCAAGGTACAACGTGGTACAGCATGGTGCAACATGGTAGAGCGTAGTACCACGTGGTACAACGTGGTGTAACATGGTACAGCATGGTGCAACGTGGTACAGCATGGTGCAACATGGTACAACATGGTACAACGTGGTACAGCATGGTGCAACATGGTACAACGTGGTACAGCAAAGTACAATGTGGTACAGTATGGTTCAACGTGGTAGAGCGTAGTACCACGTGGTACAACGTGGTGTAATGTGGTACAGCATGGTGCAACGTGGTAGAGCGTAGTACCACGTGGTACAACGTGGTGCAACATGGTACAACATGGTACACATGGTACAGCGTGGTGCAACGTGATACAGCGTAGTATCACGTGGTACAACGTGGTGGAACGTGGTAGAACGTGGTGGAACGTGGTGGAACGTGGTGCAACGTGGAACAACGTGGTGCAACGTGGTACAGCATAGTACCACGTAGTACAACGCGGTACAACGTGGTACAGCATGGTGCAACATGGTGCAACGTGGTACAGCATGGTGCAACGTGGTACAGCAAGGTACAACGTGGTACAGCATGGTGCAACGTGGTACAGCATGGTGCAACGTGGTACAACGTGGTGTAACATGGTACAGCATGGTGGAATGTGGTAGAGTGTAGTACCACGTGATACAACGTGGTACAGCATGGTACAACGTGGTACAGCGTGGTACAGCATGGTGCAATGTGGTACAGCATAGTACCACATGGTACAACATGGTGCAACATGGTACAACATGGTAATACGTGGTACTGCAAGGTACAAGGTGGTACAGCATGGTGCAACATGGTCAAACGTGGTACAGCATGGTGCAACGTGGTAGAGCATAGTACCACGTGGTACAACGTGGTGTAATGTGGTACAGCATGGTGCAACGTGGTAGAGCGTAGTACCACGTGGTACAACTTGGTGCAACGTGGTACAACATGGTACAATGTGGTACAGCATGGTGCAACATCGTGCAATGTGGTACAGCAAGGTACAACGTGGTACAGCATGGTGCAACGTGGTAGAGCGTAGTACCACGTGGTACAATGTGGTGCAACGTGGTACAACGTGGTGCAACGTGGTACAGCATAGTACCACGTGGTACAACGTAGTGCAACGTGGTACAGCATGGTGCAACATGGTGCAACGTGGTGCAACGTGGTACAGCATGGTGCAACATGGTGCAACGTGGTACAGCAATTTACAATGTGGTACAGCATGGTGCAACGTGGTAGAGCGTAGTACCACGTGGTACAACGTCGTGTAACGTGGTACAGCATGGTGCAATGTGGTAGAGTGTAGTACCACGTGGTACAACGTGGTACATTATGGTGCAACGTGGTACAGCAATGTACAATGTGGTACAGCATGGTGCAACGTGGTAGAGCGTAGTACCACGTGGTACAACGTGGTGTAACGTGGTACAGCATGGTGCAATGTGGTAGAATGTAGTACCACGTGGTACAACATGGTACAACGTGGTACAGCAAGGTACAACGTGGTACAGCATTGTGCAACATGGTTCAGCATGGCGCAACGTGGTAGAACGTAGTACCACGTGGTACAACGTGGTGTAACATGGTTCAGCATGGCGCAACGTGGTAGAACGTAGTACCACGTGGTACAACGTGGTGTAACGTGGTACAGCATGGTGGAACGTGGTAGAGCGTAGTACCACGTGGTACAAAGTGGTGCAACGTGGTACAACATGGTACAACGTGGTACAGCATGGTGCAACATGGTACAACGTGGTACAGCATGGTTCAACGTGGTAGAGCGTAGTACCACGTGGTACAACGTGGTACAGCATGGTGCAACATGGTGCAGCGTGGTACAGCATGGTGCAACATGGTGCTACGTGGTACAGCAAGGTACAACGTGGTACAGCATGGTGCAACGTGGTAGAGCGTAGTACCACGTGGTACAAAGTGGTGTAACGTGGTACAGCATGGTGCAACGTGGTAGAGCGTAGTACAACTTGGTACAATGTGGTACAGCGTGGTACAGCATGGTGCAACGTGGTAGAACGTAGTACCACGTGGTACAACGTGGTGTAACATGGTTCAGCATGGCGCAACGTGGTGTAACGTAGTACCACGTGGTACAACGTGGTGTAATGTGGTACAGCATGGTGGAACGTGGTAGAGCGTAGTACCACGTGGTACAAAGTGGTGCAACGTGGTACAACATGGTACAACGTGGTACAGCATGGTGCAACATGGTACAACGTGGTACAGCAAGGTACAACATGGTACAGCATGGTTCAACGTGGTAGAGCGTAGTACCACGTGGTACAACGTGGTGCAACATGGTACAGCGTGGTACAACGTGGTACAGCGTGGTACAGCATGGTGCAACGTGGTACAGCATAGTACAGCGTGGTACAACGTGGTGCATCGTGGTACAACATGGTACAACGTGGTACAGCATGGTGCAACATGGTGCAGCGTGGTACAGCATGGTGCAACATGGTGCTACGTGGTACAGCAAGGTACAACGTGGTACAGCATGGTGCAACGTGGTAGAGCGTAGTACCACGTGGTACAAAGTGGTGTAACGTGGTACAGCATGGTGCAACGTGGTAGAGCGTAGTACAACTTGGTACAACGTGGTACAGCGTGGTACAGCATGGTGCAACGTGGTACAGCATAGCACCATGTGGTACAACGTGATGCTACGTGGTACAACATGGGACAGCGTGAAACTGACCTTGCAGCGGTCTGCTGGATGCAGTTCATCCAGGTCTTCCGGTCATCTTTGGACGAAGCATACAGCTCGTACATCTCTGGGGGGGGGGAATTACTGATCAGGTACATCCCTTTCTCCTGATTGGCTACTTCTCTGACGATCAGCTCGGTCAGGGAGACCACCGGAGACTTGTCCTGAGACACAGGTGGACAGACAGATAAGTGAGAAGACAGTGGAGACTGTCTCACAGATAAGAATCCCAGGCGTGGTCAGGTCCTGGGGGGGGGT
This sequence comes from Crenichthys baileyi, assembly GCA_036173005.1. Taxonomy (NCBI): domain Eukaryota; kingdom Metazoa; phylum Chordata; class Actinopteri; order Cyprinodontiformes; family Goodeidae; genus Crenichthys; species Crenichthys baileyi. Next base: position 76,550 of record JAHHUM010000652.1, read on the forward strand.
CATAATACAAATCCAGTTGTGGCTGATGTAGTAGGTGTGACCAGATAGTATCCAGCAGAACATCGAACAGCGGGATCATGTCCTTTTTCACAGTTGCCAGAGCAGAACACTGTGTAATGGATGCTCTCTTCTGATACTAACTCTGATCCAGTCACAGAGATAATGATCAATAACCTTTCCAAGCTAAGTTTAAAACCTGTATCTGCGACCCATCAATACCTGGTGATAAAGGTCTGACAACACAAAGCCTGAGCTGTTTGCACACAATGACGATGACAGAGTCATGGTAAGGCTTTTCAGACCTTACAGCACTGCCCTCTGTCAAGCACGGCTGTGGCAGCATCATACTGTGGGAATGTTTCACTGCTAGTGGTAACGGAGCATTGCACAAAGTGAACTGAATTATATAGAAAGAAAAAAAATAAGTTGATGGTTTAAGCCTGGACACAGTGAGATATTCCACCACAACAATGGTCCCAAACATTCATCCAAACGAGTGATGGAATGGATAAAGTAGACTAAGCAACCACAAACCAACCATATGCTCCTACCTAAAGGGAATCTAGAGAGACCAATTAACAGTCATGGCTTTAGACTGTGGGAGGAGTACCCGGAAATAACTCACACATGCATGGGGAGAACATTAAAATGTGCACTCTGTATTCCTGAGCTTCCTTGTTGTGCTGGGTTCTATACTTTCCTCTAGTCATCCCCCATCAGTTGACTCATTCTCCTGGTTCCTCTGTTGCTACTCAATATTAGACCCACCTGGTCCTCCTTCCACTAATCATTCCTCAATGCACTTCTGCTCCTTGGTTGCAGCTCCTACTTCATCCTTTGTCTCCATGCCACTTTGTTGCCTGATTTTGCCTCCTCCATTTCTTTGTTGTTGGTTATGAGTTCCTGTTGTTCAGTGCCAGCCTCCTCCCTAGATCCTGGTTCTGGTTCTGCCAGAAGTTTCTTCCTGTTCAAAGGGGTTTGCTTCTCTCCACTGCAGCTTGATGTCGCTATGAATGAGTTCTCAGATTTTCTTGTTTTTTCATGTAAATTCCCTGATTGTTTTTAGGGGTGCACCGATTGATCGATTGGCCCCTATTTCCTGAATTTTGGGTGATCGGCCGATACTTACATACTTACATGTGAAACCGATTTTAACCACTGGTCTTATCTACTTGTCGGACTTATGGTGCATGCTTTGTTTCTTTGAAATAAAATGAAAATGAAAATGAAAAACTAAAGGAATTGCAATGCTCTAAACCAGGGGTCCCCAAACCCCGAAATCCGGTCCAAATTTGGACCCAGAGAGTGTTTTTTCCAGACCGCAAAGCATTGTCTCATTTACTATGTAGTAGATTGTTAGGAATAACCTTTATTAATATTAGATTGAGTGTGTTCACTTCTGGGGACCAAGGACCAAAGGAGCTCCGAGGCATCTGACCCCCAAACAGTGTGCGGTAGCTCGGACAATATTTAGACATTTTACTCCTGCTGCGTCCGATATTTTAATAGGCGCAACGGGCAGCCACGGTCCAAGCCAGCTGGTGGCAGTAATGCACCTATGCCAACCACCAGAAAACGACAAAGAAGAAGAAGAAGCTATGCGGGGTTTCCTTGAACCAGTGTTGCCAAGTCCGCTTATTATAAGCGACTTTGGGCTTATTTTTCGCTTGCAAATCTCGTGAGTCGCGGTTTGCAGTTTTTTTGGCTTGTTTTTAAATGTGAAGTTGTTTATTTGGGCTTGACTTTCTTTCCAAGTGAAAAACCCTGATTATCTCCCAGCTCCCCACAATAAAGCAAAATACGAGTGGTAGGTAGTTTGTCCTTTCCACGCCCCCGTTTCCTGGTGATCACGCCGCCCGCTCGAGTTGACCACAGACCCCAAACACACACACGCCGGAGCTCAGAGTGACAGTGGGAGAATGAGTTACAGTAAGTGGGGAAAAACAGCAATGGGGGATTTTTTTTCTTTCGCATACCCACGCAATATTTTTGCGTTCGCTCGGAAAAGTTGTTAATCACCTTGAGAAAGCTGTGCATTTTGGAACAGCAGCACAGATGACAAACTGCTCACAAAACAAACAGCACTGATATGGTTTATTTGTCATATGCAGGTTAACATGCAGTCAACAATGCGATTAAATGCTTAGGATAAGAAGAACCGTTCAAATCCAGATTTAAAAAAAAGCACTAATGGCGTGCAATAACAAAGTACACATCATGCAGCAGCAATAAGCAAATAAAGTGTCACAGATGTGGTTTCGTGGAGTATTGTTGTCCAGAGTTCAGTAGTTTGACAGCTTGTGGATAATAACTGTCTTTAAATATCAAGTCACTAATGATATTCTTATGGCCTCAGATAATGGACTTGTGTCTGTACTGGTTCTGTTAGATCTCAGTGCTGCATTTGATACAGTCGACCATAATATTCTCTTAAAAAGGCTGGAATATGCTGTAGGGATCAGGGGAACAGCGCTAGGCTGGTTTAAATCTTATCTGTCTGACAGATTCCAGTTTGTTCATTTAAATGATAAATCATCTTTAAACTCCAGGGTTAATTGTGGAGTACCACAGGGTTCAGTACTTGGGCCAATTCTCTTTCATATAAAATTGCTTCCAATAGGTCAAATTATCAGGCAGCATAGAATAAATTTTCACTGTTACGCTGATGATACTCAGCTTTACTTATCCATAAATCCTGATGAACCCAACCAGTTAGATAGACTACAAGCATGTCTTGAAGACATAAAAACTTGGATGACTTTAAATTTTCTGCTTCTAAATTCAGACAAGACAGAAGTTGTCGTCTTTGGACCAGAGTCTTTAAGAAAGAAACTGCTTAGTCAATCACTTAACCTGGATGGCATTAAATTGACCTCCGATAATAAAGTAAAAAACCTTGGTGTTATTTTTGACCAGGACATGTCATTTAAATCCCATATTAAACAGGTTTCCAGGATTTCCTTCTTTCATCTCCGGAACATTGCCAAAATTAGAAATATCCTGTCCAGGAGTGATGCTGAAAAACTAGTCCATGCATTTGTTACTTCAAGGCTGGACTATTGTAATTCTTTACTATCAGGATGTCCACAAAATGTAGTTAAAAGCCTTCAGCTGATTCAAAATACTGCAGCAAGAGTTCTGATAAAAATTAAAAAGAGAGATCATATTTCCCCTACTTAAGCTTCGCTTCATTGGCTCCCTGTTAAATCCAGAATAGAATTTAAAATTCTCCTCCTCACATATAAAGCCCTTAATGATTTAGCTCCATCATACATCAGAGATCTGATTGTTCCATACTTTCCTAACAGAGCACTTCGTTCTCAGACTGCAGGTTTACTGGTGGTTCCTAGAGTCTCTAGAAGTAGAATGGGAGGCAGATCCTTTAGTTATCAGGCTCCTCTCCTGTGGAACCAGCTCCCAGTTTTAGTCCGTGAGGCGGACACCCTGTCTACTTTTAAGGCTAGGCTTAAAACTTTCCTTTTTGATAAAGCTTATAGTTAGAGTGGCTTAGGTTATCCTGAGCTATCTCTGTAGTTATGCTGCTATAGGCTTAGGCTGCTGGAGGACATAATGACACATTTCACCCTCTTCGCTACTTTCTCACACTACTCTTCAATTTTTTATTATTTGCTGTTATTTCAGCTTTTAACTTTGTTCTCTCTCTTTTCTCTTCCTGGAAGCTACACCTGGCCTGACTCTGTGTCTACCTGTAACACCTTTCTGGGAGAGGGGAATCCTCCAAGCTTCTGCTGGCAAAAACTTAATGCTCACCCTCTACCCATGATCCACATGTCCCTGTCTTTCAGTGTTTAACCCTTTCTCTCTCCTAGACATAGCTACTGACTGAGCTTTTACTGTAACTAACTCTATGTGCTCTCTTTCAGACTCTAACCTTGAAAACTGGCTCAGAGTTTAGCTGTTACCTTCTTTCTAGGTGAAACAACTAAAGGAGCTACATCCATTAACATTTACCTTTTCTTCCCATAGAAAGTACTCCTTGGATCAGTGCTTCTTTGTTCTCTTTGTGTCTCTGCTCTGTTCTCTCTAACCCCCAGTCGGTCCTGGCAGATGGCCGCTCACACTGAGCCTGGTTCTGGTTCTGCTGGAGGTTTTCCTGTTAAAAGGGAGTTTTTCCTCTCCACTGTCGCTACATGCATGCTCAGTATGAGGGATTGCTGCAAAGTCAACACCAGTGACTGTCCACTGTCTCTACATGCTCATCCAGGAGGAGTGAATGCTGCAAGTCACTGACTGGATGCAATCTGCTGGGTTTCCTTTCCTTAGATAGAAAAAACTTTTTATCCAATTTGAATAAATAACAGAATCTGGCTGCACTGTTCAATGATTAAGATTAATTGGAATGTATGTACCTGACTTTTGTGAAGTGCCTTGAGACGACATGTGTTGTGAATTGGCGCTATATAAATAAACTGAATTGAATTGAATTGAATTTATTTAAGGCCGATTTCAAAATAAAACTCAATAAATCTCAAAAACGAGTGTAGAGTTTGTTCCATTTTTGCAGTTATCTGGTTGGGAAACTATCCCACAAAGTATTTTGAGATAACGCAAAGAGTATTGCGTGGGAACGCAATAAAAAAAAAATCCCCCATGTCCCCTCGCGGGCTCCGTAGTATTGTAGTCCAGGTAAATGATGCCGTTTTACATCTTTTTTATCTGTGCCAGGCTTTATGCTAATTTTTGCATACAAGATTTCTGGCCACGAACGCAGATGGTTTTACACTGAGCCTGTTTGAATTGGCTCATGTGTGTCTTTTCTTTTAAAGAGTTTAAAGAAAGTTTTTTATGAACTGTGTTTACTGTCATTTTGCCGTTATGTATGCAAAATGCACTTTTTTCAGTTTAAAAGTTGGAGTTATTCAAAGAATTTAAGTTATTCAAAATTTTATGGTTAAAGTGGTTAGCATAATTTTGCTTTTGTATAATGCTATAATTATATACATTTATAATGTTTATAATTGCCCTCTGTCTTGCATAGTGTGGTGGTTGCCCGTTGGGCTTGTTTTCATAGAGCTGGTTGCTTGTTTTTCTCGCAAGATCTGGCAACACTGAACGTGGGTTGCTAATGCCTCTTTTCCCCTGGCTCGTTCTGGGCGGCGCGGCTCCCCTTCACTCTGTTTTGCTCCACTTGTTACGGTACCAGCTGTGTCTCCACTGACCCACTGACGGCTGGAGCTCAGTGTAGTGGGCTGTGGCTGAACTTTACTGTTAATAGCTGCTCAGGTACTAGCTTGGGAGGTCTGCTTACAGTACAATGACTTGGTGAGTAAAAGAAGACAGCTTGGTCAGAAATACATGGAGTGGGGCCAGCATGAGGAGCTGCACGGCTGATAACAGTCTCCTACAGCACAACGCGAGCATAGAGGGTTCACTGCCAGTACAGTGGATTTTAAAACACAAAAAGCCTTTCGCTGACTGGGAGCTGTGGCATAAACGCTTTTAGGTGGAAAAGAAGGACAACAACTTAAAGAAAATGTTCAGCAAATTTCTGTGCCTGCCACAAGCACAACAAGGAGAGCAGAACTGTTCTGCCAAGATGTACTGACCCATCTGGACTGAGTCATTTAAAGCGCTTAATATTGGTGCTTAAATTGGATTGCACTTTTCTGTTCAGCAGATGATTCCATGGCCAAATGAATAATTGATCAGTAGTTTAAAAACTTTAGTGTTATTTAAATGTTAAATAAAAATGAAAGAAAATATATTTGTCAGTTGATTTAAAATGTTTGGACTCCAAGTGTTTGGATGATGGACGTAGTGGACCTCCTGCTATTTTAGTTGGGGACCCCTGCTCTAGATGTTTGAGTTATATTTGAGAGCACTGCATTTGAGAGTGTGCAGTTACAACAAGTTTGTATTATTTCACAGGTTCAAATGTTTTTCAGTAAAACAAAACTGGAACTTTGAAGGTGTATTGTGACCTAATAACACCTGACAGTGTCGGGTATTATCCAAAATCAGAATGCCAGGTCAGGCTTTTTAAAGAATGGTCATCAGTAAACGGCCAGAAAACTGCAGTCGGTGCACCACTATTTTTTTTGGGTTATCGGCAGATGCAAAACTACAGCAGGGCAATCAGGTTTGATATGTGGCCAGGCCAGAAACAATGCTAAAAGGTGGTTAGGTGGAGGAAACAAATAATACTCACTAGTGACGCAAAAGTGAACTTCTGGTCCTTCTCCTGGAGGAAAACTAAGATGTCTGACATCAGCAAGACCTGCACATCTGGAGAAAAACAATATAAGCTGTCAGCAGGTCCACCTACACAGGTGTTCCCTTAGGACAGATATAACACAGGATACTGGACCCGCCCTCTTCCTCCTATACCTTTCATCCTGGAGCCCTGGACCTTCCAGGTGAGTGTCCCCTCATGGAGGAGCTTCCTCCGCAGTAGCTCCCCTCCTCTAAACACTCCTCCTCCTTTAACCTCAGCCTCGGCTCGTGGGTCCAAACGAGCCTGGATCTCCTGCAGCCTCCGGTTCCGGTCCAGCTCCAGGACCTCCTGGTCCACTGAGCTGATCAGCTCCTTCAGGAGGATCAAGGCCTTCTCTATGTCCTGCAGCTCCTCTGGACAACCTGCAAGAGTTTACAGCGGCATCAGTGTGAGCAGCCAGGTGTTCATAACAGAGGGTAGAGATGGAGGTGGTCCATTACCTTTGGTGTTGTCCAGGATTCTCTGGATCAGGACCGGGTACTTTGTGATCCGCTGGGTTACTAGCAGGATGCACTCCAGGACGCCATGACGACGCAGCAGAGGACCACGACAGACCCGCTGAGCACAGAAACAAACCATCGACACAGAGGAACTTTAAACTTTCAACGAGTTCAAAGGTAAAGTTGGAGCATATCCCAGTATTAAACTGGATTTAAGTTAGTGTAAACTGGAATGAAACCAGTTGTGGCTCTCACCTTGATGAACTGCTGCAGTCTTCGGTCTCGATTTAAAACTTCTTTGTAGAGTTTCACAGCTTTGGGGTGGCGGCTGCAGAACTCCGAGTACAGCTTCTTCATGTCCTCAGCACACTGACCTGAAAACTGCACACACACAAACACACACATTTATTTAAAATATTGTACTAGGCCACATGTTCTGTCCCAATATGAGTCCAAAAGGCAGACTGCTGGACAAAAACTGCACCACCATTTTAAGAAGTTGGATGACAGAAACTGATCAGTCTGCAGGCTGCTCTGTGTCTCTGTTTATGTCCATAAGGACGATCGCAATACACCATGCAATCATCTGCAGAAAAAGAGATCTTATATTTAGGAGTAAATACAAAGTAAAAAGAAGAGGGCCAAGAACTGAACCCAACAGCACCCCACAGATAACTCACAGAGAAGCTTCTCTCAGCCAAGTAGGACTTCAACCAGCTTAGAGCAGAACCTTTATGCCAACGCAGAGTTCAGGGCAAGATAACATTTTATAGACAACCATGTCAAAAGCTGCAGTCAAATCTAAAAGCATTAGAAAAACTGGAACCCCAGAGGTAGTGGCAAGTATGATGTCATTAAAAACCTGCAAAAGACATGCAGAGGACGCCCAAGAAAGCCATTCAAGATTAATGTTTTATTGGAAAGGAACCCGGTGTTGACTGAGGCCATCCTGGTCAACACAACTTGCTGCAGGTTCCAGAGGGTTTTCCCCGACTGTAGAGCCAAGAGGGACAGAGGCAAGGCAGAAGAAATTGATCATCTGACTATCGGTATCAGATAAGAGCTACTCGATCATTTGCCAAAGTGTCCTTGGAATGCATCAGACCGACCTTCAGCTTCACCCGCCGACTGCTGCGTCTCTCCTGGCGTCTGAGATGTTTCCTACTGACAGGTGAGGCACAGCACAGGTAAGCTTCCAATTCCAGAAGACTGGTGAAAATATTATTTTGGGTCCATTATCGTTAATTTTCAGAATATCTAATAAAGTTTGGTGATCTTACATTAACTCAGAGTAGGCATCACTGATGAACAAGTCAGACAGCAAAAGAAACAGAGGCACCATCTACCTTACCATCTGCTTCTTTCAGGTGGCATTTCCTGCTAAGGATGCAGTCCACCTGTGTGGACATTCTTTTTATATGTGACCCAATGATCCTCCTCCTTCCTAAAATACACATTGGCCACAGCCATTTTCATCTTATTAGAAAAACCCACAACCATCTGTCCTCCTCTGTCTTACACCATACCTAGACATCAACATGTCCATTGAGATCTGCTCTGATAACAACCTCCTACCCTCTGGAGAAACCTTCTACCACTTGTTCTAATATGCACCTAAAATCCTCTCTATTCAGAGGCATCAAGAGCTGCTCAGCCACCACCCGACCAGGTCCATGTTCCATCAATAGACCGGCCACCACCTGACCAGAGGCCTCATGTGTGAAGTGTGCAATCCTGAACCGGGCCATGCCAGCCATATGGGTCGGCCTCATCCAGATGTTGCTCAGATTTTGAAAGTTCGCCTAAACTGTGGGTCTCATTTGCAGCGAGGAGCCGATTTCTGAATGTAATCAGGGCTACGGACTGGACCCATACTGCTATAAGGGCCCCACCTGGAAGTCAATATGCTTTAGTGAATAGAAAGCATCTTCATTCAATGTACAGGGGTTGGACAATGAAACTGAAACACCTGGTTTTAGACCACAATAATTTATTAGTATGGTGTAGGGCCTCCTTTTGCAGCCAATACAGCGTAAATTCGTCTTGGGAATGACATATACAAGTCCTGCACAGTGGTCAGAGGGATTTTAAGCCATTCTTCTTGCAGGATAGTGGCCAGGTCACTACGTGATACTGGTGGAGGAAAACGTTTCCTGACTCGCTCCTCCAAAACACCTCAAAGTGGCTCAATAATATTTAGATCTGGTGACTGTGCAGGCCATGGGAGATGTTCAACTTCACTTTCATGTTCATCAAACCAATCTTTCACCAGTCCTGCTGTGTGTATTGGTGCATTGTCATCCTGATACCCCGGCACGCCCTTCAGGATACAATGTTTGAACCATTGGATGCACATGGTCCTCAAGAATGGTTCGGTAGTCCTTGGCAGTGACGCGCCCATCTAGCACAAGTATTGGGCCAAGGAATGCCATGATATGGCAGCCCAAACCATCACTGATCCCCCCCCATGGGTTCACTCTGGGCATGCAACAGTCTGGGTGGTACGCTTCTTTGGGGCTTCTCAAAAACCGTAACTCTCCCAGATGTGGGGAAAAACAGTAAAAGGTGGACTCATCAGAGAACAATACATGTTTTACATTGTCCACAGCCCAAGATTTGCGCTCCTTGCACCATTGAAACCGACGTTTTGGCATTGGGATGAGTGACCAAAGGTTTGGCTATAGCAGCCCGGCCGTGTATATTGACCCTGTGGGAGCTCCTGATGGACAGTTCTGGTGGAAAAACAGGAGAGTTGAGGTGCACATTTAAATCTGCCGTGATTTGGGCAGCCGTTGGTTTATGTTTTTTGGATACAATCTGGGTTAGCAACCGAACACCCCCCTTTAGACAGTTTCCTCTTGCGTCCAAGTTTAACCTGTTGGATGTGGTTCGTCCTTTTTTGGTGGTATGCTGAATTTTCCGGGATACCGTGGCTCTTGATACATCACAAAGACTTGCTGTCTTGGCACAGATGCACCAGCAAAAACGTGCACCAACAATTTTTCCTCTTTTAACTCTGGTATGTCACCCATAATGTTGGTTGCATTTCAATATTTTGAGCAAAACTGTGCTCTTACCCTGCTAATTGAACCTTCACACTCTGCTCTTACTGGTGCAATGTGCAATCAATGGAGACTGGCTACCAGGCTGGTCCAATTTAGCCATGAAACCTCCCACACTAAAATGACAGGTGTTTCAGTTTCATTGTCCAACCCCTGTATGTTCAAGCTATTAGTGATGCGCTAATGTGTCTCATTAATGCAACAATGGCCTCAGCTCATGATTCCTTTATACAATAATAAGAAGTATGATTACTCTAATAATAATCTGCACGGTGGCGCAGTGGGTAGCACTGTTGCCTTGCAGCAAGAAGGTCCTGGGTTCGATTCCCGGCTGGGGGTCTTACTGCATGGAGTTTGCATGTTCTCCCCGTGCATGCGTGGGTTTTCTCTGGGTACTCCAGCTTCCTCCCACAGTCCAAAGACATGCCTGTTAGGTTAATTGGTCACTCTAAATTGCCCTTAGGTGTATGAATGAGTGTGTGCGTCGTTGTTTGTGTGTTGCCCTGCGATGGACTGGCGACCTGTCCAGGGTGAACCCCGCCTCCTGCCCATAGACTGCTGGAGATAAGCACCAGCTCCCCCGCAACCCACTATGGAAGAAGCGGTATAGAAAATGATTGACTGACTGACTGATTATTCTAATAATTATAGTTCTGTTGGGGACGAACCTCCTTCAGGCTCCTAGGCCATTATTGATGTGACGTCCTGAATGTGTGTTTGGTGACAGTCTTCTTGATAGAAAAATAGGAGGCATAGTCACGTCAATATGATGATCAGCATTGAGCTCAGCGTTTGGATCTGATGCAGCCACTGTAGAACTAAACAGGTTTGAGGTGACAAACGTTTTCAGTCAGGTTGGAGTCGCTGATTCATTGAAGAAGTTGTTAGTTTGCTGTAATTCACAAACATCCCTCATGGTCTAGTCAAAGTCTCTCTGAGACAGTTACTGCACCGTTGCCATGGTTATTTGGACACATGGTATGGTGGGTGCCTTCCGGTTATTAATATGTATTTATGGGCGGGGACCAGGCGGTTCCAGCACCACGTGCAGCTGAGCCCAGTTCACCGCAGATGGGATGTATGAAGGCTACGTGTGCGGTGACTTGTCTACAGTTTCTACATCTGAATATTTTTGTTTCAGAATTTCCCCATACCTCCAACCTGTAGTATGAAAGCTGCACACTCTTTAGGACATGTGGCCCCTGAGCCAGGGTCCATCAGTAGACCAGCTACCACCAGACCAGGTTCGGATTCCTTGACCTATGCCCTGTAGCTGTATTTATTTTGTAACTTGGAAGTATTTTTTTACATGATGTGATTTTAATTAGCATTTGTTTGATGAAAGTATTTCATGATTATTGTTGCACTGTATTTTTGAGGAGAAAAGTCAAAAGTCAAACCAGGAACAAGGACTGTTTTAGTCTACTGTCTACTTTTAAGGCTAGGCCTAAAACTTTCCTTTTTGATAAAGCTTATAGTTAGAGTGGCTTAGGTTATCCTGAGCTATCTTCCTTATTTTACCTCCGTCTTCTTCTCCCCTTGTTGGATGGAGTAAGGGGGAGTCAGGTTTAGCCTAAACCGGCTCAGTTATGGTTCAGGTGCAAACACACCCTCCATTTCTGCTACCTGTATGACCCCCTCTCTTTTCCAATGGTTATGGTCAATCTGACAGAGAGAGGTACCCCCAATCCTTGTGGTTTTTAGTATAACAATGGCCACCAGTGGGCTCTAGATGGAAACGACTAAAGGAGCTACATCCATTAACATTTACCTTTTCCTTCCCATAGAAAGTACTCCTGGATCAGTGCTTCTTTGTTCTCTTTGTGTCTCTGCTCTGTTCTCTCTAACCCCCAGTCGGTCCTGGCAGATGGCCGCTCACACTGAGCCTGGTTCTGGTTCTGCTGGAGGTTAGGGAGTTTTTCCTCTCCACTGTCGCTACATGCATGCTCAGAATGAGGGATTGCTGCAAAGTCAACGCCAGTGACTGTCCACTGTCTCTACATGCTCATCCAGGAGGAGTGAATGCTGCAAGTCACTGACTGGATGCAATCTGCTGGGTTTCCTTAGATAGAAAAACTTTTTATCCAATTTGAATAAATAACTGAATCTGACTGCACTGTTCAATGATTAGAATTAATTGGAATGTATGTACCTGACTTTGTGAAGAGCCTTGAGACAACATGTGTTGTGAATTGGCGCTATATAAATAACTGAATTGAATTGAATTGAATTGAATTGAATTGACTGCAAATTAGCCATTGGCTAGAAATGTAACCCATCAATAATATGTTAGATGAACCTGTTGCAATGTTCTGATGGACTGTCCTGGACAATCGAACCAATAATTAAAAAATACAGTTTTATCCTGTGATCCAAATGTGTTCATTACTCCTTGTGATCAACTGAATGGCAGGGTTAAAGTCAGCTCACTGATATGATGCTCTTTACTCACCTGTGGGGGTAGCCATGAACCCAGAACCACTATCTAAGGGGTGATGTGGGGTTCTAGACCATGAGCGATATAGATTAGCAGCAGCACAGTGTGTATTTACAGAGAGGAGACATCGTATCCTTCTGCATGCGCTGTGTGGTGGTGTTTACTAAACACTCTGCCCATTAATTAAACTAAAGCAACGCAGAACCAAAAACTGGAGCTGTCATTTTACAGGAAAGTTTGTTTAGTCAGAACTTCCTCATGTTTCACAGTCAGGTTTATGTTACCCATGAGTCTGTGATCAGTAACTGTAACATAAATTACAGCAGCTGTAATGTTCTGGTCAACAAGGTTTGGACCAGCTGAATTCAGTCCCTCTAAAGGCCCCTCCCCACCCACTGAGATGAGCTATGTTGAGTTGTAACTGCAGTGGATTATTTTAGTACCTCTAACTGTAACCAATAATCTGTGAGAGCGATCATTTGAACGGCAGTGGCTCATTAAGTCAACCCTTAGATTTAAATTGGAGCAGAGTCAGTTCGTTTGGTTGTTGCAGGAATGTCACAACCTGAGCAATGAGTCAAACAAACCAACTGTTGATGTTTGTTGGATTCCTGGTGGAGCTAACTCCTCAGCCCTGATTCTGCCTGGACCTCAAGGAATCTGACAGACATATTGTCTTCTGTTCACCTGAACTTGGGCCATACCTGTCGGAGCAGCAGGTCTCCCAGCCGGCGGACGGTGAAGTTGTTGGAGCTTCCCTCCACCAGCCCCTCCTTCCTGCGGTTCAGCAGCTGTGACAGGAAACTGGAGTGGAGCTCCAGCAGCTGGTCCAGACAGGGGAAGATGATGTGGACGACACCCGCCTCTAGCATCACTTCCTCCTGCATCCCTCTCCGGTACACCCCCTCCATGATCCTCAACGTCCGGACATGGTGGAATTCAGTCTGAATGAGCTCTGACACAGAGGGACAGGTGGAGACAGGTGGAATCAGGTGAAGACAGGTGGGGACAAGGGGAGACAGGGGGAGACAGGTGGAGTTCAGGTTCTGTGTTCAGACTGGACTTGGTGATTCTGTGGTTCAATGTAACAGCTCTCCCTGGCGTTTGCTGCACTGTATGACTCTCAATGCGTTTCTCTCAGTAAACAGCCCCAACATGCTGGTTCTGATCCATACCGTAGATGACGTCCTGCTGCTTGATGACGTCTTTGTGCTGCGTCTGCAGGAACTTCGAATCCACGGCCAAACTCCAGCTGTCAGCCTGAACGCAGCAGCCCTCCTTCTGCAGTTCCTCTAGCAGGGGGCTCCACCACCACTCACCTGCAGCATCATGAACAGTCAGCTGTTATCATCAGGCAGCACCCTCGTTGCAGTGAATAAAAGCTGTCACTAACAACTGATCAATAAATGATTGATTAAAGCACCGTCATCTGTGAGAGACTCCATGGATAAAGTTCTGTTGCGGAAGTTCAGAGACTCTGTGGACTGAGACAGAATCCTCCTGAGACCCACAGAATCCTCCGTCCCCCTGGGAAAGAGAGAGACAGACAGGTGAAAGTCAAAAAGATGCTGTATCTCAGGTGAGGGAGACTTTCTGCTGTCAATGATTGGCAGAGGGGCGGAGCTTTCTGGTGTGTTGATCTCTAATGTGGACCTCCAGAGCAGGTTGGATTTTCAGCATCAGTTACCACTGTAACAGACCCGGTAAAAAGAAATCTTTGTGGCACTGAACCTGAATTTCCCTCCACCAAACTCTGATCCGGCTGAGTCGAATGTGGGGGATTGATGACACCTGCCGCTGTCAGTTTTTATCATACGACAAGTGACGCATTACATTCAGCAACAGAACAGGAAGTGGGGTGTTGATACTGTTGGAGGAAAAAGGAGATCAGGCAAGAAGCTGAATGTTGGTGGAGCTGCAGACGTTTAAAAGAAGCTAAAGCTTCCTGACTGCAGTTTCAAGCAGGATCAATAATCACTATAGGTTAAACAGTCTGAGAGGTTCACATCTGGAGTCTGAACATCTTCACATACCTTAACAGGTGTCAAACATCAGGTCCAGGAACAGCGTCTGTTTGGGTTTTTAGGTTCTGAAAGTTCTCTCAATTTCTCTGAGCTAAGACATGCCCTCTAATGGTAATTTACTTGGTGAAGGTCCCTTCCTGCTGCTGTTTATGCTGCTGAAACTGAAGGTGGTACTTAGTACCACGTGGATGTGTACCTTGTTAGCAGCTGTCAGCTGGACTGGTTTCTGATCAAGATCACTGAGATTAGAGCTGTAAATGTTTCATAAGGCTCCCAAACGTTCCTGTATCTGTGTGTTCTCTGAGAAAAATCATCACGACAAGCTTTCCAGAAGAACCTGTAGCCGATCAGCTCTTGGTTGTTACTCACCCTGCAATGTTATTGGTGGAGACACTCTTGGCGAGCGTGAGGCCAGATCGAACCCGTCTGGATCCGAGCAGGGACTGTCGCAGAGTGTCTGAGGGATAGATGGCTGAGCTTGGACGTTCCTTCATCATTGGAGCTGTGAATGAGCAGAGAGGACAAGAATGTGGGAGGTGCACAGGAAGTCGGACAGGTGAAAAGACAGCGGCAGAAAGACAGAAAGTTGGACTCACTTTTGGTACGCAGGGCGACATTCTGTAGAGCCGAATTGTTTCTGACCAAGGTCAGCTTCTGTTGCTGTGAGACAAACACAGGCGGTCAGAAAGACGGGTAATAGGTAGACAGGTAAGCAGATAGACAGGTCTTACCCTCTGCTTCATCTTGGCACAGCTGGCCACACTGTCCCTGCAGCGGTTGTGGATGGTGACATTACATCCTGTGAGACAGAAAAGTCTCCGCTCAGTATCTGCTCTCTGGTTGGCTGGAGAAGCAGTTTTTATTGTCAAAGCAAACAGAGAATCTACCTGAACTGAACTGAACCTTGACTAAACTGGACCTGCTATTCTATGTTGGAACAGGACTTTCAGATGTACCCTCAGAGATGAAGGATTGGGAGCTGAGCTGAAACACTCTAACAAACATATATATTTATTACATATATTTTCTATGGGACTGAGATAAAGACTCTGGAGAGAACAGCCTCTCCAGAGCAAGGGCTTTGTTGTCCTTCAGACACTCTGTAACTAATCTGCTGGTATGCTGAGGGACATTGTCCTATTGGAAGACCCATTTGTTTCCAAGCTTTAGAGTCCTGGCTGATGTCTTTAGATGTTGCTTTAATATTTCCACATAATATTCTTTATTCATGATACCATCTATTACATGAGGTGCACCAGAGTCTCCTGCAGCAAAACACCTCCACGGCATGATGCTGCCTTCCCTGTACTTCTCACAGTTGAGATGGTGTTCTCAGGCTTCAAGCTTCCCTCTTACTCCTAACCTTAATCATCAAAAATCATTTCCAACCAACGCATCAAATCATTAAAAATTTCCTGGAAGACTTTATTCCTCAAATGAAGCTGGAAGAGTTTCAGTCCTGCTGCAAGAGCCTGAACACACACACACTCACAGCCAGTTGTTCATAAATGTTACATCAGTTTTTTCCACTGATGATGTCATTATTGAACCAAAATACACATGCATCTGTGATACATCAGCTAAAGTGTGTCTGTTGGTGTGTGTCCCTTTGAGCCACAGGAAGGTGCTACGTCGTCCAAAGTTTAGTGTCCTCCAGGGGGCATTAGTGAGACCACAAAATGAGGAAGATCAGCTGAGTTTTTCACACCAACTTTAGGAAAGTCCCCCCCACCCCCCACACACACTACGAGTGCAGCTTTCTCACAGGAAGACTAAGATGATCTCAGACATATCTGTATATGTGTGTGTGTGTGTGTGTGTGTGTTTGGGAGGGGCAGTTGGGTCCTCATTCTGCCCTCTGATTGGCTGCGATGGATGAATGGGAAGAAACTGATGGGGAAGGAGGGTCCACATTTAGACTGTTCATCTGGGGGTTCAACTGTTCACGGTGAGGCTGTATTAACACACTGTCTGTCAAACTTTCAAGTGTGTGTGCAAGGAACTAATGCAGTTACTTTTACCTGAACGTTGTGGTTACCTGGGCAGGCGTGGTTACATAGACAGATGTGGTTACCTGGGCAGGTGTGGTTACATAGACAGATGTGGATACCTGGGCAGGTGTGGTGACATAGACAGATGTGGTTACCTGGGCAGCTCAGCGCCTCCTTGGCTGTGATGCTCTTGTTGCAGGATGAGCACAGCGTAGTGGCCGACACACTCAACGAGGTGAAGAGGTGTCCGCTGCTGGAACGTGCCTCCCGCTCTCTCGTCTCCTTCTCGCGCTCTTTCAGGCGCTCCTTCTCCTTGTTCTGAAGCAAACAGAAAACCATTGAAACCAGTAAGTGGGTTTTTTGAAATGTCTCAGTTCATTTTCTGTTCAGCCATTTTGAATCCGTGCTTCTATTTTTCAGATTGAAGTGGCTATAATTCAAGTCCTAATGTTTAGACATCGTCTAAGCCAGTCTGGATCTGAGGAGATGGTGCTGGATCAGGTAGAACCCGTAGACTCAGAAGAGACCTGGATGCACAGGGAGTCATGTGGCCACAGGTATGATAGATGGAAATCTGCTGAGGGAACAGGTGAATAAGATTTTTGTTGTATTAGACAAGCAGATCGAGTTTTAGGTTTCTGTCTTTGTGGGGCCTAAAAGGAGAGCAGAGGGAGGGACCAGACTAATACCTGGAGACCAGCATTCTCTGGGTTAGGTGGAGGTGAGGGCAAGGACACCTGATATGTGGTTTAACGTCTGACTGGGTGATAAATGAAATACAGATTTATTTATACAACGCAGATTCACAACAAAGGTTATTAAAACGAATACATCAATATTATACACAGAAATATATTTTTAACTTCCTGAGAGAAATCTGAGCAGAACAGATCCCGATGAAGCCGAAGGTCAGAAACTAAATATAGTTAATATTTTTATGAAACTATCTAAATCTGGCATCTATCAGAACCAATAAGAGCTCACCAAGCAGCATCATGGTATGTCAGTCTTTGACTTCAGTTCATCATTTACCAGATTCTAAATGGTGGCACAGTTTCTGTAGCTCCCCCTACTGGACAGTTTAGATAACGTCTCAGTTTAGAGCTAAAACTTCCTCTGGTCTGAAAATTTCCTGGAGTTACCGAGTCAGATCCATCCTGATTCAGAGATGTGGCTTTGATGATCATCAACCACCTGATTAATTGCCTCAGATTTCAGCTCCACTCATCTCCAAAGAACGTTTCCAGATCCAGACTCAGAAATCTGGAGTGGGCTTTAAGAGCTGGACATCAGCTGGAATGCTAAAAGTGATGTGTTTTAGATCTGGTAAAGAAACCCCTGGTTTGATGAACCAGCAGTTCTCTGGTTCAGACAGACCCAACAACTTTCGAGTCCAAACTGGTCTGTTTCACTGTTCAAACAGAGAGGACGGACCTTTTGGTGTGTTTGTTTGCAGTGACCCTAAACAGACGTCTGCTTCCAGCAGGTGAAGAAACACAGAGGTATCACTGAGGCCTCAGTCAGACAGTATCAGAAAGGGCTCAGTCACTGGGTCCCAGATGGCTCGGTCAGACCAGATCAGAACGGTGTGGGGAGTAGGTCTCTGTCACTGAGTCTTCATGGTAACTTCTGCTTTCCTTTGTTCTGTCTGTTTCTCTGAACAGGAAGAGGAAGTCCATCTGTCTTCATGAGAACCAGTTTCAGGATTACAACAGAGACACTTTATGAGGCTGGGTCTAATCACAAGTCCTGGTTGTGTGTTAGGACAGGTTTCTGGTTAGGGTTCAAAAAGTGTCGGAAGGATCTATATTGCTGTTATCAGTGGCCAAAATGATTATAGATTTTATAAATACGAGCAGCTGCAAAACATGTGTGTTCTCCATTGGTGGTCTTTATTCAGAACCCGCCCAGCATTAACCCATCACAGCGGGCTCTGCACACCTTAATGCATCATTAACCTTAGCATATCAGCATTGATCCACCCAGTCTTCAGAGGGTTAGAAGCTGCAGACTTACTTATTTAGAAACCATGAACTACAAAACACAGAGGAAGGAAGCTGGACTCCAACTCCCATGATGCCTTTTACCAACATAACCAATCTCCAGGTTGTCTCAAGAAAACAGGAAGAAAATGTTTCTGAACTTGTGCACCTGCTGCTCTGCTGACTGGGTCAGTCAGGATCAGATTTGGTCTGAACAGAACAGATTGGGTCTGAATGCGTCTGTGTGGATCAGAACCAAGGAATTCAGTTGAGAAGCAGTGCTCAGTAACTAGTGACAGCCAGTGATCAGCTGATGGACAAATAAAGAGTTCAGTGATGATGAAGAAGAAAGAGAGCTCTGTATGTGGGGGCAGGGGGGTGTCATGGGACAGAGCGAGCGAGCTGAGCTTGTGGACAGAATAAGAGTCATGGAGGAGGACGAGCCAATAGGTAGCTTTGGGTCATGTGACTGCTGACACACTGACAACCTGCAAGACTTTACGAACCCATAGCCCCCCCAACCCCCACATCCCCTTTGTAGTAAAAGTCTGCCAAAGTTCTGAAGATACAATCCATTCCGCAGTTCAGATCTGAACCAAATCGCAGTGACCGATGATCAGAACTGTTTCTGCAGCTTAACCTCACTGTTTGAGGTCTATATGCTGAAGTCCAATGGTACCGGACTTCAAAGTCAAAAAACAAAAAAACCACAAAAACACAGAAAATTAAAACAGTTTTCTAAAAAAGGCTCAAACACCAATGAGTCCTTGAAATAAAAAAATATCGTGCTGAGCTCAGTCCAGGGTTGGATATGATCACCTGTACAACAAATATACAGAACTTATGGTCCACTTGGAACCTATGTAGATCCAGCAGTAACCAAATCTGCTGGTACTGAACCCAGAACTCCACCTAGGATGTAAATCCCTATAGCACCATTGAAGTTCCTGTTCAGGTGAAGGGATGTCTCCTCTGTACTGGGCAGCCCTGAATTAGGATGATATTCCTTTATAATCCCAGTCCCAGCACCTCTAACGAATTCCAACCGGTCAAGGATCAGTATAAAATGGTCTGTCATCGGTATAAACTGGTTTGTTAAGAGTGTAAACTGGTGTGGGATCAGTTTACTGGATTTAGTCCTATGTATGTGACTGACTCAGTTGAACTGGGCCTGCGGGCAGGTTATGAGTTTAATTATCAGCAGTTGACTTTAGTGAAATCTGACCTTAGATCAGCTCTGCCTGCTGAACTAACAGGTTAATTAAATGATCGTAAAACAAACTGGGATCAAATCTTTTATACTGCGTGTTTTATGATAAAGCTTCGATCAATATTTGAGCAGTGAGTGTGAGTGGGCACACAGTGCTGCTGTAACCTGCAGGTAACCATGACAACGAACAGGATGCTTCAGCGAGGCGTAGGCGTGTGAACACCCAATCTGCCTCGTTTTCATCAGGACCAAGAACACAATGCTCTGCTCTGTGGTCATGTGATGTACAGCTGACACTGAGTGTCAGGCACAAAGAGCTCACCTGAGACTGACCAACCAATCAGAATTCAGCAGCATCAGGTGACCAATAATGTTCAGAAACTTCATGCTGATACATTAGTTTCTGTGAGGACATGTGTGCAGACCAAGACCTTCTGCATATACAGTGACAATAAACCTTGGTTCACTTCTCATCTAAAGCAGCTGCGCAGGGATAAGGAAGAGGCTCACAGCAGTGTGGACCGGACCCTGTATGAGCAGACCAGGGACAAACTGACCAAGGAGATTAAAGCAGTGAAGAGAAGCTAAAGAAAAGCTTCTCACATGGAGACGCTTCTGCTGCTTGAAATGGTTTGAAAAACCTGACTGCCTACAGGAGACCTTCCCCCAACCCTGAGCAGAATCCTCACCTGGTAAATCAGGTGAATGGCTTCTACTGCAGGTATGAAAAGCAGTAGTTCATACCTCAGTCCAACTCCTCCACATCTCATTCAGACACTAATTCTCTCCATACACCAACCACCCCCTACCTCCAGACCCCCTGCCTGCACTAAGGATCTCAGAGGAAGATGTAAACAGGCTCTTTTAGCAGCTGAAACCAAGGAAGGCCTCAGGACCTGATGATGTCTCCCCATCATGCCTGAGAGCCTGCGCCGACCAACTGGCCTCCATCTTCACTGAGATCTTCAACAAGTTACTGGAGCTGTGTGAGGTTCCCTCCTGCTTCAAACGATCCACCATCATCCCAGTACCCAAGAAACCAACCATCACAGGACTAAATGACTACAGGTCTGTCGTCCTGACGTCTGTGGTCAGGAAATCCTTTGAGCTTCTGGTGTTGAAGAACCTGAAGGACATCACAGGCCCCCTGATATACCTCCTGCAGTTGGTGAGCAAACAGGTCGGCAGATGATGCAGTCAACCTGAGACTACTTTTCATCCTGCAACACCTCAACCACCCAGGAATGTACGTCAGGATCCTGTATGTGGACTTCAGCTCCACCTTGAACACCATCAACCCAGACATCCTCCACCAGAAGCTCATCCAGCTCAAAGTCCCACCCTTCACCCGTCAGTGGATCACCAGGTTCCTGAAGGACCGGCAGCAGCAGGTGCCCCCCAAGGGGTGTGTTCTATCCCCACTCCTCTTCTCCCTCTACACTAATGACTGGACCTCAGTGGACCCATCAGTGAAACTCCTGAAGTATCCAGATGACACCACTGTTACTGGACTGATCCAGGACAGTGATGAGTCTGCATGCAGACAGGAGGTGGATCGACTGGTACACTGGTGTTGTCAGAACCACCTGGAACTTAACCCACTCCAGACTGTGGAGATGATGGTGGACTTATGGAGAACACCACCCCCACATACCCTCTGTCACCATCATCAGCACGCTGTGTCTACTGTGGTTCCTAGGAACCACCATTTCTCTGGACCTGAGATGGTCGTTACATCTCAGTGTGGTTTGGTTCATCCACAAAACAGGACAGGTCCAGACTGCAACCAACAATCAGGTCTGCAGAGAGAATCATCAGGGCTGACCTTCCCTCCATCCAGGACTTATACAGGTCAAGGGTCAGGAAAAGGGCGGCTAACATCTCTGCAGACCCCACACACCCTGCACATAAACTGTTTAGGCTTTGACCTTCAGGTGGCGCTACAGAGCGCTGTCTGCTAAAACCAGCCTCCACAGAGACAGTTTCTTCCCCCAGGCTGTTTCTCTGTTGAACTCTTGACAGTCAGAGCTCCAGAACAATACCAGGCATACTTGGACTGATCTCATGTTATATTCTATTGGGAAGTCAGTTGTGTTTATATGTACATTTAAAAAGATATTCTTTATTATTGAGAGCAAAGTGGATCGGAGTCAAATTCCTTTGTTTGTCTCAACAAAATAATAAAGCTGATTCTGATAAATTCATAAATTCTCTGGTGAGCTGATTTGTCAGAATAAAGTAGATATCATATTTGGAGTAATAACCAACCAACCAATCACTGCTCTTTATTCTTATCAAATCCATTGGTGGGAGTAAGCCTAATAAGGATTAAGAGGAATATAATTAATACTAAACTCTGCATTAACAAACTTGGACTCGGCTGTTAGGACTCTGTTTAGATACTCTCTTTTGTACCATTTGACCAGGACACTATGATTGGACCTGTCTTCAGTTTCTTATCCATACTTTAGTGAATCGTTTTTCTGCTGAAGGAGTCAGCTTTTCCAGTAACTCCAGATTATTTCCATTGTCTTTGACGCAGTATTCCCATTTTAACCAGTGAATTTACCTGACTGATCACTGACATTAACCCGAACCACCACACTACCTCCATCATGCTTCAAAACTGCTGTAGGAGCCTGTGTGTCTAATTCATCTGAGCAGCAAAGCAGTTCACACCACCTGTGAGAAAGAGCAGCAGTTTTCCCCAGAAACAAGGAACTTCTGAAGGATGTGGTGCTCCCAGATTTATTTTCATCTCTGGAGCGTTTTCCAGGAATCAGGAGGTTCTGATTGCAGGATCCAGTCCTGGATCTGATGCTGTTTTAATTTAAGAGTCTTTTGTTTCTTTCGGAATTGAGCAGATTTTTCTTCAGGATCAGTGGTCCAAATCTCAAAAGTAACAGAATGACAGATCAATCCATGCAATCAGAACTAGTTTATTTGGGTTTGTAGGTCAGAGGTCAGACCTGCAGTCCTGCCCATCTCTTCCTGTATGAGACACACAGGAGCGCGCCCAAACGCACGGAGGCGCGCACATCCTCCCCTCCCCCCTGCTTCCTCCTGCAGGACAAAGCAGCCACGCTGCCTCCTTGAAAAAGTCCGAATACACCGAAATGCTTCGGTACCGGCCTACGCTTCACGCACACACACTGACCCACGCAAGCACGCACCCGTGTACACGAGGGGTGGCAAAAACGCGCGTGCTCGTTTGAGTTAGCGGAAAAACAAAAAATCTGTTTCCCGTTTCTGAGCTCCGAACTTGTCTGATCGGCTTTCCTTTAAACTGGTCCCAGAACCGACCCCAGAAAAGACCCCTGAACCAAAACCTGATCCGCTCATAGAGCTAGTCCGCGAAGTAACAGAACCAGCGGTTCGGTGTGTGTTTTCCAGATGTAATCAGACAGCGCGTATCTGAACCAGTGAAACTCAGACTGTGACCATTCACCAGTCAGATCGGTTCGGTCTGGTCGGTTCTGTTTGACCCATAATAAACTAAGAATGATGAAAGTGATCGTGCACGCGCGCGACGGGGTTCCGGGCTCACCTTCAAGCTGGTCTCCCTCATCCTGTCCTTCTCCTTCCTGCTCTCCAGCAGCCGGGACATCGATCAGCTGATCGGTACCGTTGATCTGGATCAATCACACACACTCTAAGCAACAAAGTCCAGATCCTCAGATCCTCAGGTCCTGGTCCCGGAGCGCTCCGCAGTCTGAGCCGGGGGCGGGGCTCGTGTTTGACCGACAGCTCCGCTCTGTACTTCTGACCAATCAAAGTGCAGCCCGCTGCCGCTGCGATCGGTTAGTCCCGTCACCGCTCGTACTTTAGGACCCGCCCATCACATCGATACAGGGAGCACTAAAGCGACGCTGACGTGGTGGGTGGGGCTAGTCTCTATGACAACGTGTCAGCATGTCACATGACCCACACCAGTCAATCAGGGCGTTAGAGGTAGTCACGTGACCCATGACCGAACGCTATCCGGAACTAATCGACTAACTCCACCCTCCGAGAGAGGAGCGTACAACAGACAGAAGAGTGACGTGGAACTGAAATGATCTGACCCCTCCCGCCCGCACAACAGCGGGCAGCGCCGGTGAGAGTCCCAAACAAACCCCAGCTGCCTCAGACACAAAGAGATCAACGATCAGAAGCTGATACCGAAGATAAAAAATAACGTCAAACAGTAAACAATAACTGATTTAGTTGATCAGGTTCAGTAACAGCGTCTAACAGCTGCTAACGCTGTCACCATGACAACCCGCCATAACACAAAACAGAGGAACCACAGCGGAAAGAGCCGCCTGCCGGCAGAAGAGGGGGCTTCCGGGATGATTTAACATTAATAATCTTTTAAAATGTTTTAATGTTAAATTAGATTTCAAGACGGATCAGAAGGAGATGATGGAACACAATGCAGAGAACACAACAGAACAGAAAGATTCTTTCTTTGTCCTTCAGCGGGAGAACGTCGCTGCAGATGCAAAGTTATTAAAAATAAACTACAGGAAGAGAAACTAAAGAAAATTAAAATAAAATGTTTCAGAAGTGAAATTCAAAATTTCACAAAGTTAGGATAAAAATAATTAGTAAAAATGCTCAGGGATAAAAACCAAGAGAACACTGATGTGACTTTAAAGACAAAACACTTTGTTGGAACAAGAGGAGTCAGAAAACATTTAAGGAAAAATCTGTTGTTTAATAAAAAAACATGAGAATGAAGAAATCAGAGATAATTACAACAAACCTTTTAGTTGTTCTAATCCAGGTAAAATATAACAAAATATCAGAAAGCTGAACAAAAGCAAAACAATTAAAGAATAACCCAAAGCTTAACATCAGAACCAGATCAGAACATTCAGCCCAGGATCTGACAGCTGATCTATGAAAAGATGAGTTGCTGCCATCTGAACCGACCGCAGAGCATCGATAGCCGGAGAACTGCCTACATGTTGGGAAAAACTCTGTGCTGAAACATTTGGATCTCCATCTAACAGTGAATCTTATTAAATCTAGTTTAGCTTAGTTTAGCCTTTCTTAGTTTAGCTTAGCTTAGATTAATTTCGTTTAGCTTAGCTTAGTTTAACTTAGTTTTTTTTTGTTTGTTTAGCCTAGTTTAGTTTAGTTTAGTTTAGCTTAGCCTAATTTAGTTTAGTTTAGCAAAGCATAGCATAGCTCTGCAGCTTCTGTACTGCTACCCACCCATTACCCTATTAAAATAGTGTCTCGCCCACGGCCAAAATTGAATAGATTAAATAATAATCTAAAAGGAGGAAATCAGGAAAATCCAATAAAAATAAACACAACTTAGACTAAAAAGAAAAATAAAACAATTAAATGTGGCCTACTGAACATAAGATCTCTCTCTTCAAAGACTTTGCTAGTTAGTGACTTGATTCCTGACAATCAGATTGATTTATTTTGCCTCACAGAAACCTGGCTGCAGCAAGAGGATTATGTTACTATAAATGAGTCAACTTCTACTAATTATTGAAATTTTCACATTCCTCGAAATACTGGGCGAGGAGGAGGAGTAGCAACCATCTTTCAGTCCGATTTATTGACTAGTCAATAAATCGGACCCCCTCTCTTTTCCAATGGTTATGGTCAATCTGACAGAGAGAGGTATCCCAATCGTTGTGGTTTTTAGTATAACAATGGCCATCAGTGGGCTCTAGATGGACAAACTGTCTACTTTTAAGGCTAGGTTTAAAGCTTTCCTTTTTGATAAAGTTTATAGTTAGAGTGGCTTAGGTTATCCTGAGCTATCTCTGTAGTTATGCTGCTATAGGCTTAGGCTGCTGGAGGACATAATGACCACTTTCACCCTCTTCGCTACTTTCTCACGCTACTCTTCAATTTTGTATTATTTGCTGTTATCTCAGCTTTTAACTTTGTTCTCTCTCTTTTCTCTTCCTAGAAGCTACACCTGGCCTGACTCTGTGTCTACCTGTAACACCTGTCTGGAGAGGGGAATCCTCCAAGCTTCTGCTGGCAACAGCTTGGTGCTGACCCTCTACCGATGATCCACATGGCCCTGTCTTTCAGTGTTTAACCCTTTCTCTCTCCTAGACATAGCTACTGACTGAGCTTTTACTGTGACTAACTCTTTGTGCTCACTTCAGACTCTAAACTTGAAAACTGGCTCAGAGTTTATCTGTTCCTTCTTTCTAGTTGAAACGACTAAAGGAGCTACATCCATTAACATTTACTTTTCCTTCCCATAGAAAGTACTCCTGGATCAGTGCTTCTTTGTTCTCTTTGTGTCTCTGCTCTGTTCTCTCTAACCTCCAGTCGGTCGTGGCAGATGGCCGCTCACACTGAGCTGGTTCTGCTGGAGGTTTCTTCCTGTTAAAAGGGAATTTTTCCTCTCCACTGTCGCTACATGCATGCTCAGTATGAAGGATTGCTGCAAAGTCAACGCCAGTGACTGTCCACTGTCTCTACATGTTCATCCGGGAGGAGGGAGCTGCAAGTCACTGACTGGATGCAATCTGCTGGGTTTCCTTTCCTTAGATAGAAAAACTTTTTATCCAATTTGAATAAATAACAGAATCTGGCTGCACTGTTCAATGATTAAGATTAATTGTAATGTATGTACCTGACTTTTGTGAAGTGCCTTGAGACGACATGTGTTGTGAATTGGCGCTATATAAATAAACTGAATTGAATTGAATTGAATAGTCCCAGACCAATCAATAGCTACAACTCTTTTGAATATTTAATCCTTAGTTTTCCTCATCCGAATTGCAAAGCACTAAAACCACTTCTGTTTGTTGTTTTGTACCATCCACCAGGCCCTTACTCTCAATTTTTTTAGACTTTTTTCCCAGAACTTTTATCGTTTTAGTGTTAAAAATACGATAAAGTTATTATAGTGGGGGTTTTTAACATTCATGTGACACTGAAAGTGATAGCTTAAATATAGCATTTAATGCTATCTTAGACTCAATTGGCTTTGCTCAAAACATTAACAGACCTACCCACCTTTGTCTTCATTCTCTGGTCCTTGTGCTGACATATGGCATTGAGTGTAAAGACATAACAATATTTCCTCATAACCCTGTCCTGTCTGCCCTTTTTAATAACCTTTGGTTTTAATTTTAAGGTTTACTCCACACCTGAAAAAAAATTTCATTATAGTAGATCATTATCAGACGATGCTGTAAAACCTTTAAAAAAATCTGTTCCATTTTAAATTTTCCTTTTATAACAAAAAAACAGAGTGGAGGGAATAATTCTTTTTCCGCCCCTTCACAAATTGATTCTCTTGTTCATAGTGTTACTTCATCATTGGCGTGCATTAGAAAATGCAGCCCCCCTTGAAAAAGAAGGTAATTATTCATAGGAGGCAGGCTCCCGGGTTTTAATATAGATCTGCTACTTAAAGCACGTTAAAAAAATTGGCCGGAAAAATGCCGCTCTACACACCTAGAGGATTTCCACAATCTGGAAAAAATAGCTTTCTGTTGTATAAAAACCCTGATCGTGTTTGGACGTTTTTATCCGTGGAGCTTTCCGATTTTTCAGAAATATTAGCTTTATCTAAACCTTTAATTGTATGTTAGACCCCAAACCAACCCAAATTTTTAAAGGGAAATGTTCCCCCTGATTACCCGCCCATTTTAGATTGATTTAACTTCTTTGTAAAGGATCAGAAAAAAAACAGGCTTTTTAAGGGAGCGTAAAAAACCTTTACTTTAAAAAAACCTTCGCTTTATGAGATGAATTTTAAATTAAACCCATATCCCAAACTTCCCCTTTTATCTAAAATTCTTTAGAAAATAGTTTTAATCAAAGTGTGAGCTTTACACAGAATGGGCCGTTTGAAGAGTTTCAGCAGGGTTCAGAGCCCTCAAGCCGAAACAGCTCTGCTGAAGTCACAATGATATCTTATTTCCTCAGATAATGGACTTGGTTTTTTGGTGGTTCGTTAGATCTCAGTGCTGCATTTTTACAGTCGACCTAATATTCTCTTAAAAAGGGAATTGCTGTAGGGATCAGGGGAACAGCGCTAGGCTGGTTTAAAATCTTTTTTGTCTGAAGATCAGTTGTTCATGTAAATGATAAAATCATTTTTAAACTCCAGGGTAATTTGGGAGTACCACAGGGTTTCAGTACTTGGGAAATTCTCATATATATGCTTCAATAGGAAAAATTACAGGAGCATGGGATAAATTTTCACTGTTACATGTTTGATACTCAGCGTATTATCCATAAATCCTGGAACCCAAAGTTAGAGAGACTACAAGCATGTCTTGAAGACCAAAAAATTGGATACTTTAATTTTTCTGCTTCAAATTAAGACAAGACAAAGTTGTGTCTTTTGGGGCCCGGGGTCTTTTAAAAAAAAAAAATGTTAGTCAATCACTTAACCGGATGGCATTAATTGACCCCGAAAAAAAGTAAAAAACCTGGGTTTTTTTTTTGACCAGGGCATGTCTTTAAATCCATATTAAAAGGTTTTTAGGATTTCCCTTTTTTCACCCGGAACATGCCAAAATTGAAATCCAGGGGGGAGCTGAAAAAAATAGCCTGCATTTGTTACGCAAGGGGGACTTTTTAATTTTTAACCTATCAGGGGCCCCCAAAAAAGCAGTTTAAAAGCCTTCGCTGATTCAAAAAAGCCCCCCAAGAGTTCTGAGAAAAATTAAAAAGAGAGATATATTTTCTTCCCTTTTTTGCTTCCCCTTTATTTGGGTCACTGTTAAATCCAGAATAGAATTTAACATTCCCTCCCCACATATAAAGCCCTTTGATCAGCTCCATCATACATCAGAGATCGATTGGCCATATGTTCCTAACAGAGCATTGTTCTCAGACTGCAGGGTATTGGTGGTTCAGAGTCTTGGGAAGTAGAAGGGAGGCAGATCCTTTAGTTATAGGCTCCTCTCCTCGGGGAACAGCCCCCGGTTTAGTCGTGAGGCGGAAACCCCGTCTACTTTAAGGCGGGTTTAAAATTTTCCTTTTTTGAAAAGTTTATAGTTAGAGTGGCTTGGGTTTATTGAGCTATCTCTGTAGTTATGCTGCTATGGCTTGGGCTGCTGGAGGAATAATGCCCCACTTCACCCTTTCGCTACTTTTTTTTTTTTCACACTACTCTTTAAATTTGTATTATTTGCTGTATTTTAGTTTTTTAATTTGGTTCTCTCTTTTTCTTTTCCTAGAAGCTACCCCGGGGCCTGACCTGTTTTCCTGGACACTTCGGAGAGGGCATCCTCCAAGTTCGCGGCAACAATTAATGCTCCCCCTCCCCGATGACCCACATGGCATGTTTTTCTTTTTAAACCCTTTTTTCTTTTTTCCTAGACATAGCTACTGACGAGCTTTACTGGGACTACTCTATGTGTCTTTCGGAGTCAACCCTTGAAAACTGTCTCAGGTTATATGTCCTTCTTTCTAGGTG
Source organism: Crenichthys baileyi (assembly GCA_036173005.1). Classification (NCBI taxonomy): domain Eukaryota; kingdom Metazoa; phylum Chordata; class Actinopteri; order Cyprinodontiformes; family Goodeidae; genus Crenichthys; species Crenichthys baileyi. Next base: position 105,337 of record JAHHUM010000652.1, read on the forward strand.
AAAGACTAAAGGAGTACCCCTTTAAACATTTACCTTTCCTTCCCCATAAAAAAAAAAGGACTCCGGATAAGTGCTTTTTTCTTTGTGTCTCTCCCCTCTGTTATCTCTAACCCCAGTCGGTCGTGGCAGAGGGCCCCGCTAACACTGAGCGGTTCGGGTTCTGCTGGAGGGTTATTCCCTTTTTAAAAGGGGGTTTTCTCCACTTCGCTACAGCATGCTCAGTATGAGGGATGCTCCAAAAACAATGCCCGTGACTGTCCAACCCCGTTCTACATGCTATCCGGGGAGTGAATGCTGCAAGTCACTGAAATGGATGCAATCTGCTGGTTTGATTTGACGAAAAAATTTTTTTCCCTAAATAAAAAACTGAACTGACTTTGATGTTAGGGTAATTGGAAAGTATGAAACCGACTTGGATCAGTTTGGGGAAATTTAGACCCCGTAGAGGGGCTCGCAGAACAGGGGCCCCCAAACATCTAGGACGCAGGGCTTTTTTAATATTGAGGGGCCAATTATTTATTCAATTTGAATAAAAAACAAAATTGATGCACTGTTCAATGTTAGGATAATTGTAATGTAGAACCTGCTTTGGAAGGCCTGAGACCCTGTTTTGGGAATTGGGGTTATAATAAAATGAATTTTAAATTAATTTAAAAGCTTAGTTTTTTGTTATTTAGTTGTTTAGCATAGCTTAGCTTACTTAGCTTAGCTTTAAATTAGTTTTTGCTTGTTGCCTTTCTTTGTTTAGTTACCCTTTGTTTAAATTTGTTTTTGCTTAGTTAGCTTAGTTAACAAAATTTTTTTTTTTTTCTTTGTTTGTTTTGTTTTGGAAAAGTTTATGAACTTTCCAGTGAGTTCCTAGGCTTTTTCATGAGCAGAATGCTGTGTTAACCATTGGACTGTTTACAACTGTACTCATCAGTACAAAGTCGGATTGGGCTGTCAAAAAGCTGGAGGATGATGAGAATTTTTAGTTTTACAGCCCTCTAGTGCGGTTGTGGAATCTCAGGCTGTTTGTTTCCAGTCATGGTTGACTGGGACTGTCTGGTGCTGGGGCTGGCAAGATAACTTTGTTCTCTCTTCATGGAATCGCTTAGGGTTCCCTTGTTCAGATCATTGGCCCCTGGCTTTGGGTACACCTGGTGTTTTTGTGCAGGGGTTATGAAAGATTCCATCTTCTGAGCCAGTTAGGTTTATTAACTTTAGCCCAGAAGGCATTGTGATTGGGCCTGTGGCAAAAACCTTGCGCTCCGAAACTGCTTGGATGTTTCGCATTATCTGGCCAGGCAGCCGAAATGCGTGTTACAGTGGTGGGCCCATGCGGGATGTTGATGTGTTTGTACGGGAGGGGCAGTGGGCTGGGCTTGAAGGGGTTTTTGGTTGAGGGTTGGCTGTATGTTGCCCGGAAAAACTGGCTTCATTGAAGATTGCCTTCTTCACTAGTTACCTGTGGTTTTCTGGCCCATGGCTAGTTGCTAGGGCTTTGAGGATGTTTCAGTTCCAGGGTGGGGTGGTTGGGCGGGCCAGGATAGCCTCGTCTTTGTGAGTTAGTGTGGGGCGGCGATGTTGGGCTTGCTTGGCTTGGAAACGCGGTTTGGCCTGCATGGCCCAGGTACCCGTTCAGGCTTTCATTTAGTGCAGTTAAACCCTCTGTGGACTCCTGGGGCTTATTGCTGGGGCATCTGTCCACTTACTGGGAGTTGGGCGGGCTTTTTTAAAAAGCCATGGGCTTTTCTCTGAAGCTGGCTGTCATTTTGTGTTTGTTTCATGTGACTGAAGGATTTTTAAATTGTTAATGCTTTATTGAAATGCTGGATGGGTTAGCTGTGGATGTGAAGCTTTGCAATGAGCCGGTTGGGCATGGATGGGTTTGTGTCCAGTAGGGATATCTTAGGGTCGCCGGCGTTATGCATGGATTTTCCTAAACTGGGTGGAAACGATGGAATACTGAGCTGGATAGTTCAACTTTAATGTCTTTTTAATCCAAAATGGGCAGTTTTTGCAACTTGGCAGGAATAATTTGCAGTTTAATTTGGAATGCAAATGAATTATGCTGAGGCACTTAGTGCTCTTGTGTCAAACTGGTGGGGACAAAATTTTTCAAACCATGGGCTCGCAAGTGGGTGAGTTGTACCCCCTCCCTAATTCATGTTTTGTGCGAAGCAGGGGTCCTGGGGGTCCTTTCCAGCAAGTGCACATGCTCCAGCGGGGTCTCACCATGAATTTGCTGCCATTGGGCATTCTAAGTGGGGGTGTTGCTGCAGAGGGAGGTTGCCTTGCAGAAAACAACGCACTGTGTGGGGTTTGAGACCAGAATGCACAGTAAATAGAAATATGTATGCTCTTTTGTGGGGGCTGGACTAAAAAGCAGGAAAGCCTGTGTAAAAGAATTGGATCGATGTTGTGAGTTTGTTTGACCTCATCGGCAGTATGAACTGGTCTGTTGAGTTGGTGCACTGTCATGACATTCAGGTTTGTGAAGACCTGTGGGGGGTGGGAGCGAAATGGGGGGTCAAAACAAATGTGATTCCCATGCACTTTGAGTAAAGTTGGGCGTTGTGGGTTCCCATGGACATGTGTTTTCATATCTGTGTCCCTGTTGGGGGTGGCCCTGTGGCAAGGTTCATGTTGGGGTGGCACTGGGGGTGGGGGTGTGACTCATGTCATGGGGTCGGGATCGGAGCTCGTTGGGGGGTCGGGAACTGCTCCGTCCGGGGAATCTCTGGTTGTTCGGGCTCTGGCTTTTGGCCATGTGGACCCCTCTTTTTTTTACATAGCCCCCTCTCCGGAGGTGGATGGGGGTTGTTGGGGGGACTGGGTTCTGGGCGGGGGCCGGGAAATTTTCTGACCGACAGGACCGTCTGGGGTCTGTGGCTGCCTGTCTCTGCCCAGGGAGGGCTCCAACCACCTCCTGGGTCCGGGGGCTGTTGCCCCTAGGGGCTGCCGGCGCCCGGACCTTGGAGTATAGGGTAAGTATGCATCTTGAGTGTGAGTGAGTGAGGACATCCATTGTTTGTTTGTCTTTTTTTTTTTAAAAAGCGAGTGATTTTATGTGTTGGATGAGGGTGGGAGTGGGTCTTGAAATGTGACTGTGAGTGCCTGTTTTTTTTGTTTTTTTGCATGAAATGGGTCTTGGACTGCTCCCTCTCCTGGATTTTTTAGGCCCCCCCATATTATGGGGGGCCTATTTTCCTCCCCGCCACCCATGACCTTCCTCAAGCTCCGGTGGTTTGAGGAGTCTCTGCCCGCTGGTGTAACTTGGTTCTGGTTCTAACGGTGTCCGGGGCTGGATGCTTTGGTGTGTGCTGGCTCACTCCCTGGTGGCTGCCTGCCGCCGGGGCCCTGGACCCCTGGGTCTCTGTCGGGCCTCTGTCTTGGGGGTGGCGTGTCCCGGGGTCTTGTTCTGTCTCTGGGTCCATGGCTGGATCTGCTCGGGAGTGGAACTGGCTGCTGGCGGGGCCTGTGGGACGTCGCTGCGGTTCCCTGGGGCTTCTGCACTGTCGCTGCTGGGTGGCTCCCCCTGGGACTCTCCACTGCTCTTCTCTGGGGGGGTTGCGGTAGTCCCGGCGGTGGTTTCTCCTGGGGGTTCCTGTGCTTTGGGGGGGGATCTTTGGATGTCTGTTGCTCGGATCTCCTCAGTGTCCGCCCGGGGACCACGGGGCAGGTCGGTGGGTCCTCACACTCGCTATTGCATATTTTGTGGAGAAACCTTGTATACAAAGCGCAGCCACACAGGTGTGATGAGATACACAAGATGATATCTATATTGGGCTGCACTTCTCACTAAGTACATTTTACCTTTACATTCATAAATACCGTGTGAAGGTTTTTTGTGTATAAGCAAGCAGGGTGCAATGTAATTTTTTATTCTATTCATCCTTCTTTCTCTCCTCCACTCTCTCCTCCTTTTTTCCCCTTGAACTTTTTGCCCCATCCTCTTTGTGTCAAGCTTTTGTTCTGTTTTCAAACTTTTCATTTCAGTCTCCGTGTCCGTAACAATTGAAATAACACCTCCACAAGAAGTTTTAAATAAAGTTTCTTTTATAAAATATCAAGCAGAGCCTTAAAAGCAATAGCTGTGATGCTGTGCTTGTGAAAGTAAAATCTGTAGGGCAATTCTGCACTCAAAAAAATTAAAAGATGGCGTGCAATCCAGTTCAGTTTGAGGTTGGTTTGTTGGATGTACAGAGTAAATCCATGTACTGTGATGGTTTCCGCTGTATTTCATAAAAATGCTGAATCTGTTTCACAAATTCCAAGTCCCTCTATCTCTGAGTTAAATGAAGAAGAAAAAGAAAGAACAACAGGTGGGTTTAAATGAATTCTTCAATTTTTTTGTTTTCTGATAGGCTTGTCATTAAGTCATTTCTGCATGCAATGCCACATAAATTTGATGTTTAAGGATCATTCTGTTTGTGTTTTTTCAGAGTCAAAAAAACAAGAGAATATAACAGCATTTTAACAATTTTCCTGAATTTAACCAGATTAAAAAGCCATCGATAGAAGTAATAGAAAGGTGTACACACTGTCCAAAAATTTGGATTCATTTGGAGCCATTTTTGTAGAAATAAAATTAGCTGCCATTTTTCCCCACCCCCATCCATCCATCCATCCATCCATCCTATCTATCTATCTATCCATCTATCTATCTATCTGGCATTGAAAGAAATCAGTCACCATGACTGACCGACCATTAGAAATGGATGAGAAGAGATAGCTAGCCCAACCCACAACACAAAATATGTATCCGTTGCTTCCAGAAAGACTTTTTACAATTAGTGCAATCATATTGCTGATTAACCTTAGTGAAAGAGTTCCTGTTATTATGATCATAGTCTGGAATGCCTTCTCCTTAATTGGTCAGTATGAACACCATTCCTGCCCCCTTCGCCTGGCCCCGGATGCAACAGAACACAGAGAACAAAAATACGGCTGAAGCAGAAACCTACAGATGTGAAGAACAGGAACACAATAGATATGGCATCATATAGAACTCTTAACCACAATGTTGCACACATAACAATAAGAGAAGTCAACCAAACACATCCAATCGTGATGTTTCTCATTGTGACACCTGCTGACCATCTCAGCTGCAGGTAGAAGATGGGATGTACAACAGCCAGGTAGCCCTCAATACAGGTGAGGAGGTGGAACAACATATGCCCAATTGAGATAATGCATAAAAGGCAATTACCTGCCGTACGTACAGAAAACAATGTGGGCTACATTGATAATTGGCGAACCTTTTGGGGAAAACCTGGTCTGATCCGGAGAGACGGCATCCATCCCACTTTGGATGGACCAGCTCTTCTTTCTAGGAATCTGGCCGAATTTATTAGTTCTCCAAACCTCTGACAACCCAGGGTTCAGACCAGGAAGCAGGGTCGTAGTTTAATACTCCTCTCTGCAGCTTCTGTACTGCTATCCACCCATTACCCTATTAAGACAGTGTCTCGCCACGGCCAAAATTGAATAGATTAAAAAATTATCTAAAAGAGGAAATCCAGGAAAATCTAAAAAAATAAACACAACTCAGACTAAAAATAAAAATAAAACAATTAAATGTGGCTTACTGAACATAACATCTCTCTCTTCACAGACTTTGCTAGTTAGTGACCTGATATGTGACAATCAGATTGATTTATTTTGCCTCACAGAAACCTGGCTGCAGCAAGAGGATTATGTTACTATAAATGAGTCAACTCCTACTACTTATTTAAATTTTCACATTCCTCGAAATACTGGGCGAGGAAAGGAGTAGCAACCATTTTTCAGTCCGATTTTTGAAAACCCCAGACCAATCAATAGCTACAACTCTTTTGAATATTTAATCCTTAGTTTTTCCTCATCCAAATTCCCAAAGACACTAAAACCACTTCTGTTTTTTTGTTTTGGTACCGTCCACCAGGCCCTACTCTCAATTTTTAGATCAGTTTTAGACCAAAAAAATACAGATAAATTATTATAGTGGGGGAATTTAACATTCATGTTGACACTGAAAGTGATAGCTTAAATATAGCCTTTAATGGTATCTTAGACTCAATTGGCTTTACTCAAAACATTAACAAACTACCCACGTTTGTCTTCATTCTCGGACCTTGTGCTGACATATGGCATTGAGTGTAAAGACATAACAATATTTTCTCACAACCCTGTGCTGTCTGACCATTTCTTTTAATAACCTTTGAGTTTAAATTTTAAACCGAGTACTCCACACCTCAAAGAAAATTTCATTATGTAGATCATTAATCAGACAATGCTGTAACAACCTTTAAAGAATCTGTTCCACTTTTAATTCCTCATTATCACAAAAAAACAGAGTGGAGGGCAATAATTTTGTTTCTTCCCCTTCAAAAATTGATTCTCTTGTTCAGAGTGTTACTTCATCATTGTGTGGTGCATTAGACAATGCAGCCCCCTTGAAAAAGAAGGTAATTATTCAAAGGAGGCTGGCTCCCTGGTTTAATTCAGAGCTGCGTACTTTAAACACAATGTTAGAAAATTGGAGCGAAAATGGCGCTCTACACAACTAGAGGATTCCTACTTAATCTGGAAAATAGCCTACTGTTGTATAAAAAGACACTTCACCAAGCTAGAACAGCTTATTTCTCATCCTTAATAGAAGAGAACAAGAATAATCCTAGGTTTCTCTTTAGTACAGTTGCTAAACTTACACAGAGTCATAGCTCTGTTGAGCCATCCATTCCCTTAGCTCTTAGCAGTCATGACTTTATGGGATTCTTCCAAAATAAAATTGATTCTATTAAGAAGAAAATCTTTGACAATCTCCCGAAGATGATTACTTCATCCTCAACAAGTGAGACAACATTGGAAGGAACTGTAGAACCTGATCTGTGTTTGGACTGTTTTGATCCTGTGGAGCTTCCTGAGTTATCAGAAATATTAGCTTCATCTAAACCTTCAATTTGTATGTTAGACCTAATCCCAACCAAATTATTTAAGGAAGTGTTCCCTCTGATTACCAGCCCCATTTTAGATATGATTAATTTATCTTTAGTAAATGGATATGTACCACAAGCTTTTAAGGTAGCTGTAATTAAACCTTTGCTTAAGAAACCTTCGCTTGATCGAGATGACTTAATAAATTACAGACTGATATCCAATCTTGAGAAAATAGTTGCTAATCAAATGTGAGCATTTACACAGCAATGACCTGTTTGAAGAGTTTCAGTCAGGCTTCAGAGCTCATCATAGCACTGAAACAGCTCTGCTGAAAGTCACTAATGATATTCGTATGGCCTCAGATAATGGACTTGTGTCTGTACTGGTTCTGTTAGATCTCAGTGCTGCATTTGATACAGTCGATCATTATATTCTCTTAGAAAGGCTGGAATATACTGTAGGGATCAGGGGAACAGCGCTAGGCTGGTTTAAATCTTATTTGGCTGACAGATTCCAGTTTGTTCATGTAAATGATAAATCATCTTTAAACTCCAGGGTTAATTGTGGAGTACCACAGGGTTCAGTACTTGGGCCAATTCTCTTTACTATATATATGCTTCCAATAGGTAAAATTATCAGGCAGCATAGAATACATTTTCGCTGTTATGCTGATGACACTCAGCTTTACTTATCCATAAATCCTGATGAGCCCAACCAGTTAGATAGACTACAAGCATGTCTTGAAGACATAAAAACTTGGATGACTTTAAATTTTCTGCTTCTAAATTCAGACAAGTAAGAAGTTGTCGTCTTTGGACCGGAGTCTTTAATAAAGAGGGTGCTTAGTCAATCACCTAACCTGGATGGCATTAAATTGACCTCCGATAATAAAGCGAAAAACCTTGGTGTTTTTTTGACAAGGACATGTCATTTAAATCCCATATTACACAGGTTTCTAGGATTTTCCCTTTTTCATCTCCAGAACATTGCCAAAAATTAGAAAAATCCTGTCCAGGATTGATGCTGAAAAAACTAGTCCATGCATTTTTACTTCAAGGCTGGACTATTGTAAATTCTTTACTATCAGGATGTCCAAAAAATCCATTAAAAACCTTCAGCTGATTTAAAATGCTGCAGCAAGAGTTCTGATGAAAAAAAAAAGAGGATCATATTCTCCTATTTTTACTTCCCTTTCATTGGCTCCCAGTTAAATCCCAATATAATTTAAAATTCTTCTCCTCACATATAAAGCCCTTAATGATCTAGCTCCATCATACATCAGAGATCTGATTGTTCCATACGTTCCTAACAGAGCACTTCGTTCTCAGACTGCAGGGTTTACTGGTGGTTCCTAGAGTCTCTAGAAGTAGAATGGGAGGCAGATCCTTTAGTTATCAGGCCCCTCCTGTGGAACCAGCCCCAGTTTTAAACCCCCCAAGAGGGCACCCTGTCTACTTTTTAAAGGCTAGGTTTTTAAACTTTCCCCTTTTTGATAAAGCTTATATTTAGAGTGGCTTAGGTTATCCTGAGCTATCTCTGTAGTTATGCTGCTATAGGCTTAGGCTGCTGGAGGACATAATGACCACTTTCACCCTCTTCGCTACTTTCTCACACTAGTCTTCAATTTTGTATTATTTGCTGTTAATTTTAAGCTTTAAACTTTGTTCTCTCTCTTTTTCTCTTCCTAGAAGCTACACTGGCCTGACTCTGTGTCTACCTGTAACACCTTTCTGGAGAGGGGAATCCTCCAAGCTTCTGCTGGCAACACTTAATGCTCACCCTCTACCGATGATCCACATGGTCCTGTCTTTAGTGTTTAGCCCTTTCTCTCTCCTAGACATAGCTACTGACTGAGCTTCTACTGTGACTAACTCTATGTTGCTCTCTTCAGACTCTAAACTTGAAAACTGGCTCAGAGTTTATCTGTTCCTTCTTTCTAGGTGAAACGACTAAGGAGCTACATCCATTAACATTTACTTTTCCTTCCCATAGAAAGTACTCCTGGTCAGTGCTTCTTTGTTCTCTTTGTGTCTCTGCTCTGTTTCTCTAACCCCCAGTCGGGTCGTGGCAGATGGCCGCTCACACTGAGCCTGGTTCTGGTTCTGCTGGATGTTCTTCCTGTTAAAAGGAGTTTTTCGTCTCCACTGTTGCTACATGCATGCTCAGTATGAGGATTGCTGCAAAGTCAACGCAGTGACTGTCCATTGTCTCTACATGCTCATCCGGGAGGAGGGAATGCTGCAAGTCACTGACTGGATGCAATCTGCTGGTTTCCTTAGATAGAAAAACTTTTTATCCATTTTATAAATAACAGAATCTGACTGCACTGTTCAATGATTAAGATTAATTGGAATATATGTACCTGACTTTTGTGAAGTGCCTTGAGACAACATGTGTTGTGAATTGGCGCTATATAAATAAACTGAATATAATTTATCGGTAATACTGCCAAAAAATGCACAGAAGGTCCCAGAGATACCAAGCAGGTCCAGGACCACCCCGTTGTAGGTGAAGATGTCGATATGACTTGATGAAGTGAAAGGAGAGCTGAAGCATCGTTTCCTCCATTTCTGATAACCCAAAACCAGGATGAAGACAAAAAGAGGCATCAAAAAGACGTAGACGACTAAGAGGGCTGCTATGATGGCACTAGTCTCAGGAGAAAAGCAGTTTTCAGAAGGAGAGTGGAGTGAGGAGTTGGAAGATGTGTTGTTTGGCATCTCAATTTGCATCACAAGTAAGTAAGAAGAGGACAGATGATGAACCACTGAAAAAAATGACAAATGTTAAAACTCACTTTATTATTTTTTTATTGTTAAATATTTCCTATTTGAAGGCAACTGTGCCACTACTTATGGCAAAAGACACAACAGGTGGCATCTTGTATCCTAAGAGAAATGTTTCATTTTCATCTGCTGCATTTGTTATCATTCTGGTCAAGCTTCTATTTTCTCTACAGTTTTAACTGCCTCTTAATGGTTGTTACATTAATCAGAACTTCAAGAACAATGTGGGGTTCAGTTCTCCAATTTCAAATTTAAATCAGAATCAGAATCAGAATCAGCTTTATTGCCAAGTTTGTACATACAAACAAGGAATTTGACTCCGGTACACTTTGCTCTTTGGTTTTTGTTTTTGCACTACAGAATATACATATTTACAATGTACAATATACACATATATAAATAAAAATAAAAGGTGCATTTGCAACATCTGTATTCTGTTGTTTTGTACTCTATTGAATGTTCAACAGAGAAACAGCCTGGGGAAGAAACTGTCTCTGTGGCGGCTGGTTTTGTGAACAGCGCTCTGTAGCGTCGCCTGAAGGCAGAACTCTAAACAGTTTATGTGCAGGGTGTGTGGGGTCTGCAGAGATTTTAGCAGCTCTTTTCCTGACCCTAGACCTGTATAAGTCCTGGATGGAGAGAAGGTCCCCCTGATGATTCTCTCTGCAGTCCTGATTATTCGTTGCAGTCTGGACCTGTCCTGTTTTGTGGATGAACCAAACCACACTGAGATGGATGAAGACAGGACAGACTGAATGATGGCAGTGTAGAAGATGACCAGCAGCTCCTGTGGAAGGTTGTACTTCTTGAGTTGCCTCAGGAAGTACAGTCTCTGCTGGGCCTTCTTTCGAACAGTGTCTATGTGTGAAGACCATCTCAGGTCCTCAGAGATGGTGGTTCCTAAAAACCTGAAGTGATCCACAGCCGACACGTTGTTGTTGAGGATGGTGAGGGGGGTGTATGGAGGTGGTGTTGTACAAAAACAAGGAGAGAGCGAAGCTCCGAGCCTGCCATCGTCGGCGCCATCTTTAGGCTTGTTAAAAACACCTCATACGATCCATTTGATCCAGCCGTCATTCAGCTCCTCTTCAGTAATTGACTGTTGTCTGCTGGAATCCAATCTAATGGTCTAATGGTTCAATGGTTGTTTGTGCATGTGCATTATAATGGTGGACAGGGTACATTTTTGAATATTCCACAACAAATCCACAATTAACTGCTGCTCTGGGCTATAATTCAATTAGAAAACCAGCAACAGCAGCATGTGACTTTTTCAAATTCTGTCACATTTATAATCTGGAATCAAAAGCAAGCATGATGTTCTTTGCACAGTAAAAAATATCCAAAAATTACACATTACGATAAAACAATCTAATGACAAAGGATCTGCAGTTAGATTGCAGGAGTTACAGGTTCAGGAGGGAATCCCAGACAGTTCTTAGTCTACTGATACTTTTTAGTCTGGGATTCCTAGGCCTGAAATCTTAAAGCCCCTCTATGAAGATCTGGGCCTGCTCCAATGACTCTTCCCTGTGGGGTATGCCCAAAAATCTTCCAAAGGGAGGAGTCCAGTGGACCTCATAATCAGAAACCAAAACCACCCCAATTGTCTCCTTTCAATACGGAAGAGCGATGGGTTTACTACCATCTTAGCCCAGATGACAGAAATTCTCGAATTATCTCTGAGATGGAGCCCAGCCACCCTATGGAGGAAGCTAATTTCTGCCGCTTGTATCCAGGATTTTGTTCTTTTGTCATGTTTTATGACCATGGAAGATGTTCAGAATATGGATGGATCAAGAGATTTAGACCTTCATTATTTGGCTAATCCCTTTTTTGTCACAACAGACTTTCTCAGAATAATAGCAGTAATGGCAGAACTGTTGACCCAGTTTGTGTCTCCATCTCCTGTTTCCTCCTTCCATCAGTCACCAACAAAAAAACAAGAAACCTGAACTCCCTGACTTTAGGCAGAGAGTGAACTCCCAGCCTAGCAGGAAGAGCCCAGTTTTTTGGCCTCAGACTTAGACTAACCAACTCCAACTCTGGCCACTTCACACTCAGCTGTGAACCACTCCAATGTGCCCTCAAAGTCAAGGCTTGAAGACACAGACAGAACAACATCATCTGCAAAAAGAAATACTGAGGGCCTGGTGTTTCCAAATGACACACCCTCCATGAGTATGCCTTGAAACCACAATAACAAAAACACAAGACCAGGTTTAATGTACAGTATGATCTTATTCACCTACATTGAAATGTAATTTCTATTTTCATCTTTACATTTTTACTGGATTTACACTTCCCAAAGGGTAAGGCTCAAAACTTTATACTGCCTTTGTGCCCTGGCAAACTGCAAGGGGAGCTTAGAAGACAGAAGGTAAAAAAGTGCAAATTTTGCATTTTCAAGCTTCACATCCCATAAATCATATTTTAACAGAGCAAATACCTACAAAATGATTCAATTTAGAAATGACCTAACTGAACATGATCTCATTACAGATAGGAGAGATAATAATACACCCTTTCGTCAAACTTTTTGACAGGTGACCTTTGACCTTTAAGGGGGGTCATGGGTTTATGGGGGATGGGGAGGTCATGGGGTCAACGGGGTGTGACCGAGGGGGCGTAACCGTGCATGTTGATTGGATGTCGTCATGAGTGGCGAGACTTTAAATGAGCCAATAATAATACAGGGGTGTGTTTAAGGGTGTAACGGGGAAGTCCTTAGATGAACCAATGAGACCAATAGGGCGTGTTTTAGAGTTTGTTTTAAATACAGGCATAAACCTCTGCACTTTACATGCAGCATTCGTTGGAAAAGAACATCCGTTCAGCAATGGTTAGAGTTAAGAGAGTTAATCGTCAAGCGGAGGAGAAACGCAATGCGTGTCAAGATGATGATGATGAACAAGCAACTGGATCATCTACTTCCTCATCTGAGACACCTATCGGAATTCCCGTCATAACATACTCTACCGATGATGAGGATCCAACTTCAACTTCAAAAACGACATTTGAAAACAAGATCTCGGTTCGGCCAAGAGGTACGTCAGTTCTGTGCGAAAACCCAGTGACCGTCTACCAGCATTCATCCCGTGAATTGAATGCTCCTAAGAAATCAACATACTACATTTGCAAGGTACAAAGACCCCCGTTGGATACTCTGCAGGATTGCTGAGACGGTTTTATATGAACTGAAATCGGTACAAGGCATCCACAGTGCCATAGCTGATGTGTACGATCGCTTCACCGAAGATAAAGACCTCAAACAACTTAACTCTATTTCAGAGTGCTACAGACTGACAAACTGATCTCACGTGTTTGATGACTTGTTGTATCATTTTTAGTATTCCAGTAGTTTAATTAATCTGCATTATCACTGACACATTCCCAGGGCCCGCCTACTTTATAGTGAATACACATGCTTCAGACAAGCCTGGAGAGCACTGGTTAGCTCTGACTTTGGGAGAAATGGTCAAGCCAGCTTTTTTTGACTCTTACGGTTTCCCTCCAGATTTTGTTTTTCTACCCGTCAAGTATCGTAACATTTTTAGAAGACAGATCCTCAAAAAATATTGTATCATAATAATCAGCTTCAAAACACTCTGTCCACTGTGTGCGGTCACCATTGCATTTTTTTATCTATGTCATAACCCCGCGGATTAACACTGCAGCAAGTGTTTGTCAAAATACACTGGAGATGTGGTTTAAAAATGATTTAATGGTGTCTAATTTTTTGTGAAAAAATATCAGAAATGTGTCATTAATCAAGGGTTCTACATTTTATACTCACGAAATTTCTTTGAAAATTTCTGGATTGTTAAGAATTTAAATTGTCTTTTTTTTTTTCTTTTTTTTTTTTCTTATGATTTAAAATTTTATCTGTGTGTGAAGTAGAGAATGAAGCTAGACTTGAAAAATACAATCAATAAAGATTTTATTGAAAAAAAGAAATAGGCTACATGTTTTCATTTTTTTATTTTTTTTTTTATAACAGTTTATGGTGAAAATTAATCCATCGGGGGTTGTGTCGTTTTACGAAGAGATTTTTTTGGCTTCCGATCAGCTTTTTTGGGTCTTCCTGCTCGGATCTCGACCAATGGGAGAAAGAGCCTCCTTCTCCTTGTTCTTCTGTGCTTAAAAAACACTGGCCCCTCCCCCCTCTGTTTTGAACCGTCTATATTCATCACGAGCATAAGGGTTTTATTGACTGAAGATATGGGGATGTTTTACCTCTGACAAGGTATTAAAAAGTCGACCACCTCGGGGTGGGTCCTCCATATTTTTTAAACGGAAGCATGAGATTTTTCAACAAGTCAATCATGAGGGCCCCTTCACAACATTTACTTTATATACAAATTCACCTCGCGAAGTCCAACTCTCACTTTTTTAAATAATTTTTTCAAATGTACTCAGCATTTTACTGTTATGCCTCGGTAGGCTTTTCAAACATCCATAACAACCTGATCTGAAGCGGGGGCTCGTCATGCCCGGGCCTTTTTTTTTTGGACCGCCTCTGCTCAGGAACCTCGCTTTTTGGTCACGGTGCAGCGTCAAACTCACCCCTGTTCTTCTTTCACCCCCTTGCTTAGTAGGGTCGTACCTCTGCAAAAGCGCCTATATTTTTTGATTTTTTCATAAGAAGACAAACCGGGGATCGTTTAAATATCGCTCTCATGTCTGCATCCAAATTCTCCTCCACCGTCTGTCTGATGGACGTGTCTGACTGGTCAGACGCTTGAATTGATGAGGGGAAATGGGGAGAAACATCTTCTGCGATGTTCTGAGGGGACATTATCGTCTTCTGATTAACCCTCCCACTAGATCACCGATCAAGGGGCAAGTGCCGTTAAGGGGGGAAGAATAAAACCACCCCCTTGCTTTTGAGAGCCAGCTGTTTACGTTTTTTACCGGTTCTTTTTCAGCCAACAGTCTGATGATTTTTCTCTGCTTCTTCAATTGTCGGTGTTGAGAGGTGAAAGTTTAATGTTACCCTTTTTAAAAAATTTCGAGCAATCTCACACAGAGCCTGAAGAAAGTCAGGAGAGCAGTGTGCTAGAATATCTTTACGTTTCTGAGGAGTATTTGGTACAGAGCTCTGAATAATGGTAATTTTCTTTTTTACGCGCAGACATGATGACTTACTTTGTTTTGGCACATACACAGCTGACCACTGGTGAGGAAAGTATGCCTCGTTCTCAGTCTGAAAATGTTCTGGGCAGGTGGGGAAAAATCGATGATTAAATATCCATGAGCGTCTCTTGTCGCATCTTCAAAACTCTCCAGGAAGAGACCCTTTTAGATGGAAACATTTGGGGGCCAGTATATTCAGCTGCAGTTTATCTCTCGGTTTTTAAAAACCCCCATATAATTAGCGTTCAGGCTGATGGTGCGACTGAATTTTCCCTGATGAAAAACATTCTGAATCAACATCATAACGCTCATATTACGATGGTGACGAAACTGGAAAAGACCTTCATCACGTTTTCATCATCTGAGGCTTGAGCAATAACATCGTCTAAAATGATCAGATGATTCTGATCAGGAGGAAACAGGTTTTTTCATCTTACAAAAGAACGAGGCCAATCCTTTCCACAAAGGTAATTTTTTTAATTATCTTCTGTAATTCAGCATACATGGGTTGAAAAGAAGTGTAAATCCATACAATATTTTCAGGAACACATCCATGACATGACTACAATTTGAAAAATATTTTTACAAAGAAATTTTTTCCCGCAGCCGCTGGGTCCCAACAATCAAACATGAAAAAGGCGCTCTAAATTAGGATCAAAATCAATCTCCTGTAAATCCATTTTTTTTATTTTTATTTTATTTTTTTTTTTATTTTTTTAATTTCTCTCTTTTTTTCTTAAGCTCTAATAACCAAAAGGCAGAGTTGTCCCGTCAGAAAAAAAAAGTCTTTTATCATAGACCAAACCCAAAACCTTTTTCAGAAATCTTGCGTTTGTCAAGCGGAACCCTTTCTTATCCCTTCTGATCGTGTGCTGTGGGATTTCAATAAAACCCTTTCTCTGGACCCACTAAATAACTCTCAACCACCCCTTTTATGCTGTCAAAATTGACCCTCTCGCTGCATTCATGCGTCTGAGCGATGCCCTTTGAAGCATCACTACCTTTTTATGGTTTTGGTTTGTATGCATAACTCTTGGACCTGTCGATGCAAACTCTAAAATAGAACCCCCTCAAAAATCGTCCGTTAAATCCCCGATAATTTCCCGCTCCAAAGGAGTTTCACCACTTTTTGTCACATAAATCAACTGTCCGTGTCAATTAAATTAGTCTGTCCTGCAATTGCTCCATGCTGCTGAGAAGTTTAAACGTGCATAAGCAGTAGTGAATGCTGCAACGAACACATTGTTTGCCTTATTTGGAGGACAGATCAGTCGGCTGCTGTAGTTCCACTGCACTACACACATTTCAGGGTTGAAGAAATGAAAGTTTTAAACCCCTGTATTTACTCGAGAACATGAAGTTGAAAAAATTCATCAGGGTTAGTGATGACTGGGGTCTGAGACAGATCACTTCTTTGGAAATTTTCCCCCCAGAAACTGTTTAAACACTTTTTTGCCACCTGCCTTTTTGGGCAGGGTTTGCCTCGATTTTATCGGGGTCTAATTGGATACCCTGATGGAGTTTGTAGTCTGCTACATACTTTGATTTGCTCCCCTGATCCACCGCTTCAGACGGGTCCTGATGCCCCCTGCTTTTTTTTGGAAAAGTGTTAATATAACCTTTAAAATTTGTGTCACTGGGTTTTTTCAAAATGCCAAAACCCTGTATTTTAGAAAGGCGAAAACCACACGAAAATTTACAAAACTCTACACTCACCCACACACCTTCAGAGCTCTGTCCTCATTACTATGCGCGCAGGGGCCTGTTTTTTTATTTATTTCAGCGCATGTGCGGCAGAGAGTGAACAAAGTTTACCTCTGGAAGTCCTGTAAGGCAAAACAGGGAAAAAGGGGCCTCGTTTTGGGGTACCCACGGCTCTGATCATGCCAAAGTAGCTGCAGGGGTCATCAAAATCTTTGTAAATGTGGGGGGGGGGGGGGGGGGGGTGACCGAGGGGGTAAACCTTTTAGCATTTACATAAGGAAAACAGAGATGTGTAATCCACATAATGCCCAGTTTCACCCGGGCCCTGCTGTGTACCTCAGTCTCATTGCGCAGGTGCGTCCACCATACAGAGCATCTCGGGTGAAAACGGTTCGGGTGCGTTAACTTTCTCAAAAAAAGCTGATCACCCCCGGGGGGGTTTTTTTTTTCATTTCAGTCCACTGATGCTCCCAGATTACTTGGGTCTGAGCCCAAAAACAGTTTGGAGCACCTTGCTTCTCTCAACAGTGGCTGTGAAAAACTGTTCAAACCCCCCCTCTCAAAGGACACTTTTCCATGAGGTGAATAACACAATTTACACCCCGGGGAAAAAACAGCCGTAAAATTCAAACGCGACTTTAAACCCCGTTAATCTCTGCAAACCCATCCACAGAATACGGGCAATCTTTTTTCACCTTCACGTAACGCATGTTCAATGTGTATTTTTTTTTTGCTGTATGCAATCCACCCGAGCCACTGAAAGACACGCTGGAGAACGTTTTGCTGCTACGTTTATAGTCCAGAGGTGATGGATTGCCAAGGTCTTAGGAGGAAGGAAATTGGTTAAAAAAATTTCATGCAAACTGATGCTATCGTGATGCATTTAAACGGATCCACCTTGTCTCCTAAAAAACCTCGTCTCTGAATTTTAAGCAGCCTTGAGAAAGAATTTCAACGTCATTTTTACAATAACGAATAGCTTCTTTCTTAAAGTCAAAGACCCTTTGCTCGCTTCTCTGTCCCAAAACTGTTAAAAGCCTGTTGTTCTTGAAGACTCATGCGTTCCACTGCGTAGGAGGATGGAGCAGGATATGACCCCACGTACTGGAGGCGCTCTTCAGAGGAGAAGAGGTTGGGGGAAAAAACCCTTGCTTTGATCGGAAAAACCTAACGTTTTCGGCATGGCACTCAACTTCATACAAAGAAAAGGAAAGACTATCAATGTATTTTAACCTGTAATCAGGTCGGTTAAACAGAGAACTTTACTTCCTAGCATGATGAGATGAGGTTAATACCTAATCCCACCATAGCCGTGAGAATAAGGTAGCTGTCATAACCGCGAGCATTGTGTGCTATTAAGCAGAAACCTCTGTACATCGGGCCTTCTGAAGGGGAAAAAAATTTTTGGGCGCAGTCTACCCCAAAGCGTGCCTTTCTCGCCTTTCAACGTTTTAGCACAGACCAGAAAGGGGGATGTGCCCCACACCGCTCTCATTGATGAAGCATTAAAAAATCAAAAAAAAACAGTTTTCATCTAACTGATTAATGGGATTGCATGTCTGAATGTAACACTGGTGCTGATCGCATGTAACATCTAAGCCGGGAAGAATATTCTCACCGCAAAAAAAAAAATACTGCATTTTACATGACACACGTGTGGTTTACCTGGATTACTGATCGGAATAACGTATATTCTTTTGCACGCCTTGCACAATTTTTACCAACTCACAGTCACTCATAGGCCTGTCAGAATTAGATCTGTTGCGGGGTTCATTGTGTCTAGCGAGACTAAAAAATTGCGACAGATTCTGTAACAACCTGCACAGACGACAGGTTCGTTAATTTTCTTGCACACATTGATATGTATGACACACTGGGCAATACCCTTCACAATGGTGTGTGTGGCGTTTTCAAAAAACCGCTGTAAAGTTTTGCACAGACATGTCTGGAACCTAAAACCCTTTTGAGATTTTTTATTCCATAGTAGTGACCTTGAAATAACAGCAGAAAGAGAGGGTTTAAAACTCGGGGAACCGGTTCAAATTTACACAGAGCTGTAGACCCGTGGTTCTGTGAAACAAAAAATTTTCTCTTTAGAAGTTTTCAAATTTACCAATGTCACTAAAAGTAATCGCTGTTTTTTCATTGAACCTGCCTGATGTTTGCCATTTCCTCCCCCTCTAAAGCCTGACTATCAGTAAGCTCAGGGTCAGAGACGTGTTAGAGGGGCAGATGGCAAAGCATAACTGATTACCGTATTATCTACAACATACAGGTGACGTTTTTTCTTATTAAACAGTTCACTGTCTAATGTTCCTGTAGCCTTACGCTTTGAACCCCTGCCGGATTTTAAATACCTGTAAACGAATTCCAAGTTATTGTCTACAGGACATCACTTTTGATTGTACTAAGTCGTAAAAAATTTCCTCGAAAGCAGGCGGATCATATTACCATCATCGGTAACAGTACATTTGACGTGACGATTGAGTTCCACCCACTAATTCCAGCTGTACAACGTCGTTACGTCGGGGTTAATGATCTTGCAACGTCGGCAAATTCAATGAAAACACGCATGATGTTTGTATTAAATGCTGCAAGATCTGGAACGTTACCAGGACAGGGAGGTGGAATTCTAAAGGTCTCCTTATTTCAATGTTTTTAAACGTTCACGTTACAATCTGATCAGAGCTGACCGCTACCTCCTGATTGACATTACCCCCATGCTGCGCCGCACTGTGTGATGTTGAAGGGTTTCTAAATTATCTGACCCGGTTTGATGACTGCCAGGTGGAGACGATGGTCTATTTTAAATCATCGAGAGCTTGTTCTAGTAAGCTTAAATTTTGATCAGGTGGAGGCGGTCTATTTAAATCAGCAAAGATTTGTTCTAGTAAGCTTAAAAATCACCGTGGTTGTTAACAAGAGGTGCCTCCTCCTCCTCCTCCTCCTCCTCGTCTAAAACATGTGCAGCTATTGGGATTTCAATAAGCTCAGCTACTAAATCCCTTATTTCATCGGGGCAAGTCTGATTCGGTTTTATCCATTTATATGAGCATAAGAAAAAAAAACAGTTATCAGTTCAGTTTAAAATCACTTTGATGTCACAACTGCTTCTGTATCAGAACCTGACATGCGTCAAAAGCGCCAAGGATGAAGCTTTATTTCGACGGTCCCGTGCAGCTTGCGATGCCTTCTTTCTGCGCTGCTGGGGGCTTTCCCGGACCGAAACCTTCTTTATCATCAACGTTACCTCTGTAAAGAGAATGGCAAAAAATAATATATATTTGAAATAAGCACATTAAAGTTGAAATAAACAAAAGGAATTCAAATTAATCCAGTAGGTAAGAATTAAACGTACCGTTCATTAAACCTTTAACAAGGGTTGCTCTGGTAGAAACGCAGAGAGCCGCTGCCTTTTCGCCGGGTTAGATATTCTGTGAAACAAAATAAAATAAAGTTACCTTACGCTGCGCATCACAGCGCTCTAAAAAACCATAGTAATAGTTTTAAAAAATAAGCGATTTTTAAGGAGGAAGTGATTCCCAATAAATTTAATACTTGCAGGCTTATAAACGAATTTTGAAAAACTTTAACTTACTTGGAGGGCGGTTCTGTGCGAAAATAGCTCCAAAATTTTTCGCTTCTTGTTGCACTGGACTGATGCGTTTTCTGTGAAAAACCGTCTTGATCTTTTAAAAAGTATCCTTCTGGAGGGCGGCTTCAGGCCGCATCTTTGGGTTGAATCTGTAAACAGATTTATATTATATAAATTTTATTGAACTATGCTTGCTTAAAAAAAAAATAAAAATATATAATTTATATATTTATATATATATATATTATAAAATATATTATATATATATATAGATTTTATTTTTTTTTTATTTTATTATTTTTACTCACCTTCCCGTTCAACAGCTGATGGCTCTGCATTGCTTTTCCAAGTTCTTTATTAGTTTTTTTGATCAAAGCTGGTTTTTCAGCCTTGTCTTCTTTCAGGAATACGTCCTCCGTTAAATCTTTAAACAGTTTTTATCTGTGGCTTAAAAAATTTCTAATATTCCACATTCACCCCCAAAAAAAAACAAATAGTTTTTTTGGAACTTACTTTTTCCCCGGGAGCAGTTGGCAGTTTTATAGGTGTGCTTTTTAGGGAAATGACGATAATTTTGCGGGGGGTATTTAATGCATCAGACTCTCTCTCTACTTTGATAGAAGAAAGTCCAGATGTAATTGGATCTTTTTTTTTAGTGATAAGCCATCTTTCAACTTCGACTGTCTGGGAGAAGCACGATTCAGGCCTGCACCCCTCCAACGTGTTCATTCGGTTTTACGTCTGTCATCAAATCTATAAGAAGATTTTGTTCAATTTTAGCTGATTTATTCGTTAACTATAAAATGTTGTTGCATTAACATTAAATACCGTATTCGCTCTGTGTCAAAAAAATCATCAAATTTTATGGGGGGGCCCAAGAAAAAAGAACAATATATTTTATATATATATATATATATATATTTTATATATTTAAAATATTATATATAGGAAATTAAAAAATATAGAGAACACTCACATGCAATTAATGATTTCTTAAAGATGATTACTTACTTGTAAAGACGGTATTGTACTTCTGTGACTCTTTAAGAAGGTTAAGAAAACTCCAGAAAAATTTTGTTTCCCGAAAAATGTACGCATTTTTTTTTTTTTTCGTAATGGTTTTTCAATGCAACAAGTTTTAAAAAAAAAAATAAAGTTCTACAATATTTTCAGGTAACAAGTTGAACCTTTTTAGGCCTGAGTTTTACCTGCGAGCTTGTTTAAAACCACTGATGTCTCTCCTATCCGGGGGTTATTCTGAATAAACCTTTTTTTTTGCCAACCCCCGAAATGCTGAAAAGATCCAATTACCCCCCTACTATGGAAAGTTGTACTTAAGGTATAAAATCACTTACTTGTGGGAAAAAGCATGTGATACCGGTGAGACACCAGTGACCTCTGACACTGCTGCAGGACCACTTTGACATAGGCAATTAGGCAATGCCCCACTTTTTCATGAACATCTGCCTTGGCACTTTGGACAGGTGGCCAGAGCTCAAAATCAATACACAAAACACACACACACACACACACACCCACACCACACTCTTGTTTTTGCTATATGTAGTGAGGACCTGTGTTGACTCCCATTGATTTCCATTGATTTTTAGTCATTTTCAACCCTTTTTATGCCCCAACCCTGCCCTAAAACCTAACCATTACCAGTGCATGCCTAACCCCAACCTTTAAACCCAAAACTCAAATTCACACCTAGTCCTAAACCCAACCGTTAGCAAAATAGGTCGTGAGGACCAGCAAAATGTCCTCACTTTGGTACCAACGGTCCTCAATTTGATGGTGAAATCAGGAAAATGGTTCTCACTGTGATGCCAAGACAGGAACACACACACACACACACACACATAACCCCTAGATATCGAAAAAAGCATGTGATAATGGTGAGACACCAGTGACCTTTGACATTGCTGCAGGGCCACTTTGACATAGGCAATGCCCCCACCTGTTCATGAACATGGCCTTGACACTTTGGACAGGTAGCCAGAGCTCAAATCAATACACACACACACACACACACACACACACACACACACAGACAGACAATGGAGCAGATTGTCTCTTACTCAAACATTTTAGCTGAGGACTGTGTTCTTTCATGATGTCTTATGCTGAAGCGGACGGTCTGCTCATTCTATTGGGGGTAGCGAATCATTATCTTTATTTACTTTTTAGGTCTTTCTATTATGAACCGATTTAAACTTGCCTTATATATTAAGCAAATAGGTCCTGCTGTAAAGCAAAAATGAACTTACAATTCTGTCAGGTTACACAGTTCACTTTATTAGGATTTCATGTGACAGGCCAGCATTAAGTTCAGCATACCTTTTAAAAATAAAGGCTGCATGTATTTTTTTTTTTTATTTATAACTCCTAAAAAACATTTTTTTAATTTTTAATTGCTGTTGATGCCATACAGTTTTCTGATAATACCATTTTTTTCTTGTTTTATTCATATCATACAACCCCCTGTGTTTTCATTGGTTCATCTAAGGACTTCCCCGTTACACCCTTAAACACACCCCTGTGTTTTCATTGGTTCCATCTAAGGACTTCCCCTTACACCCTTAAACCCCCCCTGTTTTTTCATTGGTTCATCTAAGGACTTCCCCCTTACACCCTTAAAACCCCCCGGTTTTTTATTGGTTCATCTAAGGACTTTGTCCCCTTAAAAAACCCCCTTTTTTTTTTTTTTTTTTTTTTTTTTTTTTTTTTCCCTTGGTTTGGGGGGGTTTTTTTTTTTTTTTTTTTTTTTTTTTTTTTTTTTTTTTTGGGGTTTTTTGGGCAGAGACTTTCATGATTTTAAAACCAAAGGAAAAACCCCCATGAAGCCACCTTAAGTTGGGAAGGGGTTGACCAAAATCCTAAGGAGTTTTTCTTGGGGCTTTGCCCCGGGATGGCAAAAAACCTTTAGGGGTTTAGAGGACTGGACGTGCCCCAGGCGGAGCCCGGGGTCCCAAAACCAGGCCCGGGTCCCGTGGGGAACCCCCCTTGGGGGGCCGGGTTGCCCCTAGGGCCCCGGGCCAAATAAAAGACCAGGATTGGGGCCCAAAAAAGCAGGGGGAATGGAGGGAAGGGCAAAGAAAGAAAGACCCACCCATTTTACCAAACGAAAGAGGACTCCGATGTTTCAGGGGGGGCAGTGTTGGGGGAGTATTTTCCTCAATATCTTTGAAACCCCGTTTAAAATTTTTTTTTTTAAAAACATTTACCATAAAAAATCTTTTATATCCGCCCCCCATTTAACCCATTCCAAATGGGTCGGGGGGGCGGTGTTATCTCCGCTCCCGGGTAACCCCCGGCGGGGCCGCATCCGGGGAAAAAAAAAACCCTGAACCCCCTTTCCCCTTTCAGAGTGGAATTTAACCTAACGGATGTTTGGACAAAAATTTAAGAAACCGAAAATTTCTTTTTAGATTTCTTTATAAATCGGGAGGATTCATATAAATCGGGTCCACCGGGGTGGTTTTTTTTGATTTGGGGAGAAAGGGGAATTTTTTAATAGTTTTTAGTTTAAAAAACCAAACGTGAGTCTTTTAAACCTCGAGTAAAATTTTCCCACAAAACCTTTTCTTTAAGAGCCCCCTTTTCCCTTATTTCGTGAAAAACAGCCTTTTTAAACGTTGGTGGTGAGGGTTGTGGGAAGGCCCCCGGCCGCAGAGGCACATGGGGCCCAAAAACCCCCAGGGGGCCATAGGGGAGGTGGGGGTTTTGGGGGGCACAAGGGGGAGCCTTTGGAGACCCCCCAGGGGGTCAGGGGGGGAAATACCCCCTTGGGGGGGGGGGGGTTCGGGAGGGGGAATAATGGTGGGTTGCCCCAGGGTTGAAAATTGGAATGACCCCTTTGGGGGGCCCACGGGGGGGAGGGGGAGACGGGGGGGGGCTTTTTTCCCCCCCCCTCGCCCCCGTGTTGGGGTTTTCCCCATTATGAAGGGTCCCTTTGGGGGGCCAAAATGGAAAAGAATAAGTGGGGGGTGACGGGAAAGGCCCCCCCGGAAAACTTTTTTTTTGGACCGTGTATTGAGCCCAACACCCTTTAAAAAAAGGGGTTTTGTGACTTAAATTTACAGGATAGGGGGAAATAAAAACGAAGGAACCCACAGGACAAAGAACTTTTTTTTTGGGGCACATTCCGAGTTTTGGCTCGGGGGAAAAGGGGGGGGGTTTTTTGAACAAGGGTCCCCCGAAGAGAAAGCCGGAAAAATTTCGGGGGGGTTGGGGTTTGGGGCGGGCGGAGTGCCCGGGGGTATTTATGGGGGGTTTGAAATTCCGGGGGTTTGGAAACAAGGATACATTTGTTTTCCGGGAAAATTTTTATTTGCGGTGTTGTGGGGCAACCCCCAAATTGTACCCCATAAAAAGGGGTCGCGAAGTAAAAAAACCTAGGGGGTTTTGGGAATATGGCGAGGGTTTTTGGGGGAAGGTGGGGGGTGTCAGAAAAAATGTCCAGGGGGAAAGGGGGGAAAGGGGGGAAAAACGGTTGGCCCCCGAACATTGGAAACTCGGGTGGAACTTACCAAATTTAATTTAACCCCCATTTTAGAATTCCAAATAGGGGGCTTTTTTGGGTTTACCCCAGTGGATGAGAGGGTCTCCATTATTCTGCTGGGGGACTTCAACATCCACGTGGGAAATGACAGTGACACCTGGAGAGGCGTGATCAGGAGAAATGGCCTCCCCGATCTGAATCCAAGTGGTGCTTTGTTATTGGACTTCTGTGCTAGTCACGGATTGCCCATAATGAACACCATGTTTAAACATAAGGGTGTCCATCAGTGCACTTGGCACCTGGTGGTGGACACCGGCAGTAAGGGATGCTGTCAAGATGAAGAAGGAGTCACCAGGACACCCTAGGCAGGAGGTCAATGATCGACTTTGTTGTCGTATCATCAGACCTTCAGCCGCATGTTTTGGACACTCGGGTGAAGAGAGGGGCTGAGCTGTCCACTGATCACCACCTGGTGGTGAGTTGGATCCGCTGGAGGAGGAGAAAGCCGGACAGACTTGGCAGGCCCAAGCGGATAGTGAGGGTCTGCTGGGAACGCCTGGCGGAGCCCTCGGCCAGGGATGTATTCAACTCCCACCTCCGGGAGAGCTTCGACTAGATTCCGGGGGATGTTGGAGACATAGAGTCCGAGTGGACCATGTTCTCCGCATCTATTGTCGATGCTGCTGCCCGTAGCTGTTGCCGTAAGGTCTGCGGTGTCTGTCGCGGCGGCAATCCCAGAACCTGGTGGTGGACACCGGCAGTAAGGGATGCTGTCAAGCTGAAGAAGGAGTCCTATCGGCTGTGGTTGGCTTGTGGGACTCCTGAGGTGGCTGACGGGTTTTGTGAGGCCAAGCGTGCCGCGGCCCGGGCTGTGGCAGAGGCAAAAACTCGTACCAGGGATGAATTCGGTGAGGCCATGGAGAAGGACTACTGGTTGGCCTCGAAGCGATTCCGGCAAACCGTCCGGCGCCTCAGGAGGACATTATCGGGCGGTGGAAGGAGTACTTCGAGGATCTCCTCAATCCTGCCATCACGAATTCCCTGGTGGAAACTGAGGCTGGGGACTTGGGGTTGGACTCTTTCATCACCCAGGCTGAAGTCACTGAGGTGGTTAAAAAGCTCCACGGTGGCAAGGCTTCGGGGGTGGATGAGATCCGATCCCTCAGTACCTCAAATCTCTGGATGTTGTGGGGCTGTCATGGTTTAAACGCCTCTTCAACATTGTGTAGCGGTCAGGGACAGTGCCTCTAGACTGGCAGACTGGGGTGGTGGTCCCCCTTCATAAGATGGGAGACCGGAGGGTGTGTTCCAACTACAGGGGGATCACACTCCTCAGCCTCCCTGGTAAGGCCTACGCCAGGGTATTGGAGAGGAGAGTACGGCCGATAGTCGAACCTCGGCTTCAGAAGGAGCAGTGTGGTTTTCGTCCCGGCCATGGAACACTGGACCAGCTCTATACCCTCTACAGGGTACTCGAGGGTTAATGGGAGTTTGCCCAACCAGTCCACATATGTTTTGTGGACCTGGAGAAAGCATTCGACTGTGTCCCTTGTGATGCCCTGCGGGGGGTGCTCCAGGAGTATGGAATCGGGGGCCCTTTATTAGGGGCCATCAGGTCCCTGTACAAGCGGAGCAGGAGTTTGGTCCGCATTTCACTGGTCCTGTTCATAACTTTTATGGACAGGATTTCTAGACGCAGCCAAGGGCCGGAGGGGGTCTGTTTTGGGGACCAGTGGATTTTGTCTCTTCTTTTTGCAGATGACATGGTCCTGCTGGTCCCCTCTAGCCAAGACCTACAGCATGCGCTGGGGCGGTTCGCAGCCGAGTGTGAAGCGGCTGGGATGAAGATCAGCTCCTCCAAGTCAGAGGCCATGGTACTCAACCTGAAAAGGGTGGCTTGTCCGCTTCAGGTTGGAGGGGAGTTCCTGCCTCAAGTGGAGGAGTTCAAGTATCTCGGGGTCTTGTTCACGAGTGAGGGAAGAATGGAGCGGGAGATCGACTGACGGATCGGTGCGGCTGCCGCAGTAATGGGGGCGCTGTGCCGGTCCGTTGTGGTGAAGAGAGAGCTGAGCCGAAAAGCGAAGCTCTCGATTTACCGGTCGGTCTACGTTCCTACCCTCACCTATGGCCATGAACTTTGGGTCATGACCGAAAGAACGAGATCCCGGATACAAGCGGCTGAAATGAGCTTCCTCCGTAGGGTGGCCGGGAAGTCCCTTAGGATTAGGGTGAGGAGCTCGGCCATTCGGGAGGGGCTCGGAGTATAGCCGCTGCTCTTCCACATCGAGAGGAGCCAGTTGAGGTGGCTCGGGCATCTATACCGGATGCCTCCTGGACGCCTTCCTCGGGAGGTGTTCCAGGCACGTCCCACCAGGAGGAGGCCCAGGGGACGGCACAGGACACGCTGGAGGGACTATGTCTCTCGGCTGGCCTGGGAACGCCTTGGGCTCCCCCCAGAGGAGCTGAAGGAGGTGTCTGGGGAGAGGGACGTCTGGGTGTCTCTGCTGAGTCTGCTGCCCCCGCGACCCGGTCCCAGTTAATCGGAAGACGACGAGTATGCTTACGAGTGTCATATAATCATGCATTTTTGTTGGACCAACAACCACAGAGGGAGACTAATTAACACAAATGAGCAAGGAATCTAAGGGGAAAAGAAAACATCTGAGTGAACAGAAAACGTGACCAATGGAACTAACTAAAGAACATAAACAGGGAGGGACCAGATCAACAAGGAAATACAAATAAAACATCGAACACAGGAATCCATGAAAGCAATTTAAACACACAAATTAATCATGAATCTAATCAACATGATTAGCTGAACAGCAACAGCACCAGGAAAAAGTTGGGTTCAGTACAAGGGACTCGTGACAACCGCTTTTGTCTCGATTTTGTTGTACCTGTGACAATGACAATAAAGGATATTATGGTATGCTGAGTTTTGGTTCTTTAACAGAAAATTCTGTCTTCTGTTTATTGTACAACACACTACTTAATTCTGGCCATACAAACTCCTGCACATCTCCGTATAAAAGTTGGTTCTTAGCATTATTTCTGGGATGTAACCACACGAAAAAAAAAGTTATTGCTAGCTAGTGAGAAAAATTACAACCTGATGAATTTTTGTCCTTGGCTTGAGATTCACTAAAAACATCCACCTCTTCAGCAGTGTTTGGTCCTTGTTGTCCTTTAGTTTCTCTTAAACAAATGACTGCTTGTTTGAATGTGTCCAAACTAGATAAATAACAATACTTGTTTATGTTTGTGTGTCACCATGATAGAGTGTTTTTGCATGAACCAAAACAAATTATGCTCAAGTGGGCAAATTTCTTTACTGCAGGCTAACAAAGCATGCTGCTTTTGTGCACCTCCTAAAGTTTTAATTTTAAACGTATGATCTAAATTTTTTTCAGAAGTATAAAGGTGTTTCAAACTGGTAAAGTGTTTTTTTTATGACTGCTATGTGTTCAAACTGATTAACATAAAATGTTGCCAAATAGATGGGGGTGGTCGTTTTTGGGTGTTGTCAGAGTGCCAAGAAGAAGCCCAACAGATTTACTTTCACAAGTGATGCAGTAAGGAGACGCAAAGAGACGCAACCCCTGCTCCAGCCTCCCTCCATGAGAGAGAAACTCGTACTCGTACTCGTACTCGTACTCGTAATCGTCGTCTTCCGCTTATCCGGAACTGGGTCGCGGGGGCAGCAGACTCAGCAGAGACACCCAGACGTCCCTCTCCCCAGACCCCTCCAGCTCCTCCGGGGGGAGCCCAAGACATTCCCAGGCCAGCCGAGAGACGTAGTCCCTCCAGCGTGTCCTGTGCCGTCCCCTGGGCCTCCTCCCGGTGGGACGTGCCTGGAACACCTCCCGAGGAAGGCGTCCAGGAGGCATCCGGTATAGATGCCCGAGCCACCTCAACTGGCTCCTCTCGATGTGGAAGAGCAGCGGCTATACTCCGAGCCCCTCCCGAATGGCCGAGCTCCTCACCCTAATCCTAAGGGACTTCCCGGCCACCCTACGGAGGAAGCTCATTTCAGCCGCTTGTATCCGGGATCTCGTTCTTTCGGTCATGACCCAAAGTTCATGGCCATAGGTGAGGGTAGGAACGTAGACCGACCGGTAAATCGAGAGCTTCGCTTTTCGGCTCAGCTCTCTCTTCACCACAACGGACCGGCACAGCGCCCCCATTACTGCGGCAGCCGCACCGATCCGTCAGTCGATCTCCCGCTCCATTCTTCCCTCACTCGTGAACAAGACCCCGAGATACTTGAACTTCTCCACTTGAGGCAGGAATTCCCCTCCAACCTGAAGAAGACAAGCCACCCTTTTCTGGTTGAGTACCATGGCCTCTGACTTGGAGGAGCTGATCTGCATCCCAGCCGCTTCACACTCAGCTTCACAAGTGAAGCAGTAAGGAGACGCAAAGAGACGCAACCCCTGTTCCAGCCTGTCCCTCCATGAGAGAGAAACAACAAAAGTAAATTAATAAAGTTCTGAAACTTTGCAAAAGGCAGAGATGAAGTTCAAAAGTTTGACTTTCAGATATTGAAACTCTATATAACTGAATACAGTTTCCTTTTGGAGCAAATGCCAACATAATGCAAGCACATCCAGTCTGAAAGGCATCCACTGAAAATCATCTCATGAGGTTTTCTCTCATGTGCAGGCAATGATAAAGGTAACAGGTTAACCCCTACGTCTCTGCAGACGTTACAAAGGCATATTCCCATTTCCTATTCGATGCATGAAGATTAACTTCTACTGATGACCATATCATTTTAAGAGTGTATAAGGATATAAAAATACGGGTAATTTAAAAAATTCTTCTACAGGCAGAGTAACGGGAAAAAGCATGATTGTCCCGCAGATAAGTACCTTAACACTTACCATGTCAGTTTTAAAAATCTGTTTTAGACTTCAAATGTAATGAAAACATCAAAGTTCATGTGCAGTTTGTGAAGAACATGGTTTAATTTAATAAGTCCAAGTAAATCACCTGATTATCGAGGCTTTTGGTGCTGCTTCCAACTCAAAGGTTAAACAGTAATTTAAATGATGGTAAAAAATCATTTAATGGATGAAAATAGTTGCTGAATAAAATACTAAAAAGTCACTGATTGGTGTAAAATTGTCATTTGGCCTTTATAACTCTGCTCGACATCTGCCTTTCTTATGTCTTTCCAAACTGAGTTTGCATGGAGAGCTGTCAACTGTAAATCAGCTGCTGATGAACCCCATCTGAGCAACTCAAGCTTCAGGAAGAGTACATTTAAACTACATTTTCTATGTAAAACTGAGCTGACATCATTTCAGCAGACATCAATAAAACTCTCCATGCCACCATAGTGATTAGTCGAAAATCAGTAACAAATAATGCACATTTCTCTTTGGGACTTTTAAATGTTAATGAAGAAGTAAAGGCTCCAGTGACACTTAAA
Organism: Crenichthys baileyi; assembly: GCA_036173005.1. NCBI lineage: Eukaryota > Metazoa > Chordata > Actinopteri > Cyprinodontiformes > Goodeidae > Crenichthys > Crenichthys baileyi. The sequence continues at coordinate 135,402 of JAHHUM010000652.1, forward strand.
GGTTTAAAAAACAATTTTATAGTCAAAGCAACAGATTATAACCTTCATTAATATCACCACAAAACATCAAATGGTCAGCATTTAGACAGGTGTGAGATGGAAAAATATCCAAAGCCAGAAATCTAAGTTATTATATAACACCATACATAACACCAACCCAAAGCCACCTTTTGCTATATTTAACATCATGCCTTATTTTCCATAAACCATAGTTTCAGTGCTCTCTGTTTGATCGTCCTTTTGGATCGCATGAATTGCTTTTTATGCTGAAATGTTGCAATTCAGACATTTTGAAAGGATTATCCCACATCTTATCAGCAAATGTTAAAGTGGTTCTTCTTCAAGCAAAGAAACATCTAAATCACGAAGGACACAGATCCAATTGAACCAGAATTGTCCATCTATGCTATAAATAGAGAAAGGAAAGAGAGAAGCAGAGAACGTGAGAAATATTATCTCGGGTCGTTGCTTTGAGTCTCAAAGCACACATTAAAAAACCTAAACATGTATACAGTTACTGTTTTAAGGTTAAAATGGGCCTGCAGGTGCTGTATCTATCACTAATATGCATTTTGCTGAGTAATGAAGAACTAGACATTTAAGAGGCACACGTCACCTGGCTGATTGGAATAAGAAGTATTCTTTCTGCAGATTAATGATCTCTGGTTCCATTTTTATCTCACAATAGGCTGAATACAAGTGAAACTATCGGGACTTTTACATATGGTGCTCAAAACATTTAGATTGGTGGGTTTCCGTGAGCCCACCTGAATCTCCTGATGAAACACTGAAAGAACTGGTGCCGAGCCAGCAACAGCATCAGCTTAACCCCCTACTGCCTGAATCTATTTACAATTACATAAAACTTTTTCAAAATTTAATTTAATGTATAGATTAGTAATTTAAATATAGTTGGTAAAATAGATAGATATGCATGTCTTTAACAGACAAATGAGCTAAATTAGAAGAAGAGCCGGCTCTTTTGACTCCTGAAGACTCTTAGGATTTTGTGCTGCCCAATATTTTACCATAAAATCTCTTAAATTAATGGTTTGTGTGTAGGAAAACCCTTTGTGCCTTGAACAGCAAAAAAATCTTACATTTTTATTAAGAGCTAAAATTATGAAAGGCAAAACTTTTTTTCTCACAAATAATAGTTTTCGTGTGTTTTTTCTACATTAATGACTTAAGAAAATTTTAATGTTTGCATGAAAGAAAAGGTTTTTTGTTTTTGCTCCCACAGAGTGGAATGGAAAGTGTTTGTATTAAAGAGACAGTAAGACTGCCTATAAACTTCAGCGAAAGAGTTCCTGTTATGATGACCATCAGGCGGAGAGCTCTCTGCTTTAATTGGTTACTACGTCTATTAATCCTGCCTCCTTCGCCTGGCCCTGGACGAATCACAGCACAGAGGACAGAAATACTGCAGAAACAGAAAGCTCCAGAGGTGAAGGACAGTAACACTAAAGACAGGGTTAGAAATGAAACTTGTAACCATACAGCCAGAGTCATCACACCAACAGAGGTCAGCCAAACACATGCGATGGTGATGTTCCTGATCCTTACACCTGCTGATCCTCTCAGGCGCAGGTACAGGATGGGATGCAAAACAGCCAGGTAGCGCTCAATACAGGTGAGGAGGTGAAACAGCATATGTCCAGTTGAGAAAATGCCGAACATGGCGCTCCCAGCTGCCCAGGTGCCCAGATTATCAGTATGTAGGCCAAAAACCATAATGTTGTTCCCTGAGATCCCAAGCAGGTCCAGGATCACCACGTTGCAGGTTAAGATGTTGATGTGGGTCGATCTCTTGAAATGAGAGCTGAAAAGTTGTTTCCTCCATTGCTGAAAACCAACAACGAGGACAAAAATGAAAAGAGGGATCGTCAAGATGTGCAGGACAAAGATGCTTGACAGGATAGAAATGGTCTCTGAGAAGACACAGCTATAATCCTGGAAATGGAGGGAGGAGTTGATGGCCATCTTCATTTGCAAGACAAGAGAGATGAAAAACTGACGAGATACTATAAGACGTGGTAAGAGACAAAGGACACCTTCTGACAACAGTCTAATCAGCCCTGAGACTTCACACATGGATTATTTCACTTATTTTACTGTTAAATGTGGACAAATGTTGACTTTCTGAGAATTAAAACCAATACCTAACAGTGGCTAATGGGTGGTAACTAGTTACATTTATGAATAATAATAATAATAATAATAATAATAATGCATTTTACTTAGAAATGCCCTAAAATAAAGCATTAATACAGAAGTACAATAAAATTAGAGATTAAATCAGGATAAATTAACAAGGATGAGCTAATCTAAAGAGATTATTTGTCAAATCCGCGTTGAACAGTGAGAGAGGTGATGTTTCATAGGTCAGAGGTCAGAGAGTTCCAGAAGTGAGGAGGAGAGTGACTGAAGGTCCTGCCTTCTATGGTGGTGACCCAGGTAGAAGGTACAGTGCGGAGGAGGGAGGAAGATGATCTGAGGGAGCGGGAGGGGATGGAGACATGAAGAAGGTCAGATAAATATGAAGTGATGAGATCACGAATGGCTTCAAAAGTACGTAGAAGAATTTTAAAGATGATGCAAGATTTGAACATGAGCCAGTGAAGCTGATGGGGAGTATTTACTTTACTTTAACTTTTTTAAAGTGATGTACTTCTACAAGTAGTCACTGCTACCATACTTTTGACTTCTACTTGAGTAATACTCCTTTAAAGTATCACTACTCTTACTTGAGTACAGTTCACTAAATGGAGAACCAAAATTGTAAAGACACACACCCACACACCTACAGGTTTGTTGGTCCAGAACCTTCGTTGTCTGCGGCGCCTGCAGCGCTTTTTACAGGTCAAGGGGAAATAAAATAAACAGTTTTTCACTGCAAACAGACAGAACATTACCTACTGTAAGAAATTATTTCAAAGGTTTTATGATGTGAACAAAATGCATTTAAGTGGGTTTCCTCTGCCTAAATTTGTTATATTTATGTTATTTACTTTTACCCATTTTATTTTATTCTTTGAAATACCTCACTTACTTTATAGTTCTGTCTGTATGTTTACACCATTTTCACTCTTTAAATCAGATGTTATGTTTAAAAAGTAACTCAGTACCTAAGTAGCTTTTTTACTCTTACTGGAGTATTCTTTTGTTTGGCTACTTCGTACTTCTCATTGAGTAGAAATATATTGAAGTAATACTACTCTTACTTGAGTACAATTTTTTGCTACATTTTCTTATGCTGAATTTCCAATAGAACAGAATTAATCCTAATGGAAACGCTGCACTTTGACTTTGTTCCACGACATAGAAGACGGCTGAGGTTCTGTCCAGAAGGTTTGGAGCTATGACCCACTTTCCTCCTGGTTAGAACATCTCTTTAAGCTCCTCTTTACTCTCCATTAAAGCTGAAGTATCTCTTATTGGTTGTTCGCATTAATCAGGCCTTCATGACCAATGTGGGGTTCATGTTATCGTAAAGTTTTACGGTTCAGATTTAGTCAACGGGTACAAAAAGCCGTTTGTTCAATAGTTTTAAAAGAAATTTTGGTTTTTACTCTCAGGGGATAGAAGTAAAAACTCAGAAACTTTTGAATTAAAATTAAAGTTTACAAAAACACGCACCTCATCAGCAGTATTTGGTTCCAGTAATTCTTCTTCTGCTCCTCTGGAATAAATGACTGCTTCTCTCTGGGTGTCCAATGTAAATCTTATATAATGCCTGTTTTGGTAGGTGTGTCACGAGCTTTTTGAATATTGTCAAGCTAGCTCATGATTTAATGTCACGCTGCGCTTAAATCCTTTTGATGACCTTGTCAGACTGCAAGTGACTCTAGCTTATAGCTTTAATTTACATTTCAGGCTTGTAATCTACAAACAGTAGCAGTTAATATCTTCTTTACTTAATAGACATCTCCAAAACATTTACATATTATGATCCAAAAAATTAAGCTTCCTCTTATCCAAGGCTAGGATGTTGGGGGAACAGGACCAGGAAGGAAACACATGAACCCCCCTCCCAAATTACTGTCTTTAGCTCATTCTGGAGGATCTCAAGGTTTTCCCGGGTCAGACGGGTTATCTATATACATCTATATAGATGTATACAGATATATAGAAAGGTTTTCAGAGCTCTGTCAATAAATTCATGCTGTAGCGTCTGGTTTATGCCCACAGACCTTTAGTTTTCCCGCTCTCTGCAGAAAGAGCAGAGGTAACACCAGGCTGGTGGGAACAAAGAACCACACTGAAGACCAGCCTGCATGACAATAAATGTATCCATAAGGTTCTGAAAAACTCTGTATTACAGAGGTTATCAGATTACTTATGAACCTCAGAGAGAGAGTACCCGTTACGATGACCATGGTGAGTAAAGCTCTTTGCTTTGATTGGTCCGCCCCCTCCCTGTTCCTGCCTCCTTCGCCAGGCCCGGGACGAATCAGAGCACAGAAAACAGAGAGGCTGCAGAAACAGAAAGCTACAGATGTCAAGGACAACAACAGAAAAGAAATGGTCAAAAACTGAACACTGAACCAACTTGTCAGAACCATTGCTACAAAGGCAATCAGCCAAACACATCCGATGGTGACGTTCCTGATCCTTATACCTGCAGATCCTCTCAGGCGCAGGTAGAAGATGGGATGCACAACAGCCAGGTAGCGCTCAATGCAGGTGAGGAGGTGGAACAACATTTGTCCAGTTGTGGAAATGACAAAAACCCCGCTCCCGACTGCCCAGGTGTCTAGATTATTAGTAATGATGCCAAGAAATATAAGGTTGGTTCCTAAGACACAGAGAAGGTCCAAGACAACCACGTTATAGGTAAAGATGTCAATGTGGCTTGAAGTCGAAAACGGAGAACAGAAACGTTGTTTCCTCCATCGCCCGTAACCCACAGTGAGGACAAAGACAAAAAGAGGAATCATAAAAATGAAGATGACTGAGAGGCAGGCTGTGACAGCACTTGCATGATGGAAAAAGCAGTTTTTGAGTAGCTCTGTCGATGATGTGTTGGCTGACATCTTCATCTGTACTGGCGACTGAAGATGAGGAGGAAGAATGGCAAACCACTAAAAGGACTAAAAACAAAAGATAAAAATCAGAGTCTTAGCATTTGCTAAACAACCCTAAGATGTGTAATCTTGTTTTTCTGGTAAATATGGGTTACTGTCTGAACAGTAGGCAGCATACAGTATATTCATGGCAGATTCAGCTGAATCTGTTGGGCATAGCCACTAAATAATGCGGCTCTTAGCATTGATGGAACCATAACTGACCCATGTTAATTTCAATAGCAACAGATTTTATGAAGGATGTCAAAGCAAATGATTAATAATAACCTCCACCCTGGTTGAGGATTTTAAAGTACCCTCCAAACTTATTGGCAACCCTAGTTAAGATGTGCAAAATATAAAGAGAGAAGTCCAATGTTTAATTTGAGTGCATGTATTAAATGGGAGAGAAAAAAATCCCCCTGTAAAAAAATGTGGATCTGGTGTAAAACACAGGATAAAAACGTGGAAAAATACTTGTCCACTTTTTCGTAAGGTGGGGGACGCGTGATGCTGTGGGACTCTTCTTCTTCCGAATAGACTTAGAAACTTGTTAGAGTCCATGCCACCATCAAATCTAAAATAACAGGACATCTTAAAGTAAATCCAGTGGCATCTGCCAGAAAAATGAAAATGGGCTGTTAGGCAGGGTAATATAGCTTAAATAGTTCAAAATCAACCTGTGTAGTGGCCATCCCAGCCCCTAGACCTAAATCCATGTAAAAACCTTTGGGCCAAGCTGAAGAGAAACATGAGTGAAGACCCAGGATTCTAGATAATCTGCAGAGATGTGGAAACAGGAACGATGAAAGATCCATCTCTCTGTTTGCTCCAACATTGTGAAATGCTACAGGCGAAAACTTAGTGTTGCTCTATTGACAAAACGGGGTCTGCAGTGTTAACAACAGGGATGCGAACTGATTTGGCATCCAATGGTTACATTCAAAACAAAATAGGGGAATTTTCATCCCGCTGAATTTTTGTGCTCAAAAAAAAGTTGGATTTTTCAAGAATTATTGCCACAGCTTCAAAGGACAAAGTTCAGTTTAAGGCATTTTTATGTATCTAAACCAGGTATACCAATAGCTGTTGAGGGTCCTTGTATTACCTGGGTAATTACTCAAGGATAGCTTAAAAGCTGTATTTGTAATCTTCCAAGTAAAAAAGGAAAAATAATTTAAAACAAGATTTGATGTTGCATTTGTGATGTTTTTGATCTGTATTGTTCATGTATGTAGTCAATGTTGTTTTGTGTTGTATGTATAAGCCTTACTAGGGACGGGCATTGAGAATTAGCTAAATGTTATAGTATGACACGATTCATGAAACATACTTGTCCCTATCAAAAAAGTACATTTCAATGTCCGAAACAACATAAAAACAGTAAAAACACAGGAAAAGTAAACCCAATAAACTGGGTTTTAAACCAGGACCTAAAATGATGGAAAGCCTGTGACTGGAATAAAAATCAGATATGCTTCAGCTTTTTCTGGTGCATTTCTACGTACACTAGGCCTCAGCTAACCTTTTTTTAATGTGAAAACAGATCAAATAAATAAGCAAAAAGTTAAATAGGTGAAAAGTACATGGAATATTTGTTTGGATTCATTGGTTTTAAATAAACAGCAATGTGGAATAAAAGAGGCTTAAATAAGTCAGAGACATTTGGCTTTGTCTTGTTTCCCAAACCTTCCCTGAAATGAGAGATTTACCTTGCCAGGTGAAACTAAAACAACATAAAGTCATTGCTGTTAAGTGAGGTAAAATAAACACTGATGAACTTTTAAATTTAAACTTATAAGCTTCAAATGTATAAAAATAAAAAACCTGAACCTTGTCAGTAGTTCAGTCCTTGTCGTCCTTCTTTAGCTTCTCTTCAATGAATGCTTTTCTGATGCTGTTCAGCTTAAATATATAATACTTGTCTGTTCTTGTCACATTGATGAAGAGTTTCTTTGCATGTACCAAAACAAACCATGATTAAATACCAATCCAGCATGCCTTAAGTCCATCTGAGAACATTTTCTTAATGGAGGTCACCAGAGCATGTGGCTTCTGCATGTGGGGTGTCGTTTGTAAAGTTACGCAGTCAGAAACTGACAACAATATTTTGGGTTAATTATAAGAGTAACAAAATGGAGTTCATTTTTTAAAGTCATATTTTCACCATGTCAGGCATACGTTTATAAAGGACACAAACAAAATATTTATTTAGCAAGGTAAATATTTAGTTTAGAAACAAAATATTTAGCTTCAAATTAATTAGTCGTCTTTCAGTCCCACACTCATCCTACGGTTACCTGTGAATAAGACACCAAAACAATAACATTTTTCAAATTGTGGCAGTGACTTTCTGCTAATCTGCAGGAAGTATTTCACCATGTTCTAGCTGAGAACCTTGGTCTCAGAGGAGCTCACTCTCATCATGGCCACTTCTCTCTCAGTTGCATTGTGCAAGCTGAAGACAAGGTTCAAAGACACTACCAGAACCATCTTTCTGTAAAAAGCAAAGATGATCCCCTTGTGTTTTCAAGCCAGACACCTTCCTCTCCATGACTATACCTGAACATCTTTTCCATGAATGCCACAGACAGGGTTGGAGACATGGAGCAGCCCCCACTCTCACACACTAGGAATAAGTTAGACTTTGTGCCAAGAATGCTCCCACATTACATCCCACAAAATGACTTAAGCAAGCACTGTGACCCTTTTAATAGTTGAAACACACTGTTGCACCTAGTTTCTACCACCAAACCAGTCTTTACACAGCAGGGGGGGTCCTGGTCCTCCATGCGACACCAACCCGGCACATTAACATCTTGGGCAGGGCTTACATTGGTGGCTGCCATGTCTTCCTCTAGGTCCACAGAGGACAAGAATAGCTTGGAAATAATTAATAACAAAGGGGATCTTCGTCAGAAGTTAGTCTGACTTAAGGAAGTAAGTAAAGTCTATTTGTTAACACTTTTCACAGAGAAACCATCATAAAGCGCTGGACAGAAAACCAATAAAATAGCTGATAAAATAAGTGTCAACATGACAGGTAAAATACACAAAAACACTGTTTTTAACTAACAGTCCGTAGAGTTAGCTAATCGTAGCTGTAGAGGTAGACTCCTCCACAGCTTTGCCTCCACGGACTAAAACTGGCAGCACGAATCTATAGTCTTAGACTGGTTGAACTGTGACCCAATGGTTCCTAGTAATGGGCCTAATACTCACAAACACCCTCCACAGGACACCAAGAGGGACACAGCTGTAAGCCTTTACTGAGTCAACAAAGCTTGCATCTCTATAGCCCATAGAAAACATTACTTCGAAAGTTCACTTTCTCAATAAATACCCAATTTGATTTTTTTCCAGATGAATGAAATACTTGCAAAAGTTTATTTTATAATTTATTTTCCAGATTATACAGTATGTTTTTTTTGAACTGTTAGGAAACATTTGGAAAAAGAAAGGAATGCACACCGTCCCTGATGTCCACTAAACGTTCAGACATTTTCTGCAGCTGACCTGACTCTCTGACCTCCAGTTGAGGCCAGCTAAGGAGAAGATTTGCCTGCTGCAATTTACCGTAAAGCACATAACCAAGTCTGGATCTGTTTTATTAAAGACATGCAAACAAATACAAAGTACTCACCTCACCTCCTCAAATGTAAAATTAAATGGTTTTTGAGCATTTGGGTACTAACACCAGTGAGCCGCAGTCAGTCAGAGCTCACACACTGAAGAACAAGCATACAAATACTGCTCAGGTGGGTGTTGTTTTAATGTTTACAGTAGCATTTCATTTTCTCTTTTATTTTATTCCAGTTGTGATAGATACTGATGTGTTTTCTAAGATTTGAAATAAGCTTAAACAGAACCAGACTTTTAATTAATGAGATCTTTAGAGGTGGTTATAGTTTCGTTCTGTAACCACTTTATTCAGGTCAGCAACAAATTGTTGACATTTAGACTTTAATTTATTGCTTAATGTAGCTTACGGTCATTCTTTTGTTGATTTTTGCTTGACAATTGTACATAAAGCTAAATTCTTCTAGTCAACACAGTATAATGATGAATTACATCTAACAGCATCTTATCGTTAGCCTTAATACAGTTGCCATCTTGGCCTTCACCCACTGTATGATTTTAGCAATCTTAGAAGAAAATTTCATGACACGCGATGCAACGTGGATCTTTTAAACCTTGGAATGACGTCAAGTTTGAAGTGTGCTCATTGTACGATGACTGTTTACTACTAAATCGATTACGACGTACGGCATTTAGCAGCGTCACAGCGTGCGGCGCATCAGCGTGCGCCATCCATCTCTGTCGCCACAGACAAAAAAACAAACAATATCAAATATGCAGCCCTTGTGGTTGCAGCATTTATGTGCAAATCTGAAGAAAAGGATAAGGAGGGGAATGTGGCCGTGGCTGGGGAAAAGAGGCAAACTTGGATGCTAGTTTTACTTAGAGAGATGGAGGTTTATTACTCATCAATTTAACATCTATAATGGTTACTGCTATGATTTGTTAATTGATATATTGTATGCCGCGTGTTGTTTTTTGCACATACATCTTCTCTTTTATCTTTAATGTGGTCCATCTCACTAGCCACAGCTGCATTTCTATTGGCTGATCAGTGGACGTAGGTTGTAGCAGCTGTCATACTCAGAAATAGTGATGCTAAATATCTGTCAGAAATTTATCAAAGGTAATCTTTGGTCGCAAGACACTAACAGCGACTGTCTAAGATTTCCCAAAGATTGTCCGTCGTCTACACTGTGCGATTCTGGGTCGTCACATTTGTCAAAATATGACGTAGGCAATTATGCCACGAGTGACCTGTCTGTCCTTCTGTCGATCTCTCTGTCTGTCCTTTATCCTTGTCCTTTAATGGAAACAGCATACTGATGATAGATGTGTCCTGCCTTGCAGCGTTTGTCCTCCTCAGACGTCTTCCACAGACTGTTGACATGACTGTTGATTGGTCCATCCCATCTAACACTTCTGAAGATCTCCAATCCTACTACTGCAAGGAAGCTCATGTTTCCAGTTCTGCCACTGCCTTCCTTGTCACCAGAGCCGTCCTCGTTGTCCCCTTTGCCATATGGATACTCTACTTGGGTTGTCAAAGGTGGCGGCAGCAGAAGCGCTCATTTAAACTCATGAGCCACTGTGACATCATCACCTACCACATGGTCCTCATGCAGCTTACTGAAGCACCAGGACTTGTAGTCTTTCTTATTGGATATATTGTTCCAAGTCTCACTGCAGTGGGTTTCTCTATTTTATCACTAACTATTGTTGGGGAGATACTGTTCCATGTCCTGACCTGCGTTGAGCGCTCCCTGGCTGTTATTCACCCCGTCATCTACTTAAAGTTGAAAAACACAAGCGGAGTCATGATGAGAAACATGTGTGTTGGAGGTGTTTGGCTTTTTGCTCTGGCACGGGGCGCACTGGTCATTTTGTATTTCCCTGCTCTTCCATTTTTACAACTATTCTGCTTATCAAGCTTTAGTTTTACTGTCGTCTCCTTCTGCAGCCTTTCTGTCCTTCGCGTTCTGGTTCGTCCAAGGCCTGGTGGGGTGGGTGGAGGCAGAGGCGACCAGTCAAAGAAAAAGGCCTTTAAAACCATTCTGACTGTAACAGGAGCACTATGGTTGCTGTTTACTGGATACTTTGTTTGCTTTGTGTTGAAAGTTTCAACTCCGCTGAGCTACAGTGACTGGTGTTTGGTAGCTACATGTATCGTGTGGTTCAGTTTGCCCAGCAGTTTGGTGGTGCCGTTTCTGTTTCTGTACAGTGTGGAAAAAAAACATGTTTTGGTGTACAAATAGTCAATGAAGTAAATGACAGTGGCGTCACAAACTGGACTTTATTGGCATTGCAGCAGTGATTTATGGAATATTTACTGTCTAAATTTATGTTGTGGTATGTTCTCATATCTAAATAGGTTTTAGGTTTTGCAGGTCAAGTTTCAAATATGTAAATTTTTTTTACCTTTTTAAAACCATCTATAGTCCACAGTATCTCTGCTTATCCTTGTAGGATTACATGGGGCAGTGAGGTGGGTGGTTGGTGCGTATCTTCAGGGGTCTTGAAAAATATCGCCGGTCCATCACAGAGCAAAGAACCATGAATTCACACACTTAAGAGCAATTTAGTGCAACCCAATAGTCATGTTCTTGAACTGTGGGAGGAAGCCAGAGTGCCTGGAGAGAACCTATACATGCATGGGAAGAACATGCAAACTGACACCATGCATAAAGATGGGATTTGAACGCAGGACCTTCTTGCTGCAAGGCTACCAACAGTGCTACCAACAGTGCAATGTACAGTCCCTATTTCAACAATGTGATTGACATAATATTCAAATTGTTCTATTGCTTTGCTTCCCAGTGGAAGAAAAATTTTTAAAAATAAACTTGCTTTCTGTGACGTACCGTAAAATGTGTCTCCATTTCTTGCACTATGCAAAAATATTACAAAACCTCAAGAATGCTTCTTATTCTTGATGATGCATGTGCACACGCCAGATCAAGAAAAGGAGTCCAGGTTCCAACTTTTATTAAATACCCACTCTCACATATTTTTTGTACTCGCTATTTAAAATAAGAAATTAAAACTGAGCTAAGCACGTGATAGATTACATTTATCACATTTTTTTAAAACACTGATTTTTTTCCCTACTTTTCTCTAATATTAATGCAAGAGCTGCAAAAAACATAACCATGCGCTAATGTTTGTTCTTTGATTTCACTTTCTCTCAGTCTGGACAGCAAACTGCATCCTATAAAAAGACCCAAACTTACCCTCTTAGGCCTTAAAGCCTGTAAGAAACTTTTTCTCTAAATTTATTTTTGACTATGTCTACACGAACTGGACTTTTTGCAGGATTGTCTTCATTCATGAAGAATGTCTCCATTTTCGGAAGATGTCTCAGCATTTTAAGGAAACTAGTTTATATTACTCTTCAAGTCAAGTGTTATTTCTTTGCATAAATATATTTACTTTAAATAATGTCTTCCGGCTTAGGCACCTCTAATATAACCTTTTTCTGAGGTGTTACCATTTTGTGACAACAATACCTGCTTCCAATTAATTCATGAATTCATTCAGGAAGCTTTTTCGAGATAAGAGTGAAACAAGTCCTGAGAAAAGACTAAATGTTGTATTTTTTTCCATTTTTATCTTTAATTAGCAAGAGATGCTGAAACCCTTCTTTAATTTTGGGATCTGTAAGGATTTACACATCCCTTTACTTCAGATATTCCAACCACTTCATTTGTTTCATTAAAATATTTTTCAATGAAACATATGATTTTTCTTTTAATTATTACATTTCTTTGGGCCCATGAGTTTTTTTGACTTGATGAATTTGGCCCATGTAACAAAAAGTTGCAGCTGTCGGCCCAACAGGTGCACTGGGCCACGGGACAGAATTTGAATACACACCTTGTTCTTCTCGAATCATTTAAGTTCTGCAAGATGTTTGTTTTAATATGCTGACAAAATGGTCACCGGTAACCACATGATGGATACATCAATGACAACACTACAAATAGCTGGTGACTGGACTCTGAATACTGGAAATTCATCAATTTACAGAGAAATACTGGATGTTAGAACCAGTGTGAGTTATTACAGTTGCAAACTGTATTCTCTATGATATATAAGATGATAGCATGTTAAAATATTGTATATTTATAGTAGGAATAAATGTCAAAATGATAATTTATGGTATGCTGTTACAAACTCTGCAGTGGTGATTGTTTTATTAACCAAATCCTGAATCCTCACTACTTCACTTCCTGTTAAAACAGTAATGAAGAAAATTTGTTTGCCTCTAAAATATAAATGGTCTCATCTGTTTGTCACAAACACAGAGACGTAATAATTTCTGGTTCCTAATTCGCTTATTTCATGGACTGACAGGTTTTTTACTTAATATGTTTGATCACATTTGCCTCAGAATTTTATATCTCACCTCAAAATTTAAAGCTTTCTGTAATGTGAGACGCTACACTCATCATTATGACCAGTTCCCAGTCCGCCCAGTAGTGGATCTCCAGACAGAATTCACCAGGAGGTGCAGAGAAATGCCAGAAAGCACAAGAGCTTCACCTCAGACTCTGCAGGCCTCAGTCAGCATGTTAAATGTTAATGTTACATGACTGATTTGACTGAAAGTGTTGGAAGAGAAAAGGTCGGCTCTCTTTAAAAACATGGCAGCATGACTTGGATTTGCAAAGCTGCGTCTGAATGAACCACAAAGCTTCTGGGTCAAAGATAGCTGGGCAGAGAGGACCAAAGGGGAGATGTTTGGTCATGATGCTCAGCTCATGGGACGTGAAGATTAAAAGTTTATAAATGTTTGTATTTGTAGAACCTGAACCGTTCAGACAACAGACAAAAGTTATATTTGTGAATGAACTCTTGTGACCTTTCCAGGGTGGAACAATGACTGCTGGAGATAGGCTACGGCCCCCAAAGGAGCAAGTATGGAATGGATGAAGACCTCTGGGGCTCCTCTTCTGCTGCTATTCCAGCTGTGCAGTGGTAGCTTCTTCTCAACAGTGACCTCTACTGTCTGGAAGGAGACCTACTCTAGTGTCCTTCTCAGGCCTTCGATAAATGCCTCAGTCAGACCTATAAAAACTAATGAATGGATGGATGCTGACTTTGAATTCAAGAAAAGGAACTAAAAAGTTAATGGTTTAAATAATTAGTAAATAAAGGAGTAAATTCAAAAGGTAACCATATACGAATAAGACATCTTTTAAAAAATCTGAAGAGATTTCAGACGTTTATGGCCTATAATTAAGATCTTGACACTTTTTAAGACCCAGGAAAACCCCTGCAGAAGGAAGCGTTTCAAGTTAAAAGCCTAATTTCTAAGATAGTATCTGTTTTTAACACAAACCTAAAGAGCAGAGTTGAATAAGTAATAAAACATGAGATTTAGTTTTAAAACTTAAAAATTAAACACCGAATTCACTATATAATTAGTGACTTTATGGATTATTTATTAAACTTTCTCAACTAAAATATGATGATGTCAGCAGAACGGTTTAAAGGTGCAAATATGTCCAAGTTTAACCAGAAAAAAAAGTAAGTCAAATTCCCAATAATGAAATAATGAACTGCCATTTTATTGTCTTCGTTGCTGATTTTAAAGCCTCTCTTTATCATTTTTATAGATATTTTTAGTTTTCCAGGAACTGTTTGATTGCCCAAATGAAGAAGAAGAAAACCCCCAGAACCACTGAGGTTCTGCTAAAGTTTACTGGAAAGATTTCACACGTTTGAGTGCTAGAAACAGTTTAATAGTAATAACAACTGAAGCGTCTCGTGTGCAACAAACATAAAGTAACAGCAGCTCCTGGTCGGCGTTAGGACGCAGTCTGTGCAGCCTTGTGGCTCTTCATGTGCGTCTTCAGGCAGTGGCTCTGCGTGAAGGCCTTGTCACACAGGGAACACTTGTACGGTCTCTCTCCGTTGTGCGTCCTCATGTGGACGGTCAGGTACGTTCTCCGAGCGCACGTTTTCCCGCAGATGCCGCACACGTACGGTTTGGCCCCCGTGTGGATCGCAACGTGGTCGTCCAGGTGAGTCTTTCGCTTAAAGGACCAGCCGCAGTGCGGACAGCGGTACGGCGTCTCCCCGGTGTGGACCCGCATGTGAATGGTCAGCGGCCCCCTGGTGGTGAAGCCCTTCCCGCAGCGGTCGCAGCGGTATGGCTTCTCGTTGGTGTGCGTCCTCATGTGGATGACGAGCTGCTTGCTGGTGAGGAACATCTTGCAGCAGACGTCGCAGAGGTAGGGCCTCTCTCTGTGGGTGTGGATCTTCTCATGTTGTCTCAGCGTGGTGGCCAGTTTGAAGCCCCGCTCACAGATCTGGCATCTGTGGGGTCTTTCTCCGGAGTGCGTCATCTTGTGGCGGGACAAGGATCTGTTGCTGCTCAGGAATTTGCCGCAGACCCCACATAGGTACGTTTTACATCTACTGTGAGTCCTGTGATGCGCCTTCAACTGCGCCTCCAGCTTGAACACCTTGTGGCAGGTGGGACACTCATGATGGGGCCCTGATGCCAATGAACTGTGATTAGCCTCATGTTGGTGAGGTCTCTCTCCTGAATGGACCTTCAGGTGCTCATTCAGACTGAGGACACTGAGAAAAGACTCTCCACAGGTGGGACAGTCATCAGTTCTGTGTTCAACTTGAAAATGATCTTTTATTACCTCGTCTGATTCTCCACAGACTCCACAAACACTTCCTGCTTCCTCCGTGTGCCTCCAGGCGTGTTTAATGAGAGCGACTTCAGATTTCTGTGCAGCTTTGCAGACCTTACAGCTAAAACCTGCGGTTCTCTTCTTAGTTCTCGTCCAAACTTCATTGGATTGATCAACTTCTTCCTTCTCAGTAATGAGCTTAGAGTCGCTCTTTTCTTTATCTTCATCGCCAGCATGTAGTTTCCAACTGCTGTCGCTCTTGCTTGTGTCTCCTTCATCCACAGCATCTCGTTCCCTCTCAGCAGCAGAGGGGGCCAGAGAGTCTTCACCTGACGCTGACGTAAGATGGTCCTCTTCCGTCTCCATGTCTTGTTCTGATGTCCTGCCAAGAAAACGAATTAAACCCAGACAAATATTTAACGGTTTGTCCTATTATAGCTTTTTGTAGATATGCTGATGATAGTCAGCTATATTTATTCATTCAGTCCAAAAGAATATTATGTTACAGCCTTCAGAGTTTTTGGAGTACCACAGGGTTCAGTGCTTGTAGTTATTAATGTTTATATTTGAACATTAATGTATAATTTTGACCTTGTTTGAATTTGTGAAAATCCACAATAAATTCACCCAAATCCTTGTTTTTATAAATAACAGATTTTTTGTTACATAATCAGCTTTATGAATGAAATCTAAAACTTCTGACTGGACTTGGACCTACGTCATCTCTCCCTGTTGTTTAGTTTCCTCACAGGCCAACGAGTCAGAGCTGATCTCTGTCTGAAGACGAGGAATCTCCTCCTGAAAAACATCAGAACCTGAAAAATAAAAGGTACTGAGTAACGGAACAAGTCAAGAACCAGAACTTAGTCCCTTTTACCTTCAATCTAATGTAGAACGTGAGCTTCCTGAGCCCCGTGGATCTAACTTTTCTAATGATCTCCTCAGCCGTCACCGTCTTCAGAGTCAGAGGCTGAAGTCTCCGCTTCCTATCCAACGTCAAGATGTCAAAAGATTTATTGTCTCCAGCCAGCTGAGGGACAGCAGACCTCAGCAGATTCAGAAAGTCCAACCCCTGCAGGCCTCGAGGACACTTCAGAGAGACCAGCGGACATTTTTTCACCACTGGAAGCAGAGAAAGACGGACAGACACATTAAATCCACAGTGTAAGGGCCGCTTATCGAGTAAAAAGATGTTCCTGTACGGGAGCTGAGCTTCGCTGTGTGTCAGAAGCTAATTTATGTTAGCTTTATCATTTTCATCGCTGTTTGGTTTATGCTTTCATTAATCAGAGAGAAGAAGCAAAGTATTCCCACCCTGTGAACTTTTTCACGTTCGAACCTCCAGCCTCAATGTTTGTTATTGAGATTTAGAATAGATTTAGAATTTAATTGTAATCTGTGTTTAATTTAATCTCGGTGTACATGAAGCTGCTCGGTGAAGGCCTCAGAGGTTTGCTGGAGAAGATTAGTGAACAATCAGCATCATGACGACCTTGGAACGCAGCAGGCAGGTCAGGGAGAAAGGCGTGGAGACGTTTAAAGCAGGGTTAGGGTCTACAACAATATCCCAAACACAGAGCTTTGTTCAGTCCATCATCTGAACATGGAGAGAGGGTGGACCAACCAAGACATGTGGAAGAAGCTGCTCTGGCCGTATGACACAAAAATTTTGCTCTGTCCTTTTTGCAAAATGATACGCTTAGCGAAGGAAAAGTAGCAATATACATCCCGCACACCACGTCCTCACAGTAAGACATGGTGGTGGGAGCATCATGCTGTGGGGATGCTTTTCTTCACCAGGGACAGGGGATTTGGTCAGAATTGATGAGAAGCGGGTTGAGCTAAATCCAGGACAATCCTGGAAGAAAACCTGGTAGAGGCTGCAGGACACATGGGACTGGGGTGGAAGTCCACCTTCCAGTAAGACAAGTACCCTAAACATACAGCCAGAGCTAACTGGGATGGTTTAGATCAAATCATTTTCATTTGTTAAAATGGCCTAGTCAAAGTCCAGACCTAAATCCAGTCAAGAATCTGTGGCAAGACTGGAAAATGGATGCCCTCTGTCCAGTCTGACTGAACTAACTTGAGCTATTTTGCAAAGAGAAATCCACACAAACATCTAGATGTGGACATGGCAGATATTTACCAAAGGACCTGCAGCAGTAACTATAGTAACATTAGTAACTATAGTAACATTAGTAAATAGCTGAAAAATAGAAAATCCCTTCAACTCCACAGTTCTGCACCTTTTAAGTATGTCTTTCTGGGAGAAATAAGCAGCTCACTGAGGGGATGTACCATTTCTTGAAGCTCTTCTGATCTTGGAGTCCTTCAGGATGCGGATGCTGAGGTCTATGGTGTTCTGAGCTTTGCTGATCTGAGGTCTGCCAGGCTTCCTTCGATCAGACTGGGCCTGAGATGATGAAGAGCTGTAAGATGAAAACCAGCAACAGCAGGTTAATGGGAATCATTTTAACCAGTCAGCGTCTAATAACATTAATTATCTAGTAAATCAGAGCAGCAGGATGAACCTTGATGAACCAGTCTGGTCCCGACTCTTCAGACAATCATTACCCTCCTCTTCCTCAGATGATCCATGGCTCCTGCTGGACGGTAAACCTGGAAATAGATTAAATATGGTTAAAACCAAGTAAATGTTTTCTTTGTGAACGTTATAAAGGAGCCGAATTAAAGAATAAATAAATAGGAACATAGTTTGTTTTATTCCAACTTCATGCAGCTCAGCGCTCTATGGTACTCTATGAGCGGATTTAACTCTGAATGAGATGAGTTAAGGACACGAACCATCGGTTCTGACAGCGACCTGGTTCTGCAGCAGCTCCAGCTGCTTCCTCTGCCGGTGGATCTCCAGGCGGAAGCCCAAGGCCTCCTCCTCATAGGCGGCTACCACCGTCCCTACCGCCGCCAGGATCTCCCGGGAAGCAGCGGCGAGCCTCTCGGTGACGAACCCCCGCAGAGAGTCCGCTTTGGACGGTTCCGCCGAACTCTCCGCTGGGTTCTCCTTCATCACAGAGCCCGCCTTGGATCACCGTCTCAGGGGAAATAACCTCTACTATCCGCTTTGTTTACTCTGTTGCTTCTTCTGTGCGACAAGTGCAGCTTAAAGCTTTTACGGTGCGCCAGCGCCCCCTACTGAGATCCTGGCATCACAGTTTTCCTTGTTTCACTCTACGGAAGTGTTTTTAATGGTGAATGCATGACCAAAAATTGACTAGATGTTGATTAATCAATATAATTTTAAAAAGTAGCTAAAAATAAAACAAGAAAAGGCAACCTTACCCAAATGCCTTGAATTTAAATAAATAGGTGCTTTACATTTCCTGAAGTAACAGCTGCTGGTGTGTTTTCTTCTAACTTCTAACTCAGTCAGAAAATCCAGTCCAGGTTGCTTACTGATAAAATAATTTATTTCGTTTGGAGCTTTATTTCAACAATTTTGAAAGCAGAAGTTGGCTGAAAAATATCTGGTGCAGCTGAAGTTTTGTAGAGTGGAGATGTAATATTCCTTCTGCATGTTTAAACAATTTCAACAGTAGTTTGGAAACCAGTTTATTTCAGAAGTGATGCTCTGTGGTCACAGCAGTCATGACATTATCATACTCAACGTCCAATCCCAGCCCAGCGTGGAAGGATGAGGTCATCTTCAACACAGGCGGGACCTTCCATGGATTTAGAAAAAGTTTGTATAAGAAAGTGAAACATTAATGATTAATTAATTGATTCACTGAGTGTTGGATCACTGATGACTCAGCGAGTTACCTGTGGTCCTCTGGTGATACAAAGAAAGCAAGAGGAGAGTGGAGATGAAGTATGGACCCAACACCACCAGGTGGCAGACCAGTCTGATAAAGAT
Source organism: Crenichthys baileyi (assembly GCA_036173005.1). Lineage (NCBI taxonomy): Eukaryota > Metazoa > Chordata > Actinopteri > Cyprinodontiformes > Goodeidae > Crenichthys > Crenichthys baileyi. Next base: position 154,574 of record JAHHUM010000652.1, read on the forward strand.
GGAGGTGGTGGCAGGGGGTCTGAAGTTGTAGGTTTTTCTGCAAATAGTTAAATCTGATTATTAAAGAGAAAAGAAGGAAAAAAAAAGTTGTTTTTTGTGGCATTGGGTGATTGTGTCTTTTTTTTTTATACACAACATGTGCATAGCTGGGATGTGCAGATGAAAAATAACATTGTCAACATTTTTAACTAAAATCAGCAGAGAATCCAGCTAACAACTGCAAACCTTGTTACAAGGTCTCTATTTATTTAACAGTGAATTCCAGTGTTAGACATGTGTTGGATCATTCAGACTGTGACAGATCTGACAGCAGGGTGAACACTTTCATCACTCTGGTCCAACCCAGCTCTCTTGCATGTTCGAGTCAGAGAAAGCTCACACTGCCCTCTAATGGTGAGTTTGAAAACTCATAAAATAACAAATCCTATTTCTGTAAAACTGGGCAAATATTGAGGTTTGTGCTGATCCTGCATGTGTTGCTGTGGCATAAGTGCAGTGACATCACAGTGCTACACTGTACGTCTACTGGCTGAATTTTTGAGGGGGCTTGGATGCCACATCAATCCAAGCAAGACCAGCAAATGAGAGCAGAAAATGTGAATGTTAAACTTATTAATTGAGAACGTTTAGGTAGAGGGAGGATAATTCATAAAGCACCAGAAGATATTGGTACCATAGACATATCTGAGAGCAAAGCAGTGTAGGTAGAACTATTCTTACTCGAAGGTCAGTGATGTGAAATATTTTTATATAAATCAAATTAATAAAAAGTAAAGCTCTTAACCTGTAACAGAGATCCAGGTGGAGGGGGACTCTCCATGACCCCTGATGTTACACTTGTAGAGGCCTTCATCAGAGCTGGTCACATGGTGGAGGGTCATGTGACCTGCAGGCTCAGTCCTGATGAGGGAGCCATCTTTAATGAAAGCAGCTGGGAGGTTGGAGGGAGTCTTTGTTTGACAGCTCAGAGTGACGTCATCTCCCTCCATCACAGGGAGGACAGGACTCTGCAGGATCACTGATCCACCTCAACACAGAGACAAACTACAGCATTTCATCCATTTCCACACAGCTTCATCAACACTAACTCCACAGTCTGATCTTACCAGAGACAGTGAGCTGGATGCTGCTGCTGGCTGCTCCCTCTCTGGACTCACACCAGTACACTCCAGTGTTTAATGGGTACAAGCTGGTGATGGTGCAGGTAGAACCAGCTGTTTTTCCCCACACCCCACAATGAGTCCTGGTTTCTCTGGTTGTGTTTCTCCTCACAGTCCATCCAGCAGAGCTGTTGTCCTCCTCACAGCTCAGAGACACAGAATCTCCTTCAAAGAACTGAGATCTGCTGGGACTCACAGTCAGACCAGCTGGGAGGAAGAAACCAGGTTAAATAGTTTCTAATTCCTGCAGGACAGTCTCTGTGGAGTCAGTCAGACTGAATCAGTGACAGAAGCAGTTTCTAACCTTGGTTTGTTGAGCAGCTCAGCAGAGAGATCAGAGCTGCAGAGAAATGACTCTCAGGTTAGTTGGAGCTTTAATGAGCGCTCTGCTGTAGGAAGCAGCAGTGATCATCTCTCAACATTTCCACACCAACACACATCCAGCAGATGGGACTCACCCAGCAGTCTGTGGACAGATGTTCCCTCCATGCTGCAGATGGATGAAATGAGACCAACAGCAGTTTGACAGACAGTAAAAAGCTCCTCTTCCTCTTTGTGGACCAGTACATGTCAGAGGCTCTGAGAGCTTTTTTCTGCAGCACAAACCAGGAAACACTAACATACAAGAACAGAGGTGATAAACCCACATTCCTTGATTTTAATAACTTGGTGTTCGATTTTTTGATCAGCTGGATGAAAGGAGACCAGTTTGACAGACAGTAAGAGGCTCCTCTTCCTCTTTGTGGACCACTTCCTCTTTTTTAAATAAAACACAAGCGGTAAAGATTTTGACCCTTGATACAACATCTCTAGCATGTCATCACTACTTCCTGTTGCTGTGTACTTAAGGACTTTGAACCTCAGTTTCCTCATTTTGTCAGACCAACCTAAACATCTACAGCATTTAGTAAGATGGTTTTAAACCCTCCCTCTTCTGAATCTCCTCTAAACATCTACTGCCTCCCTCTGAAGCCTCAGCTGAGCAGACCTAAAGTAAGCAGAGATGCACATACTGGATGCTCACATATAAACAGTGTCCTTAACACTGCTCCAGCAAGAGGAACATTATAGCCACTTGTCTAGCTGGGTATGCATCTAAAAGTTAATGTCTTCCTGAACATGATGCCTAATAATAAAAAGAAAGACATGCCAACGTTTACTTGGGTTAAATACCTACTTTGCTTAAAGGGTGGCTGATTGGGTCTTTGGGTTTCTGGTCTGTTTGGGCTATTTTTGTTAAATCTAAGTGATATTGATTAAAAGTAAATCTGGGAAGCATTCAGTAAGGTGCTGTTTATTATATATATATGATCAACTCTCAGATTCACCACCTTGATGTGGTTCGGAGGTTTGAGTGCGACTGTAGTCCTGGAGGCTCTGACCCTTGTTAGGGTCTCACATGAGGAGAGGCTCAGATATGGGAGTCAGGTGGTGGCTGAGGTTGGGGACCTGGGCATGCCAATTCCCAGCATCACAATTTGGGTCCAGTTACATCATCGGCAGGTAAATGACCTGAGCTGATGCGTGAAGTAGAGTGGTACCAGATAGATATATTTGGACTTACCTCTACCATCAACTTGTGTTCTGGAAACTCGCTCCTGGAGAAAGTTTCCAGACTCTCTCTTACTCCAGCGTTAACCAGGCAGAGCGGCGTCGGGCTGCTATGGGGGTTACTCACAGACCCCCAGCTGAGTTCTTTGGAGATGGAGTTTTCCCTGGTGAGAGAGAGGGTCGCCTCTTTGCAAATACTTTTTCTTCCCTTCACTGGCAGCTGGTAAAACAACTTAAAGGTGCATCACTACTACCAACTAGGTGTGGATATAAAAAGAGAAAGAAAGAGAATAGACTCCGTTCACCAGTGTAGTTCCCCTTTATTAGCATTGCCTGGCGAAGCTGCACCTCAGACCTACTATTCTTCACACTGACCTTCTATATCAGCTCCACCTGAACTGTTATCTGAACCATGCTGGTATTTAGTGGATTCTAGGTCCTTTTGTCTAACTGAGAAGTGAATGTTGTTACTAAGTTGAAAGATATTTCAATAAAAATGTCTGCTAAATGGATAAAGTTCAGAGTGAGACAGAAAAGCCCAGATGGCAAAACTTCTTATCAGTTAATTCAAATATTTTCAATAGTTTTCTTTAGATGCTTTAGAACACAGACAGAACCAGTTAACATGAAATTAGTTCAGTCCAAATCATATAGTCAGATTTTGATGCAACTGCGAGTCGACATTTCATCCATATTCTAATACATTCATCCATTTTCTACACCTGCTTGTTCATGCAGGGTCACAGGGGAGCTGGAGCCTATCTCCAGCAGTTACTGGGTGACAGGTACACCCTGGACAGGTTGCCAGTCCATCTCAGGGCAACACAGAGACACACAGGACAAACAACCTTGGATACACTCATATCTAAGGCAAACTAGAGGCCAGGTAACAGTTATGTTTCTGGACCGTGGGGGAAGTAAGAGTAACCAGAGAGAACCCATGCATTCACGGAGAGAACACACAAATCTCATGCATCCTTTGGCTGGGATTCTAACCCGGGAACTTCTTGCTGCAAGGCAGTCCGACTCAGTTAGTCAATTATTCCCAGTTAGTGAATGTTAGTGGTCTAAGGAAGTCATTATTATGTGTTCAGATAGTTTTCAACAAGTGTAAAAAGATGAAAACAGGCAGGAGGAGAAGAGCGATGAGATAATCTGATCAGTTCAGAAGTGATGCTCTGTGGTGACATCATCATAATCATCGTCCAATCCCTGCTCAGCCTGGGAGGGTGGAGTCATCACCATGGCAACAGGCGGGTCATTTCGTACTGTCAGAAAAGGTTAGAAAGTAAGAAAATGGAGAAAATTGATCAACACAAGATTTTACTCCGAGTTCAATAATAATTAATAGAACAACTGATTGATTGAGTGATTGATTGATTGATAAATGAATCAGGCTGATACCTGCATCTCTGTGTTGATTCAAAGACACCAGGACGAGAGTGGAGATGAAGTATGGACAGAAGACCACCAGGTGGCAGGCCAGCATGAACCAAGGGTGAGAAGAAGCTGAGGCAGTTGAAGGATCAAGAGAGATGGGAGGAGCTGATGGAGGTTTTTCAACAGAGACAATGAAGTCTTATCAGGTCGATATTTAGATGACATAATTATATTTTATAAATGCCATTACAGTTTATGTTAGTTTGAGGGAATCTTATTGCTTTTCCAAACCAGAACCAGGTTAACACTCCTCTGCCAATGCTACGTTCACACTAGATTAACACCAAACCGACCCATTAACATCAGCAAGGAGTCGGATGACCTCTGAAGGGTCTTAGTGAGAAAATCAGGTGCACAATGGGCTCCTCGTTACTCATGGTGATGTGCTAACGTTTCCAACTAGTTTGATTCTGTGCTCAATATGTCTCAGAAATCAAAGCTCTGATCTGAGAATTACTTCACAACCAAGTGGAGCACGTACCAGTTGGATGTTGTAATGTTAACTACGGTTCACTGTACAAGGTGATAATTTATTTCTCTTCATTTGATGTGTGCAAACACTGCAAGATGGAGTTTACACACTGAGACTGCTGGTTTAAGAAGTTACAAACCATCAAAAGTGGACATAAACATTTAACATCTGCAGGTTTCCAAACATTTTCTTCACTGCAGCCATATTAGATGTTGAACTCAGGACTGATTAGTGACCTTACACTTTCCAGTTCACAATTTCAGCTTCTCTAGATGTTCGTGTTTTCGTATTCGTATTTTCAGCTGGGAGTTTTGAAAATCTGACTTTAGAGCAACAACAGAAGATACACAAAATTCTGTTCTGAGGTCATAGTTTTTAGTTCGTGTTGGCAGTTATTAACGGGGGTCCTCAACTTGGTACGGGTAAGGATGGTGACAGCACATCTATCAATGACGTCAATCTGTGTGGCTTACTTATGAGAGGATTTAAAACACGACTGACCACACCGGCCTCGTGTCATGGCTACAACCTCATTGTGCCCACCGTGGGCTGGGAGTATTCAGAGTATTTACTGTTCTGCTTTTGGCACCATAGCTGCTATTCACAACAAACCGCCGTGTTGGGACCACAGCCATGGATTTCAACATTAAAACTCCGGTACAAACTTTTCTGGAACTTTCAAAATAAAGTGCATTAACCTTCTTCCGGCACAGCCAGGAAACGGGATAACTGCGAAGTCCTGTGACTTTACTATCCAAATAAAAGCACAGCTGTTGCTACATCCTGCCTCTTCCACCCGGACTCCGTGAGAGGCTGGCAAGCGCGCTAATGTCTCTTTGTGGGCAAACAGACATAACTCTTCAAACTGGATCCAAGGGTGTCATACGATCATCGATCATATGCACTAAGTTAAGTACGGATGGATTACTGTTGAAATAATCCGGTATTCATTCATAAAAAGGGTAAATTAAGGTATAAGCATTGCTTACTTTCTCTCTGAGGCCTGCAGAAGCAAACTGTCCCAGAGAAGTCCCCAGTAGAGACGCTGTCTCTACAAGCCGAGTGAAGCGGTTTTCCCTGCCTGAGAGAAGGACAACAAGTACCCGCATCACCGTGGTAACAGTTTGGTCCGCCCGACTAAGCGGCCGCCCAGCCACTGCTCCGGAGGTTAGCTGGAAGCGAACCCTTTGTTCACAGAGCTTTCTTCAAACTTTCTCGTCTTCCGGACAACTCCTCAGTATGGTTCATGAGGTTAGGTTTTGGGCAGAGAGTAATAGAGAGATATTTAGGATGAAATGATCTGAACGTTTTTCATTTTATGAAGTTTGGTTTTGTTTGTGTGAAACTGCTATCTTAGTGCTAGCAGACTATCTGCTCAGCACACGTGATCAGCTTTGTTTTCTGTTTGTGTGTTTTTAAAGTTAAGACAAACTTTATTTAAAGGGTGATTTTAACACAGAAGATTGAGTCCGCGCTTATGCATTTTAACCCTTTTATTGACGGTATTTTTAAAGGTGTGTAATATTCTGGTGCTAAGCTATCAGCTTCTTTTGTTAGCTTCAACTGCTAACTGATAAGAACACGTGCTTGCGGCTACAGAATATTTAACAGAAAGGTTGTTAGTTTTCAGGCTAGTCAATAATAGTCCCTAAACATTATTTTACTAAATCTGATAACTAAATAAACACCATTAAGCCCCATTTCTGCAGAAAGATTTGGCTCTTTTCCTTAAATATTTTACCATTTCCTTAATATTTCTTTAAATATTATTTAATAAATAAAGGCAGCTAATGAGACACCGCTGAGAATTATTCATCCAGAAGGTTTGTTTTATTCAGCAGATCATTCTTTAAAACATTATTTTATTAAAATAGTATTTTATCTGATCTTGCATTGTGAATGGTTGTCTAAAGGTTTGCTGATTATTGTCTAAGTTGGTTCCAAGACTGACTTAACTTCATTTCCAGATTCTTCAAGATAATCCTTGGTTCTCAAACATAATCATTGCATGGTAATGTTGCATCACTCTTCTGGTCATGATTTTCAATCATCTTTAATCAACTTATTTATATTGTACATAGCCCATTAGTCTTCATTATTCTTTAATTCTGCTTGGTAGTTAGTTGGATTGTTTTAGCATAGTAAAGAGTTTGTTGATTGAAATATGTTTGACTTTGAGTTGACTTATTTTTGTTCATAAATTCTTGTATTTTAAGAAATTGTGTGAATTCATTCCATGTGTGTACAGAGTTTATGCTGTTCAATAATGTCAGAGCTTGGCTCACACCTTTCAACTTTGTCCTAATACCATCGCTTTACTGGGCTGGTATTCACAGGACAACCCTTAACAGACCGAAATATTATTTGATAAAATATTAATATTGAATAATATTTTCAAATTCATAATCCTAACCGCCGTCACCCTGACTTCAGCCAAAAGGATCTCACCAAGCAGCTGAGAGAAACGATCTTTGCTCACCGTACTGAACACCATGCCATGTTCAGATTCCTTCTCACAAACTGATCGGACCGTACTGTGCCTGAAGTCGACTTTTAAACTGCAGGAAAAAAACGCTGACAATAGTGTGGCTATTCGCAGTGTGGCTCATTAAAACCAATTTCAATCTTCAAAGCGTCCGTGAGATCGGTCCAAACTGCTAAAAATGATTTGGGATCTTATGTGCATCTTTCCTTCAGACAGCACACACCGAGGTATCCTGAAGGAGCGCTGAGCTGGGTCAAAGGTGTTGAACAGGACAAGACGTTCAGTGGAGCACCTTCACATTCATCCTGTCATGCTGCTGTTAAAATGCTAATAGTGCCTCATCTTTCACAGCAAGGCTGAAACTGATGGCAAAGATGCAGAAACCTCTCAGAAGCCTATCAAAAACGAAAACCTTCATGTTAGCAACTAATTAAAATAAATGTAACAAATAAAAACATGAATGTGAAAATGAACTGCTAGAATAAAAGGACTGAACAAACTGCTTTAGCTTTTTAAGTGATTGAAACCAAATATTTGACAAAGTATAAAAGACAAAATAATTAAATGATCTGGTCAAAGTTGTATTCTTTTTTTATTACAATGAGGAGAAAGGCTGCAGAGCCAAATTGACCCGGTTTTAGACACTTTCCTCTTTTGACTACGATGAAAAGTAACAACAATCACAGCTGCAATAATAGAAATTAATAGAAAGGTCAGTACAGTGGACCGCGTGTCTTCATATTAAACTAAGGTGAAGCTGCTGACCTGAGACAGAGATCCAGCTGGATGGAGACTCTCCATGACCCCTGATGTTACACTTGTAGAGGCCTTCATCAGAGCTGGTCACATGGTGGAGGGTCATGTGACCTGCAGGCTCAGTCCTGATGAGGGAGCCATCTTTAATGAAAGCAGCTGGGAGGTTGGAGGGAGTCTTTGTTTGACAGCTCAGAGTGACGTCATCTCCCTCCATCACAGGGAGGACAGGACTCTGCAGGATCACTGATCCACCTCAACACAGAGACAAACTACAGCATTTCATCCATTTCCACACAGCTTCATCAACACTAACTCCACAGTCTGATCTTACCAGAGACAGTGAGCTGGATCCTGCTGCTGGCAGCTCCTTCTCTGGACTCACACCAGTACACTCCACTTTCATCTGTCAGTATAGCGCTGATGGTGCAGGTAGAACCAGCTGGTTTCGCCCATCCATCTCCACACTGAGTTCCTGGTTCCTCTGGTTGTGTTTCTCCTCACAGTCCATTCAGCAGAGCTGTTGTCCTCCTCACAGCTCAGAGACACAGAGTCTCCTTTAAAGAACTGAGATCTGCTGGGACTCACAGTCAGACCAGCTGGGAGGAAGAAACCAGGTTAAATAGTTTCTAATTCCTGCAGGACAGTCTCTGTGGAGTCAGTCAGACTGAATCAGTGACAGAAGCAGTTTCTAACCTTGGTTTGTTGAGCAGCTCAGCAGAGAGATCAGAGCTGCAGAGAAATGACTCTCAGGTTAGTTGGAGCTTTAATGAGCGCTCTGCTGTAGGAAGCAGCAGTGATCATCTCTCAACATTTCCACACCAACACACATCCAGCAGATGGGACTCACCCAGCAGTCTGTGGACAGATGTTCCCTCCATGCTGCAGATGGATGAAATGAGACCAACAGCAGTTTGACAGACAGTAAAAAGCTCCTCTTCCTCTTTGTGGACCAGTACATGTCAGAGGCTCTGAGAACTTTTCTCTGCAGCACAAACCAGGAAACACTAACATACAAGAACAGAGGTGATAAACCCACATTCCTTGATTTTAATAACTTGTTAGACTTTTTGATCAATTTCAGAGTTTCTCTTGTAGCTAAAATCTCAGTGTTGTTTCGCACATAATTTCTAAAGTCATATACTGAATGTTTAAGGTGTCATCCTTAACTTTAGACTAAACCCTCAGCTTCCTCTTTTTCTTGGTTTTGTGTAACAAAGTTCTGCTGCAGCATCTATCATTTTGTTTTTGAAAGAGTTACTTAAAAACCCGCTGCATCCATTTAAAGCCTCAGTTCTGCACATCATTAATAAATAAATACATATGTAAGCAGTACTGAGATAATGAAGATCTGACTGGTCATCGGGTTAAGTAACCCAATACACAACCAGTAGTGGTTTTTGGTGTTGGTATTATGTGCCATTTTCCAGGGTGGCTTAGGATTTGGGGGGGTCAAGAGCACCAGTTTATTTTACCTCGCCGTTGTTTCCTGATGTATTGTTCTTTTTGCATATTGCCTTGTTCAGTCAACACATATTCCCCTGTGCCCGATGCGCCCCCTAGATGCTGCAGACAGAAAGTCTTTAGTAGTGAAGGCGCAGCAAGAGAGACTCAACAATTGCAATTTTATTTGTTTAAATATTGCCATTCTGAACATCAAACTAAACAGAAAAAAAAACACATTGAAAGCACAAACATATGGAGACAAATGAGAATGGATAATTAATACAGGATGGTGATTTTCCCCAGATTTTACACTGTTATGTTTCAAGAATTCCAACAAAGGTTTCCAATCGTTGTTAAACTTCTTTTTTACAATATAGGTTAGTTTTTCCAATGAAGCAGAGGATTACATTTCCGTCACCCACACACTTTTTGATGGCAAGTCCATTTTTCTCCACGTCAGCAATGATTCTTTCCTGCTGCAAAAGTGCAAAATCAATCAATACTGAGGGGGCAAGGTTCTGCAGGAAAATACCCAGCAGACAGAGCTTTGGATCACATTGAACCTGTTCAACAATGTCCGTGATAGAGCATACCATCATCTCCCAGTAGCTTTGACGTTTAGGACAGCTCCACATACAGTGATTTAATGTACCTTAACATTCAGAGCATTTAAAACATCTGGAATGCCAGGAAACCATTTATTCAGTTTCCCCAGGTGTAATTTAAGTCCTCATCTGCCATATTTATTGTAACAGCCTCAGTCTCATTAACTGATTGTTTCTGCGCTCCTTGACATATCCTGGCATGTGTCTAATTGAATATCCTTTTTCCAGACCTCTGATCTATTATTCCTAAACTCACCATCCTTAACAAATGCATATAAAACACAGAAATTAGCTTCTTTTCCAAATTTCTTACCCCTAGATTTTTGAGGTATACGAGTTGTGGTTCACATGTAAATTATTGCTTTTTGGATTAAATAAAGTGTGTTAGCTGCATGTTCTTAAAAAACGCCTCTTAGAAATATCAAACTTGGCATTGTTTTAGCAGCTGCTTTGACCCATGTGCAGAACACTCAGAAGACAGGAAGATTTCAGATGTTTTATTGTAAAGAAAAATGTTGGTTAAGATCCAGAACCAGGCAACTGTGCAGGAAGGAGGAACAGGGTGGTTAGAATGGAGTTGAGATACGATGATGTTGGAGATTTTATGCTTACAATTGTTGAGTAGATTAACCACCAGGGGGAAGAATGAGGTGGGTCTGGGAGTGGAGAGTTTGTCCTTCAGTGGAGAACTTGATCCAGGGATTCCCAAGCTACTTGCTGGAGGTAAATGAGATCCAAAAGGAAGGCTAGAGAGAGGCAAGGTGGAGTTTGGTGGTAAGCACGGTGGAGGGTGAGCAGGGTTACCAGTATCTTGAGAGAGGAACCAGAATGCTGTCAGCTGGGCTCTTATCCAAAAGGAGGTCTGAATCATCGAAGGAGGCTTGGAACCAGGAGAACTGGAGTGGAATCCAGTGAATTATGCAACCTGGGGAGGAGCACAATCAAGGTAAGATGCTTTCTAGAGGAAATAGTCAAAGGTTTCATTAGGCTTGAGTTTACCACTGCAGGTTAACACTCTAGCACTGAAGTGCTGACAGTAGGCTCCTCTTATACTGCCAGGATGATGAGGCTTGATGAAGAACACCTGTCTCACCCTCAGAGACCCTGCTCTGGCACCACCTAGAGGAAACCAAAGGAAGCAGCAGGCAGCAGAGGAGACAGAGCCTCCCAGACCCCAACAAAACTTTAGACAGAGTTCTTCAAATGACGTAAGAATGCCCTGTGAATATAGATCCACTATTTTCTGAAGTCCTTTACTTGCCCATAATCTGAAGCCTCCATCTGCTTTTCCTGTTGGGAAGAGTTCATTACCAAATATTTGTGAAAAATATGAAAGGGACGGTGTATCTTTAAAATGTTTAAGATACATTCCATGTATTAGTTTTTGTGATTTCTGCCGAATTAAAGTATGAATTTATCTCAAAGTTTTTTTAATAAAGACCCAAGCAGGTGGAGTGTTTTCTGAGAAGTAAAAAGTTGCTGCTCTTAATTGGGCCGACCAGTAATACCACTTCAAATTTGGAAATTGTAGCCCTCCTCTGTCACAGTCTGAACCTTATTCTAGGTTTTGTGTTGTTCCATATAAATTTGTTAAAGATGCATTATACTATGTTAAAAAATGATTTGGATAGCGGTAAGGGAATTGGTTGGAATGAATAAATACATTTCCAATCAGAGAGAAGGGATTGTCATCCATCGATCAAGGGTGTTTTTTACTTCTTTTACAAGCGGGTCAAAATTGATATTCCCGATTCTTTTTATATCAGGTGTAATTCTGTCTCCTAAATACATAAATACTTCCTTTGCATTTATAAAAGCTGATGTTATGATTGGAGTTCTCTTTCTTCATTATTTAAGTATAAAATTGATGATTTTTGATAATTTATCTTATAAACTTGAAAACTGTCCAAATCCACATCAATTTGCTCAATTATATTTGGAATAAAAAGAAAAAGAGAATATCATCAGCGTAAAGGGATATGAATGTTCTTGCCCTCCGATCTAAATACCAGTGTGCCCTTACTGCCATGGCCATCGGCTCCAAAGCAAGAGCAAACATCGGTGACAGAGGACATCCCTGTTGAGAGGATCGTTGTAGAGCGATTGGTTTAGAAGTTATTCCATTTGTTATCACACTTGCCACAGGATCTGTGTATAAGATTTTTACTCATTGAGAAAGGAATTACCAAAACCATATCTAGACAATGCACTAAATAAATATGGCCATTCAATTCTATTGACGGCCCGTTTAGCATCCAATTATAAAACTGCTGGGTCTTTAACATTATATTTCTCAGAAATTATATTTAATACTCTTCTAATATTGAAAAAGCTTTGATAGCCAGAGATAAAGCCACTTTGGTCCCAAAGAACTAATTTAGACATAAAACAATTTGGTCTTTGAGCGAGTGCCTTTTATTAAACTCAAAAGGTAAGTCGTCCAGACCTGGTGTCTTGCCAGTATTGTTACCATGTATAGATTGAGAGAGTTTTCTTATCAGTTCCTCGTCTAAATCTGTATCTGCTTTTTTTATTTTTGAGAAACTTAACTGGTTAAGAACCTGTTCTTGCTCTGAAGAGTGCTGATGAGACTGTGACTGGTACAAGCATTAATATTCCCTAAAGCTGTTTATTTCTAGTGGATCAATAATTACATTTCCTGCAGAGTCTTTTGTTTGTTACTCTCTCTATTTTAATCCTTCATGCTAATAGTTATCTGCTTTTCTTTTAGCCATAACTACTAATAGCTTAATTTAGTGAAAATTGGGTACATGTGGCTCTTAAAGTAGATAAATCTTCATGCATTTCTGGTACATCTTGCATCTTCAGTTGTAATTCTAATCATTTTATCAATTTGTCTAGTTTTCTCATTTCTAATTTCTCACATTTAGATTTGGCCCTACTGTAGTTTATGATCTCTCCTTTAATATAAGCCTCAATGCTTCCTGTTGGGATTATTAATCTGAAAATATTTAATATTTAAATATTTTATTATATAATAATTCAGTCTGTTAAGGGTTGTCCTGTGAATACCAGCCCAGTAAGGCGATTAGGACAAAGTTGAAAGGTGTGAGCCAAGCTCTGACATTATTGAACAGCATAAACTCTGTACACACATGGAATGAATTCACACAATTTCTTAAAATACAAGAATTTATTAACAAAAATAAGTCAACTCAAAGTCAAACATATTTCAATCAACAAACTCTTTACTCTGCTAAAACAATCCAACTAAACTACCAAGCAGAATTAAAGAATGACGAAGACTAATGGGCTATGTACAATATAAACAAGTTGATTAAAGATGGTTGAAAATCATGACCAAAAGAGTGAAGCAACATTACCATGCAATGATTATGTTTGAGAACCAAGGATTATCTTGAAGAATCTGGAAGCGAAGTTAAGTTAGTCTTGGAACCAACTTAGGCAATAATCAGCAAACCTTTAGACAACCATTTCACAAGGCAAGATCAGATAAATATATTTTTAAAATAATGTTTTAAAGAATGATCTGCTGAATAAAACCAACCTTCTGGATGACTAATTAAATCAGATTTAGTAGGACTATTATTCACTAACTTGAAACTAAACCTTCCTGTTAAATATTATTTAGCAGCAAGCACGTGTTCTTACCTGTTAGCAGTTAAGTTAACAAAAGAAGCTGATAGTTTAGCACCAGAATCAAACACACACCTTTAAAAATACCGTCAATAAAAGGGTTAAAATGCATAAGCGCGGACGGCGACTTATGGGCAATCTTCTGTGTTTAAAATCACCCTTTAAATAAAGTTTGTCTTTAAAAACTTTAAAAACACATAAACACAGAGCACAAAGCTGATCATGTGTGCAGATCGCCTACTAGCACTAAGATAGCTGAGTTCAACACAAACAAACTTCATAAAATGAAAAACGTTTAGATCATTTCATCCTAACTGTTCTTCTGCCCAAATCTAACCTCTGACCATGCTGAGGAAATGTTGTCCAAGGAGCGAAGTTTGAAGAAACGTCCACAGTCAACAAGCTTTCAGCTAACCTGCCCTCCGGAGCTGTGGCTTGAAAGACGGCTCGTTCTGTCCGTCAACCAGCTGTTCAGTACCGTAACCACGGCGATGCGGGCCGTTGTCCTTCCTTCAGACTCGGCTTGTAGAAACAGCTTCTCTGCTGGGGACTTCTCTGGGACAGTGTAAGCAATGCTTATACCTTAATTTCCCCTCTTTATGAATGATACACAAACAGTGCTTCACTCGTACTTAACTTTGCATATGATCGCGTGATCTTATGACAGCCTTGGATCCAGTTTTTAGAGTTTATGTCTTTTTGCCAGCAAAAGACCTCAGCGCACTGGGCCTCTCCTGACCCACTAGAGGCCGTGTGGAAAGAGGGCGAATGCAGCAACAGCTGTGCTTTTATTTGGGTAGTGACGTGACAGGAAGTCCGCAGTTATCCTGTTTTTGGCTGTGCCGGAAGACGGTTAATGCGCTTTATTTTGAAAACTCCAGAAAAGTGTATACCGGAGTTTTAATGTTGAAATCCATGGCTGTATGTCCCAAAATTTCCATATGGATGCATTTTTTTGATTTGTGTTTAGTTCAAAGTAGGAATCCATTTTGATTTCCATAAATTTGACAAAATCTGTTTCATCAAGGCATCTGCTTGGAAAGTGCCAATTGTGTGGATAATTTACCAAATTACTAAATGTAATATCAAATGAGATTGGAGGGTGGCCACTTATAACTATGCTATCATAATGGCAATTTTTTATTTTGGACAAGATTGCTGTGGAGACGAAGTAATAATCTTTTCTAGATTGACATTTATGTTGAGTAACAATTTTTGCTCTCGTCATATTTCACTTAAATTTTAATCAGTGATGTGTTGATTAATTAGTTTTCTTTGTCTGTGATTTAGATGTGTCTGTGCCTGTTAAGCGGTCCATTTTACGAACTTATGGACGATTGAAGTCACCTCCGATTAATTCATTTCAGTTTCAATTCAGTTTATTTATATAGCGCCAATTCACAACACATGTCGTCTCAAGGCACTTCACAAAAGTCAGGTACATACATTCCAATTAATCTTAATCATTGAACAGTGCAGCCAGATTCTGTTATTTATTCAAATTGGATAAAAAGTTTTCTGTCTAAGGAAACCCAGCAGATTGCATCCAGTCAGTGACTTGCAGCATTCTCTCCTCCGGATTGACATGTAGAGACAGTGGACAGTCACTGGCTTTGACTTTGCAGCAATCCCTCAAAACTGAGCATGCATGAAAGCGACAGTGGAGAGGAAAAACTCCCTTTTAACAGGAGGAAAACCTCCAGCAGAAACCAGGCTCAGTGTGAGCGGGCCATCGGGCCAGACCGACTGGGGGTTAAAAGAGAACGGGAGCAGAGACACAAAGAAACAAAGAAGCACTGATCCAGGAGTACTTTCTAGGGGAAGGAAAAGGTAAATGTTAATGGATGAAAGCTCCTTTAGTCGTTTCACCTAGAAAGAAAGAACAGATAAACTCTGAGCCAGTTTTCAAGGTTAGAGTCTGAAGAGAGCACACAAGAGTTAGTTACAGTAAAAGCTCAGTCAGTAGCTATGTCTAAAGGGGAGAGAAAGGGTTAAAACACTGAAAGACAGGGCCATGTGGATCATCGGTAGAGGGTGAGCATTAAGTTGTTGCCAGCAGAAGCTTGGAGGATTCCCCTCTCCAGAAAGGTGTTACAGGTAGACACAGAGTCAGGCCAGGTGTAGTTTCTAGGAAGGATTATACATGAGCCATCCAATGAGGATATTGTAAAGAAAGGATTTTCAAAGAATTTTGGATTATCTTCTGGACTCCATCTGGACTCCTTCTGTAAACTCCAGAGTCGCCTTACCAGCCCCAGCTCGCTCTGGAATCCCAAAAACTCAGAGTTTCATCCTTTGGTTGTCAAGGTCTTACTTTCTAAAGAATGCATTTTACCATCTTCGCCACCTTAGTATTATTGTTGCCCAGTTCTTCTTCAGCTAGCATTAGCTTCCACTTTTTGTTTGACATCCTCCACACTCTTCTCCAGTACGTTGATTAAATTAGCCATTTTCCCCTGACTGTCGCTGATCCTGTCCAACTTGGAGACGAATTCTGAGCGAAGCGCTCTGAGTTTTGTTAATACCGCTTGCCAATCAGCCATATTGCTAGCATCCTCACTGTGCTTGTTTGGTGAAGCAACAGTTTTTTTGTGAGGCACGCTGCCGAGTGAAGATGTCTCAGTCCTTTATAGTAGTCAGTTTCGACATAATACAACTTTAATTGCTAGTATTTTCTCAGGGTCCTGCTATCAATTTATGTGCGGTTGAGTAGAGCTCTCTTGTTATGCTGCCATCTTCGTCAGTGGCTCTACAGCACCTCCCCAACCGGGGCAAGAGTTTTGCGAAAAGCACCACTGTACACAAATATTCACACTGAGCAGTCAGGAATTATTGGGCTCGCTACAGTACAGTTTTAAGGCCTTTCTGTGGGTTCTGAGAAATTTTTGTTACTACAACAAGAAGTTTTGAGAACTACACCTCAGTTTTGACTTTTCAACTGCCAGAGGTGTTTACAACAAGACGACGTTCTCCTTTTTTTTTAGTCTACTGCAACGGTTCCTCATATTTCCCCGTTTTGAATGAATAATGGTCCAAAAATATCCCTCACCCCCCCTGTTTTTCTTCAGATCTATGACCCATCCTCGAGCCGGTAAAGAGAACTCAATGTCAAAGTAAATTTGTTCTTTTTTATATTAAATCGGATTGGTGTATTTAGAGGTCTGGGAAATGTGAGGCATGTTAAGGTGAATTAGTATCACCATTAGTTAATCCAAGGTATTAACTTGTCGCATGTGATATTGATTGAAGTGTTTTTGCTGAACTGTTTTGATTCGCTGTTTGAATACTGTGGAAGCGCAATGAGTGGCTGCGATCAAATGTCTTCGTCCTGCCTATTGTCAATCAATCAGGAGTTAAAGCTGAACTTTGGAAGTTTTTCATTCAAAACAAACTGCAGCCTGGACCTCGTGGCCTGGCCACGCCATTGTTTGTTCTGTCATTTTATTACCCTTGGGGTTTTTCCACCAAGCTCCCGCCTTAGAGTTTTTGGACCCTTTGTTCAAGATTTGGGGCCATCAGCTGCTAGTGGCTAATGGTAGCAGCCCTCCCGCTCTACCAGCTGATAGCCATGGTCGAGAAACACACACGCGGAGAAAGACTTCTCAGCGTACTGGTTTTTGATCATCGTTCCAGGTTAATCCAAATTGTTGTGGGATTCGCATTCCAGAAACTGCTGGTTTCATCTCCATCTACCCTCCAACACATATTCTTATTTTTGATTATTAGTATACGCCTTTTAGGAGAATAGTACATGCTCAGTTAGGTGGATGTTGTTGGAGCAGAATAGCTGGATTTTAAGAGGGACTATTGGTTTACTAAATTTTCACATAGATAAGAGACAGCGTTTCTGTTTATTTTGTTTAAGACTGATTATCTGTCAAGAGATGGTTAGAATCCCACCATTCAGTGAAATGGTTGATAACACAGTGAGATTTGGCATGGTTTTGGTTAATAATTATTAATGATGATTAACTAATGGTAATTATTAAGTGCTGTGAGCCCAATAGTCTCACCACCATAGTATATCTCTGATCTTTATTTGCAGGAAATTATTTTTGGTAAAAATTTATTTCTTCTAATTATGATTTTTAATTCTAATTTTTTGATAAATATTTACAATCATTAATCATAAGTCCTAACAAGTGTTAAAAATGTTCTGTTTTAGTCCAGACATCATTACATCATTTTTACCGTTTGCTTGGGTTCAGATAAGAGCTGATGACTGAAACTCTAAAAATCTTAAAAGCAACTAGACCCACTGCACCTTTTTCAGAGCTGACCTGCCCTGCCTCGTATGTTCTCTGAAACTAACAATGTGGGGGCCTCATGTATAAACATATGCAGAGATTTCCTACAGAAACATGGCACAGATGTGAAAAGAAAACACAAATCACATTAGATGTGATCAAGGGGGGAACTTAAGGACAGTTTAACTAATTTACTCATCAAGAAGTGATCCTGGTGATTATGCAGCTGATGGCTCCAATTACAGTAGGAAAAGCCCCTGAAAATTTCCCGTTTAAATTTAAAACACCTCCAAAAATGGGTTTTAACCAACGTAGATTTCAATTTGGTTTTTAAAGAAAAATTTTTGGTGTGAAGACCCCCTGAGTCCCCCTGTGTTTTTTTTTTTTTCAAAAATGTATCCGGTTTAAGGGAAAAAAGTGTGAAATATGATTTTTTTCCCCTTCCTTCACCCCAATGTTTGGGCTTTTTTATACTCTTTCTACCTTTAAAAAAACTTCATAATTTTTAGATTTCTTAGAAAGAATTTTATTTTCAAAATATTGCCTACCCCGTAAAAACCAAAAAATTAAATTTGTATTTGAAAGTTGGATCCCAAAAATGTTCATACCAGTGGGCCCGGTTGAAGGGTTCATAGATTTTTTTGTTATTTGAAAAAAATTTTTTTTAGAACCCCGCTTCCCTTACCCGTAAGCCCCCAAAGGGTTTTTGGGTTTCTTGTTTTTCCCGTTTTTTTTTATTTTTTGTATCATGGGAATTTTTTTTCCTCATGTACAGGCCCAAGTGGGGTTGATGCAAAAGCGCTTTATAAATAATTTTGGGCTTTAATTGATTTTATTTTTTATTCACTAATGAGGTTCAACTGAAAAAAATGTTCCTAGAATTGGGGAAAGGGGGCAGGAAAAGAGATTTGCAAAACAGAGTGATTAGATAATTTGGGTTTGGGGTTTTGGAAAAATTTTGCTTTTTGGTACATCACGGAATCATCGTCCAATTCCCCCGCTTTTTCATGGGTGGGGGGGGGGGCGTCAATTTAAAACCAAAGGGGGGGCCCCGGGCCTTGGGGTTTTTTCCCTTTTCCTTTCCGTTTTTTAAGGGAAAGGTTTTAAGGAAAAAGTTTTTAAAAACTAAAAATTTTTAAAAAAAAAGTAGAAAAAAAGAAAAGAATTTGAAAAAAGTAGATAAATAGAAAAAGATTTGAAAAAATTAGAAAAAAGGGTAGTAGAAAAAAGAAAAAAAGAAGAAATTTTTTTGGGGGTTTTTGATTTTTTGAATTAAACCTTTGGGTTTTCGGCCCTTTTTTTCCGGTTTTTAAAAAATAAAAAAAAAAAACAAAACATGAAAGGGGGGGAAATGGGGGGGGAAAAAATTTTAAAAAAAAAAAAAAAATGGGGAAACCCCAAAAAAAAAAAACCAAACCCCAAAAGGGGGCCAAGGGCCAGTTCCCGTATGGGGGAAAGGCCCCGGCCTTTTTTCGCAAAAAAGGGGGGAAAAGGGGGCTTTAAAAAAGGTTTGGCCCCGTTAAAGGTTTTTTTGTTTTCCCCGGGGGGGGGGGCCCACCGGGTGGGGGGGGGGGGGAAAAGGGGGTTACGTTTTTTGGTTTTGGGGGGGGGTTTTTTTCCAAAAAAAGGGGGAAAAAGGGCCATAGGTTTTTTTTTGGGGTTTTTTTTTTTGAAAAAAAAGAACATTTTTTTAATTTTTTTTAAAAATTTTTTAAATTTTTTTGGGTTTGGGTTTTTTTGGGGGGGGGGGGCTTTCCCCGTTTCACCCGGTTTTTTTATTTTTTTTTTTTTTTTTTTTTTTTTTTTTTTTTCCCCTTTAAAATTTTTTCCCCTTTTTTTGGTTTTCCCGGGGTTTGGGGGGTGTTTTTTTTGGGGAAAAATTTCAAAAAAAAGAAAAAATTTTTTTTTTTTTGGGATATAGTTTTACAGAAAATTTTAATTTTTTAAAAAGGGGTTTAAAAAATGAAAAAGGGCCCCGAGGCCCAAAAGGAAAAGAAAAAAATTTTAAAACAGAAACAGGTTTTGGGGGCCCCCCAAAAGGGGTTTTTAAAAAAAAAAAAAGGGGTTAAAAAACCAAAGGGAAAAAATTTTGGGCCCCCCCCCCTGGCCAAAAACTTTTGCTCTGAGTGAGAATTTTTTTCTATATATAACAGTGAAAATAGATAATATGTTTTTAAATGTACAAATATCCACAATGGACTTTTCAATAGAATATAATGTGAGATTAGTCCAAGTATGCATGGTGTTGTTCTGGTGATCTGACTGTCAGGTGTTCATCAGAGAAACTGTCTCTGTGGCGGCTGGTGTTAGCAGAATGAAGAAGGTTTCTTGTTTGGTTTATGGACAATAGACCACTATAACTTGTGCAAGGACAAAGGTGTGCAGTGCTACACGATGTCAAAATTAAACCTACGCTCCTGACCTGAGACAGAGATCCAGCTGGATGGAGACTCTCCATGACCCCTGATGTTACACTTGTAGAGGCCTTCATCAGAGCTGGTCACATGGTGGAGGGTCATGTGACCTGCAGGCTCAGTCCTGATGAGGGAGCCATCTTTAATGAAAGCAGCTGGGAGGTTGGAGGGAGTCTTTGTTTGACAGCTCAGAGTGACGTCATCTCCCTCCATCACAGGGAGGACAGGACTCTGCAGGATCACTGATCCACCTCAACACAGAGACAAACTACAGCATTTCATCCATTTCCACACAGCTTCATCAACACTAACTCCACAGTCTGTCCTTACCAGTGACAGTGAGTTTGATGCTTTCACTGTCTCCATGCTCTCTCGTCTCACACCAGTAAACTCCACTGTCACTTGAGAACAACATGCTGATGTTACATGAAGAACCGTCATATATTCCCCATTCATCTCCACATTCAGACTCTAGTCTGATTGTGTTTCTCCTCACAGTCCATCCAGCAGAGTTGTTGTCCTCCTCACAGCTCAGAGAAACTGGATCTCCTTCAAAGAACTGAGATCTGCTGGGAATCACAGTCAGATGATCTGTGAGGCCTGAAAAGGCACAACAATAAACATTGCCATTTTTTTTACATAAAAAAAACTTAGCCACAGAGAGAAGAAACAAAACTCAAAGATAGTGTGTTTTCATCTCCCTCGGTAAAGACTCATAGGGTGTTGTTGCTGTCAGACAGGGCGTCTAAGACCCAAACAGAGAGAGTGAGACTGATGAACAAAGTGTCTTACCTTGGTTTGTTGAGCAGCTCAGCAGAGAGATCAGAGCTGCAGAGAAATGACTCTCAGGTTAGTTGGAGCTTTAATGAGCGCTCTGCTGTAGGAAGCAGCAGTGATCATCTCTCAACATTTCCACACCAACACACATCCAGCAGATGGGACTCACCCAGCAGTCTGTGGACAGATGTTCCCTCCATTCTGCAGCTGGATGAAATGAGACCAACAGAAGATTGATTTTCGAACATCGTTTTTCACAGACTTCCTGCTTTGGTAGCATTGGCATTTTTAGATGTGACGGGGATTTTTTTTACTGTCTGTAGAACGACTCATAGTTTATTCTGGATTGGAAGAGGAAGCAGATAAACAGCAATAGCAGAGAGTGATGAAAAAATATTTTCAGCTCAGAAGTGATGCTTGGTGGTGACATCATAATCATCATCCCCCATCCCATTCTCAAACAAGGTGGGCAGCCTTATCACCATGGAGACATGTAGTTTGGTACCTGTGGTTAAGTAAGATTGGAGAGAATATTAAAAACTACTTTATCTTTACAATTTTTTTTTCAGCTGGGGACTACTGTTAATGATTGTTTAATAAAGTGTTTGATTGATTGACTGATTGATGGTGAATGTCCAGAGCAAAATCAGCTTTAAGAAGTTTGTGCAAACAAACATGGATTTTCACTTTAGTTCCACTTTGCTTTCAATGTACATTTTGACAGAATATACAATATTACTACAAAAGAAGAAGGCAATCCATCCATCCATAGTTTCCTGATAAGCAGAAGTCATGTGAACCGATTAGGAAGGCAAACCCAGCGTTGTCTTTCCAGTGACACCCTCCAGCTCATTCTGGGGAATTTTAGGCATTTCCAGGCTATAAGGTTTATGTAGAACCTAGAGCAGGTCCTGGGTCTGACTCTGGGCCTCCCATCAGTTAGTACTGCTCAATATTAGATAAATATACTATATGCATAAACTGGTGAATGTTGCAACGAATTAATGACTAGCGATAAATATACAAATACTTTGATCTGTGAAAAAGTCAAGCTCCTCTGGCTCCCCCTAGTGCCATTTGCAGGATTACACCACTCCCAGCCAGAACCAACCAATGAAATCCAGGAGGAATGTCGTTGCAGAGTCAATCATGCTCATTTACACGCTGCTCACACCCCTTCCCCAAACAGTACCATTGATCAAGATTGCTAGTGTCCTGCAGCTGTGCTAATGTCTGTGATAATGGCACTGTGCTAATGATTTGAGGACCAAGTTTATATTTAAAGTATGGGCAGGCCATAGTCAATGTAAAGCATATCGTTGATGTGGATGTGTGGGGTCTGCAGAGATTTTAGCTGCCCTTCTTCTGACCCTAGACCCATTTAGCCTCTAAACATTGAATTGATCAGGTTGGACTCTGCAGACCTGCTTGTTCGTTGCAGTCTGGACCTGTCCTGATTTGTGGCTGAGCCAAACCACACTAAGATGGACAAAGACAGGACAGACTGAATTATGGTAGTGTAGAAGATGACCAGCAGCTCCTGTGGAAGGTCGTATTTCTTGAGTTGCCTCAGTCTCTGCTGGGCCTACTTCCGAACATTGAAAAGGTTTAGGCCTTCAACACCATCTCAGTTTTCGAGAAATGTGATTCCTAGGAACCGGAAGTGGCCTACAGTAGATACAATGCTGTTGAGGATGGTGAGGGGGGTATATGGGGGTGGTGTTCTCTGAAAGTCCACCATCATCTCCAAAGTCTTGAGTGGGTAAGTTCCAGTGGGTTCTGACCACACCAGTGTACCAGCAGATCCACCTCCTGTCTGTATGCAGACCCATCACTGTCCTGGATCAGTCCAATAACAGTGGTGTCATCTGCAAACTTCAGGAGTTTTACAGACTGGTCTGCTGAGGTCCAGTCATTTGTGTAGAGGGGGAAGAGGAGAGGGGAGAGAACACACCCCTGGGGGGCGCTAATGCTGATGATTCTTGTGCGGGAAAAGATGCTCCCCAGCCTCACCTGCTGCTGGTCCTTCAGGAAGCTGGTGATCCACTGACAGGTGGAGGCCTGGACTTTGAGCTGGATGAGATTCTGGTTGAGGATGTCTGGGTTGATGGTGTTGAAGGCCTGGCTGAAGTCCACAAACAGGATCCTGGCGTACATCCCTGGTGGTCGAGGAGTTGCAGGATGCAGTGTAGTAACACAGTTGATTGCATCATCTGCCGACCTGTTTGCCTGGTAGACCCTAAAGCAACCCGCATGCGCAGAAGCAACACACTGTTTACGAACATAAAAATGTGTGTCGGTGTATCTTTATTAAGCTGTTGAGCAACGGAAACCAACAATATGAGCAAATCATAACAAGACGAAGAAAGGTAAGCAAAAAAAGAGACCACAACTATTAACAATGGCCTCTGGTGGAGCAGTGACTTAGTACCACATTTATAACTGGCACAATTCTGACTTTTTAAGAGATGAAAAAATCGGAATTGGGCCGTTCAGAATGCCAAGAAAAGGTCGTATATGGGTTGCATATGGGCAAAAATTCAGATTTCAGCTGCATTTGGCTTCTGTATAAATGTAGCCATTCATGAGTGCAAAATGAACTGGAGTTTGTAACAGGTGCAAAAGTAATTGGTTTCTAAGACGTTTGCCGGTGTTGTTAAATTCTCTGCTAAATAGGCTGATCAAACATAGTTTAAAGTATTTTTCCTGAGCTGTGTTCCAGTGGTCGGTGTAAATTATGTGTAATGGACCAGTCACAGTCAGACAAAGTCTCAAACATATCTTTCGTTTCACCTCTAAACACTGAATTGATCAGGTTGGACTCTCTCTGGAGAAATATCTGGTACCAGAGCTCCTCCCACTACAGAAGCTCCACCCACACTTGTTGCCCCACCCTCTGGTTCCTCCACCTCTCACCTTATCTCCAGAGTGGTCCTTCACCTGGTGGTGTTCTGTCCATACTTCACCTCCACTCTCCTCCTGGTGTCTTTATATAGATCCAGAGCCACAGATAACAGTCTGACTCATTTACTGACCTGACAATCCAACCAATCACTGACTGCCAGTTGTGCAACACTGAATTCTGGTTGTGTTGAAACATTTTCTTCAGATTTATTTCTAATCGCCTCCAACTGGGTTGTTTCTACTTTAATAATGTTGTGTTAAATTCATTGTCTGACTTTCTCTGACTGCAGGACGTGACCCCCCCACCCCCATGATGATGACTCCGCCCATCCAGGCTGAGCTGGTATTGGTTGATGACAATGATGATGTCACCACAGAGCATCACTTCTGAACCAAACAAACTCATGATGGTCTAGCCCTGGCGTCTTCTTCCTTCTCGGGGAAAATTGTTTTAATGTCTGAATATTTCAAACTTCAAAACTAAATAAAACTGATGTCCTACTTGTAATTCCATCGATCCAAAACAAAGTTTGACAGAATTTCAAAAACAGAAAGAATCAATAAAATTAAAACGCAGACACAGTTTAACAATAGTTTTGTTTTTTTTCCAAACATTAAAAAAGACAATGAAGCATAATTTAGAACTGTCCTAACCCTTTTGTTCACAGAGCTTTCTTCAAACTTCGTCGTCGCCCACACAACTCCTCCTCTGCACAGTTCACATACGAGGTTAGGGTTTGGGCAGAGAGATAGAAGTGATTTAAAATGAAATACTCTAAAAGTTTTTCATTTTATGAAGTTTGGTTTTGTTTGTGTTGAACTCAGCTATCCTAGTGCTAGCAGGCTATCTGCAGCACACGTGCTCAGTTTTGTGTTCTGTGTTTTTTCTTTATTTAAAGGGTGATTTTAACACAGAAGATTGATCATAACGCATTAAGCCCCATTTCTCCAGAAAGATTTGGCTCTTTTCCGAATATTCATTTATAATATTTCTTTAAATATTATTTTAATAAATAAAGGCAGCTAATGAGAAACCGTTGAAAATAGTAAAAGAAGGTTTGGTTTTACTCAAGCAGATATTCTTTAAAAACATTATTTGATTAAAAGAGTTTATATGATATTGCATTGTGAATGGTTGTCAAAAAGTTTCGTAAATATGTACATAACTTGGTCCAAGGATAACTAATTCAATTTCCAGATCTTCAAGATAATCCTTGAGTTATCAAACATAAATAAAATTGACATGGTTAATGTTCTGCATCAACTCTTTTAGTCATGATTTTAAATCATGTTTAATAACTTGTTTATATTGTACATAGGACGATGGTAGTTCTTACTCATATTAATTCTGCTATTGGTAGTTTAGTTGCGATTGTATGTAGAATATAGTAAAAAAGTTTGTTGATTGAAAATGTTGACTGTTGTGTTGATCTTATTTTGGTTAATAAATCGTGTATTTTAAGAAATTGTGTGAATTCAATAATGTGTGTGCAGAGTTTGCTGTTCAATAAAGGTCAGAGCTTAGATCACACCTTTTCTATTTTGTCAATAAATTACCACCGCCATACTGGGATAAGGTATTCACCAGGACAACACTAAAAAGAAGCCGAAATATATTATGAAAAATTTAAAGTATTAATATTAAATAACATTTTCAGATTCATAATCACAACACATTTGTAGGTTAAGAATCACAAGAAGCACACCCAGGGCTCCTCGACATTTTTCATTTCAATATTTCTTTCACAGATGATTTACTGGGAAACTGTTTACATTTAAACGTTAAATATGGAAATCAGTAATATTTTAGCCTATTTTCTAGGTCAGAGTGTAAATATGGAGCCTGCACAGCCAGGCAACTGGATGGATGGACGAAGATGGAGTGAATGGTGGATGGAGGTAGGGGGTCATTATTTATAAAAAATTTAAACACTTTTTTTAAGTTTTTTAAAAATTTTTACCTCAAAAATTTAAAATGGTCAATTTTGCCATAGGTCGTTCATATTAAATTTACTGTCATAATACAAAGTCAAGCATCAAATCGGCGCACTGCTAAAACAGAACTATATGTCTAAATGTAAAAGGTTCGCATTCATTTAATGGCACCACCATAAAGATTCTTACTCTAATAAACACATAATGAAAGAAATGGGTTTTTGAACACCTGATGATTTCTTCTTCGCTTTGTATTTACGGGTTTTAACGCTGTGAGCGTGTTACTACTGTACTGAAATGCTTTGCGTTGAAGTCGGTCATTGAAATCAAAAGAAACAATTAAACCTAAACTTTTAGTATTTACCACCTCATTTATATCAATGTTTTCCCATTTTGAAAACCAGAATAGCAACAATGACCGCAGGCTGCAGACCCCGCTGGCGCCCCGGCCCGCACGTACCCGTCCCGGATAGCTGCGTCGGGTCCTTCCGCCTCCGCTGCAGCCTCTCCCGCAGCGAATCCAGCTGCTTCTTGTGGGCCTGAATGTTGCTCCATGTATCCGACATGATGAGAGCGATCACTGAGCAGTCCTAGCACAGAAACTGGTCACAGTTAACCTGAACACAGGCTGAAAACAATCCGCACTCAGGTGAACTATACGTGGAGCACAAAGAATAGGCACCGGACTGAAACCCTAATTGATATTAAACGTTCCGGAAAGCACAGGGTGTTCGTGTTTAATTTCTAGTGAAAATCCAAAAAGGACAGATTTTTTTTAGCACTCGTTAAAAACACAACAGTTATGCTATTAATGTATAGTATGTGTTTTGTATCTGTCAGCACTGCAAATTCACTATTCAGGAAATCAACATTGCTTCATGGACAACGTTAATTTTTTTCTCCAGAAAGTAACCAGTAGAAGAAGTGAAAAATAAATTTAAGGTAAAGACTCTCTCTCTCTCTCTCTCTCTCACACACACACTTTTGGTACTGCTGATCATAAAATATTATTAAGGGAACTGCAAGTATAACATGTTCATATACGCAAACAGGCAAAGAGTAAGGTTTTACATGGAGCTGCTCATGGTTTAGTGTAGGGATCAATAATGATTTTTGTATAGTGATGACATTATAAAGTTTGCAAAGTACTGGAGCTTGTAGTGATTGGATATAACACAAATGTATTGCCTGTAATGTATTGTCTGAAATCCAAAGAAATATCATCAGTATTTTTGTAGTGAACTACTGTTTAAGGACAGACTTCTATAGATAACGGGAGAAGAGCTAAACAAGTTAGGGGTTGGATCGATACTAATCAAATCAAGTTAATATCAAATGACATATGTAATTTTGGTTAAAAACAATTTTGATAAATAGTGTGTTTAAAATCATGTTTCTTGAAGTGATAAGGATATAGACGTCAAATTATGGTTGGATTCAGCAAATCAAACCGAGCAAATATAGCAAAAATGTAAAAGTCAGTCTCATAAATGTATAAAAAAGTGAAAGGCTTCAATATATGTTTTATGTCATCCATCGATACTTTCATATATAACTTTATGTATAGGGAAACACTGGTTTTTATTTATTCAAAAAGGACTAAGAATTGTGAATGCAGTTAGAACCAACACAACGTTTTCAGATCAGATTAAAGTTTTAGGACTTTAAACACCCTAAGTTATGAATCCCGCAAGACATGGTATATACCTATCCATAAGGAAAACATGGATAAGGTTCTAATATATTTTTAAAGGCAGTGTCATCAGGAAGTACAAATCTTCATGAGTGTGGACAAAGGAAACGTTGGAAAGATAAAAAAGATAATCTGAACTTCTGTTTGATGTGTAACTATTTTTTCAGACGGCTATTGAAAGCGGTTATTCTTGGATATTGCCATCTTTTCATTATTAGAATTACACTTAATCAATTAACCTGAACTATGGTTTGGCTAGGGACGTTTTTATTGATCATGATCTTTAGAATTTGGTGAATGTTTTTTGTTGACAGTACGACTATATTTTTTAGCACAACCCCGCTGTATTTTCTAAAATAATTCGAATAAATATGCATAATATAGGGGTATTTAATTTAATTACCGATTTAATTTTGTCGGAATAATTTAGAGTACGGACAACTTCAACTTCCGGCGCCTCTAAAATTAAAAGCCTTTTTCCTGTGTGGAAAAAAAAACAACAAAACTTGTCCGTCATCTTATTTTTCTAACAAAAAAATTGTGCCTATCAGTACAGACGGTTTCAAATTTTAAACGTAGAACTTATTTTAAAACATCTGACAGCATTTTGTTCCGCTTCTCGTTCGGTTCCTCCGGGCCCGTTTTTCATCTAAACCCGTAGCAAAGATGGCGGAGAAAGAAGAGAGTGGTGAAGCTGGGAAAGACAAAACTGAGCTGCAGATCATCAAGGTGAGCCATCCTGTATCCCCATCACTCCGTTTGTTATAAACACAGAGCCTCTGTCCTGTGCGTGTCGTTGGTATAACATGGATAACAGGGATATTATCTATAGCTGTGGCTACGTACTGATAGACATGTTTTAGGTTGTTTTAGCGTCACCTTCCTCGAATATACGATACAACTCTAATGCTTGAACACTTTCTTTACTTTCTTTTTAATTTTTATTTCTACTTCTTGGGCCTCCTTTAAGACTGTTGGGAAACAATTGAAGGTGTCCACCTCATGAAGCCCATCAGCAAAATGCCAAACCGATGGTCAAAGCAAAGGGCGACCATTATGAAGCATATAAATGTGTTTTGAGTTATTTCACAATTTTTTGGTTGCTAAATAATTCTATATAGCTTTGCTTCACAGTTTTGATTTCTGCACTAAGTATCTACAACGTAGAAAGTGATAACAACAAGGAAAAGCCAGGGAATAACAAAGGTGTGTCCACACGTTTGACTAGTAGTTTATATTTAAATAATATTTATTTTAAAAATAAGGTATTTGGTTGGATTGATAAAACTGCTATTATAGTTACGTTAAAATGAATAATGAAATGAAGGATAGAGCTTTTTTCAACTGCATGCAATAACCATAATATCTTGCAGTAAATGTTTTAATGTCTTTTATTGCTGTTGTTGAGATTTTAGAGTGTATAGCTTAAAACATGAACAGGCTTTTAGGTACAAGGTGCCATTTTAGGAAATGGATTGTTTAGAGCTTCAGGAGATGATCAAAGCTTGGAGCATTGTCTTTCTTTAGGAAGCTGTATCAAAGAGGGTGCCACAGATTTGTTTTCTGTGAACATTAAAAGAAAGAAACAAAAGAAAGCATCATTTTGTTCCACTTAACATTTTTGTGAATCTCTCACTATTCCAAAAAGATACATTAAAATGTTTAATTATAAGGAGTAGGATTACTGTTGCAGGGAACCATAGCAACAATGTTATGGTTCAGTGAATCAGATCTCTATTTCATGCAGTTTCTTTTCTGCATCTTTTGTCACTATGGGGTTCATTTACAGGCAAAACCCGGTTTAAAGAGGGAGATCAAAAAAAAAAAAAAATCACAAACATCAAATTACATCTAAAATGTTTTTTATTTAACAAAAAACAAAAGTGTAAACAGAATAACAACATTAAGAAAATGCTTTGGAACTTGTAGAATAAAAGTCATAATTTAGAATCGTGTCCTTTCGGTCGTTTTAGTCCTTTGTTTGGAAGAGGTGACCCGCTTAGCTCTCACCACTTGTCCTCTACCAACACAGGAGCTGGTGGATGAACTGTATAACTTCAGAGATTGCTATTTCGAGACGCACAGCGTGGAGGAGGCCGGACGGAAAGACGACAACGTCAAGCGGAAGATGGGACAGGCACTGAAGAAGCTGGAGGAGAAAGAAGGTGAGCGCTGCATGTTAGAATCAAAATCTTAATGTTAATATTGTAAAATGTCACTCACAGGTTTTTTTCCCCCCTCTCTCTCTGGTTCGGGCTTCCGACAGACAGCTTAAAACACAAATCAGAGTTTCTGCTGCAGAAAGGCAGGTGTCTGAACGTGTCCCCGGACTTCAGCGCTGCAGCCGAGGAGTGCTTGTCCCGAGCCGTAAAGCTGGATCCCACCCTGGTCGAGGCCTGGAACATACTGGGGGACCAGTATTGGAAGAAGGGAGACCTGATTGCTTCCAAGAACTGCTTCACTGGGGCCTTGCAGCAGGTATGTCAGCTATAGAAGGAGCAGTAATTGTTCTCTCTGTAATGTTTTACCTAATTACTTCTTTATTTTTGACCGTGTTGTAGGAGAAGAATAAGGTATCTCTACGCAACCTCTCCATGGTGCTGAGGCAGCTGCCAGCAGCTAACAGCGATGAACACGGTAAGCGTGTTCTGGAGAGTGTGGACTTGGCCCGGGAAGCTGTGCAGCTGGATGTCAGTGATGGGACTTCATGGTGTGAGTAGAATTATAATGAAGAAGATCCTGGAAGTTTGAATATAAATTTATCTTTAATCTCTATGATTTTAATTAATTTTTTACGTTTTCCAGGTATTCTTGGAAATGCCTTCTTGTCTCTATTTTTCACATGCGGACAGAATCCACAATTCTCTCAGCAAGCTCTTAATGCCTATGCGAAATCTGTGAGTTTACACAGGCGCACTCATAATATTCCCACTGTTAAAACTGAACACGTGCCCTAATACGCTTTTGCCCTCACCGGCTCCCTTCTATTGGAGGCGGCAGACCGGATTGCCTCCAGCATGCCAGATCTGCACTTCAACAGGGCCAACCTGTTCCACTACGAGGAGATGTTTGGATGCGCGCTCGAAGGCTACAGCCGAGCCGCAGAGTTGGACCCAAACTGGGGGGAGCCGCCGGAGAAAGAGAAGCAGCTGCTGGAGTACCTGGAGAAAGTGACAGAACTCATCCACAACAAGGTAAGGCCAACATGGTGCTCTTTCTCACTTCTACCCCATGCTTTGTTGTTGCTGCCATCCATCCATCCATCCTTCCTTCCTTCCTTCCTTACAGTTTGTGGTTTTTGCTGGTTTTATTGCCTGAAATCCGAAGAAATATCAGTATTTTTGTTGTGAACTACTGTAATACTTGGAACTCTGCTAATTTGGTTAGCGAAAGCATGGAAGGAATAACTTGTAGCAGCCCTGGAATCCAAAACATATCGTGTTCACCTGACAATTAAGCTATAACTGCTGATAGTGCCTGTAATGTTCTTGGTTTGTTGTGAAAACGCTGTTGTGTTTGGCCACAAGGTGGCAGCAAAGTGCTGCTTTGGTGGTTCTTTTCCCTTTTTCACCCTGGGACCATGTGTGCGCGCGTATGTGTGTGTGTGTGTGTGTGCGTGTGTGTGTGTGTCCAGGGCAAGGTGAAAACACGTCGGCTGAGGACGATGTTGTCAAACCTCAACACGTCAGCTCTGGGGCCATGCTCATTCCCACAGTTTCGCTCTCCATCTGGTCGTGTGGGCAGCCTGGAGCCGCGATCCCTCTCCTCCCTCACACATGGCCACAATGCTGGGGTGGCCGCCCTGGGGAAGGTGGTGTTCAGCCTGGCCACTCAGGGTCGCATGGCCTTGTAAGTGCAGCTAATTTCCACCTTTAATACAGTGGTTCTCAAACTTTTCTCTCAATCAGTTCTCTACTGTGATGTCTGTTGCAAGTCGTGGCGCTCTGTGTATCTGTAGCTTTAAGCCCGTCTCTCAGGTGGCATACAGTATCAGCTGGTGCGTATGCTGGATGTTCGGCACAGATCCCACTGTGTAAATGTGTAATTATCCCATCTACTTAGAGCATTATCACTCTGACAGGTTATCCCTGTCAACACCCCTCCTGCTGGCAAGGACTTCCCCCTCTATTTAATTGTCACTCTTTCATTCACTTGTCATCACTTCAGTTCATAAATGTGCCAACAGATCTATAAAGGGAAAATGTGCTCCTTTTTCGCCTTCAAAACTGAGACACTGTGCCTTCCACAAGTGTTCGTACCCTTTAAACTTCGTCACCTATGTCACATGCCTGTTTGTTTACAGCCCTCTGAGTTAATACTTTGTAGATCCAACTTTAAATACTATTCCTAATACCTCCTGTCCAGGCAGACTGAATGGAGAGCATCTTTGAAAATCAGTTTTCTTGACACAGATAATCAGATTTAGGACTGGACTTTGACTGGGCCACCTTAACACATGAATATGCACTGATCTAAACCATTCCATTGTTGCTCTGGCTGTATGTTTAGGGTGATTGTCCTGCTGGAAGGTGAACCTCATCCCCAGTCTCAAGTCTTTTGCTGCCTCTAGAATGTTTTCATCCTGAATTGCTCTGCATATAGCTGCTTCCATCTTCCCAACGACTCTGACCATCTTTGTTGTCCCTGCAGAGGAAAAGCATCTCGACAGCATGTTGCTGCCACCACGTTTCACCATAGGGATGGTGTATTCAGGGGGAAGTGTTAGTTTAGTTAGTACCTTCTTCCACATGTTTTCTGTGTCCCCTGCGTGACTTGAGGCAAACTGTAAACTTCCTAAGGCTTTCCTAAGGCCTTCTACATTAGCTTTCTTCTTGCCATTTTCTGTTAAGGCCAGGTTCTTCCATCTGAGCTGTGGATCTCTGCAGTTCCTCCCCCGTTCTCTGATTAATTTTGTCCTTGAGACCAGCCTGTCTGCCTAGGTGGAAGCCATGTGTTGGAAGGTCTGCAGTTGTGTCCTACTCTTTCCATTTTTAGATGACTGATTGGCACACCGCACACTTCTCTGTGAGACATTGAAAGCTTGGGATATTGTTCTACAACCTAACCCTGCTTTAAACTTGATCCCTGAGCTGTCTGCGGTGCTCCTTGGTGTTTATGGTGCCGCCCGTTCACTAATGTTCTCTAACAAACGACGCAGCATTTCATGACATCAAGGGCTATCAGAATAAAGGGGGCTGAACACAAATGCACACCACACTTTTCAGATTTTCTTTTAATTTGTAGAAAAAGGTTAAACTTCCTGTCATTTTCCTTCCACGTATGCACTAATTAGTATTGCTCTATCTGGTATAAGCATTAAAGACATTAAAGTTTGTGGTTGTAATAGGACAAAATGTGGAAAAGATCCTTGGAAACCTGGTTCCTAAACATGTACCAAGAAAACAACGTAACGGCCTGTTTATGCCCCGCAGTACGTTTGGCATGGTTGATAGTGAGGAGACGTGCATCGTGGTGATGGTGTACAACACAGCAGACACCTGGGGCGTCCTGATCAGCGATTCCGTGGTCATCCCTGAACCCAACGTCAAGCGTCACAGCATCACGCATAAAGACAAGGTCGGCGTGTCCCGCAGCACATTTCCAGTTTCACATCAATGTCCGTGGGTCTAACCTCTTCATGTCTTCTTTGCAACAGTCATATGACTTTAAAAGCATACGGGTGGACTCTCCCCTGCTCCTCATCGTCAACGGCAAGAAGCAGAACGTCCAAAGTCAAATCCCCATCTCTGTCAGCAACCAGTACCACCAGAAACCCAAGGAAGCAGACTGAAACCTTCGGCTGGAGTTACATTGTTCGTTTAGGTTTTTGAAAAGTTCCAATTTCTGTGCCTGTTTTTAACATTTCTTTTGTAGATAGCCGCCACTTTTTTTTTGTTTGTTTATATTTATCAACAGGGTTGTTTCATAAGTGAATGAGCGTGTAATGTTGAGTCCTGAATTCTGTTTGCTTGGGTGAGAAAAAAAATGTATTTTTTCCATGAACCTTTTGTCTGTGTGGTCTCTTAGAGAAGTAGTGGAATCAGTGCGAAGCTGGAGATCTTTAGGACAGCTCCAGATGTTGCACAGCTGTTTGCAAACTTAATATGCCGACTGTGAGTTTCCTGACCGTTTCATTGCTGCTCGGTCAAAAGTGTACTGAAACATTTATTCACATAACCACCAGCTTCGGTTGTTTATTAAGGTGCAGTGGTAAACATGTTCACATTTCATACCTTCAGTAATAAATCAATCAGTCTGAGTAACTGCTTTTCAGTGGCATAAAAAGAAAAACAATATAAATATACTGCAGAATTTCCTTAGTCAATGTGAACTAGAAGATCTACAGACGGAAATATAGTTTCACCAATAACTTCAACTGTTAAGTACCTGAAACATATAATATAGTCATTTAATGCATGAAATACTATAATAGTACATTTAAGAGTATTTATAAGCCGTCAAAACTCACCAGGAAAAATATTCGTAAATTTGAAAGCAAGCATAAAAGTAAGGATTAGCTTTCAGTGCTTATTGATGAAGGGCTGGCATTTGTCCCTGGCTGGAGAGCTGAACTGGAAGAAGGTCTTGGCTCCATCGGCCTCCAGGCAGGAGAAGAAACGAGCGTCGCCAACAGAGAGGAATTGAGGGCT
This sequence comes from Crenichthys baileyi, assembly GCA_036173005.1. Lineage (NCBI taxonomy): Eukaryota > Metazoa > Chordata > Actinopteri > Cyprinodontiformes > Goodeidae > Crenichthys > Crenichthys baileyi. The sequence continues at coordinate 188,724 of JAHHUM010000652.1, forward strand.
TCTCTGAGGGGTCGCCTGCCGAGCCATCGCTGGGTAGAACAGGATATAGGATATTTATTGGTACTCTGATCAAAATAACCTCCCAATCAGTTCATTGTATGGCTGAAGACAACCTCTTTTAAACACAAGTTTCAAGCCTCTTCTGGGTATCATGTAAAAAATCTTCTCTTTAACAAATCTTGTCTTCTCATCACTGCCTTGGCTAGTGGTTTTAGTCAAGTCTTATAGTTTCTATTGCTTAAAAAGTATGTCACCTTTGACCCTGGCCTGCATCCAGCCGCACTGGTAAACTAAGTATAGAACTAAAACTGTTAGAAATGCACTACTTTTGAAATTAATGCTAACTCATCTTAAAAAAAGACAATAGCTATATAGAAAAATGAAACCTGCATAACGCATTTCAAATGGAGAACAAATAAACGAAGATAGCTTTAACACTGAGCAAAAACATCAAATCTACTAAAGATTCATCGTATTATCAGCTGTAACACACAGTGTTAAAATATAATTTTCATAAAATATTGTTTTACAAAGGCTAAAAAGTCCAATTTAATGGCTCTGGTCTTCAGGCATGGCATAAAGCAGCACAATCAAAGGTCCATGCTGGGATGGACATCACTGCATGACACCAGGAAGGATCTAAAACAGCCTTTGACCAAAGTTCAGAAATGTCAGTTCAATCTCCATACACCCACATAAACATGATCTGGAAATGCTGGTGCCACTTGTGCTTTACTGGCTGGAACTAACAGAAATTAATCAATACAATACTGACGATGTTTTTCCATAGAAGTACTCATGTCCAGTGCTTCTTTGCTTTCTGATAGAAAGTACTCATAGGCCAGTGCTCCTATTGTTATTCTGTTTCTGCTCTGCAACCTCGGTTACGGCAAACAGCCGCTCGTACTGAGCCTGGTTCTAGTGAAGGTCTCTATCTGGTAACAGGAAGTGTTTCCTCTCTACTGTCTCCTCATGCTTGCTCAGAATGAGGGATTGCTGAAAAGTTAAGGACTCGATGCAATCAACAGGGCTTTCTTAGAAAACGTTTTACTAATTGGCATTAAATGATTCATTGAATTGGACTGTATTTCATTATAATTAGGATTAAATTGGATTACATACAATTTGATCTGTATATGTTGATATGACTGGGCTGTGTTAGAATAAAATGGACTGATCTGAACTGAATTTGGATTGAACTGAGTTCTAGTGTTAATTTGTCTCTTATTTTAATGACTCTATGACATGAGCTCCCAATGTTGGAATCAACTCTAACAGAACAGTTTCACCATTCATGGAGTCGGTGAATTGCTGTCACTTAGAGGCGCTTACAAGCCAGCATTCAGACGGCCTTGTTAAAAACATGAAACAAAGAACAGTGTTTTAGCAATACCGAGGTTTACGTCTTTATTTCCATGTTGTAGTGGCATCTCTCGGTCCCCGGCTCCCACCACCATGTTACGCAGCCTCAGGGAGTCATATAAGCCCTGTAGCTTCTGGTACTGCCTGTTCCTCTCCATCAGCCTCTCGGACACCTCACTGTACTTCCTCTTATACTCCTCCATCACCTGAGCGGAAGAGTGTAGAGAGTCATTTTCATTTCCCGAAATTCAAAGCTAAGTTGGAGATATGACAATGATCCCCATCAATGAGCATTTTCTACAAACTACGGCACGCAAATACTTTTTTTTTTCATTACAGAAACTTAAGCCTGTTTCTATCCATGTGATGGAAACTTTGTCATTCAATGCTTAATAGGAGCCTTTGCAGCTTACTTTCTTCAGTGAGGCAATCTCCCCCCTCATGGCAGTGAGTTCTAGTTCTCTGCTCTGGTTCTGCTGGGTCAAAACTTTCTCCATCTGCTTCAGCTGGGTGTCAGCACGGGATAGGCTGTACTCTTGATACATACGCTCCTGATGGACCTGTACACACAAAATCTGACAGCTTAGGTGTTGTTTTAAGGGAGAAAACAGAGCAATGGCTGATATATAAAATCAGGACTGCAAAGCATATACATGGAGATACTTGACCTGATAGCTCCAGAAGGCAAGAGCACGAGAACTGATGTCCAGTACTATGTCTGGTCGAAGACCTGCCAGCACCATGGCTTTATACTCCTCAGAGGGCGACAGCTCTGACCTCACAATGTCCAGCTTCCCAGACAGGGCAGAGGAGCATGCCGGGCAGATGGCAGGGGAGCGGCTGAACTCACCGGATCCATGCTGATCACAGAAAACATGGGAGCAGGCTGTGACCCAGGCGAAACCGCTCAGCTTTGCCCGGCACTTTGGGTAATTACACAGCAGCGTATCGTCACCGAGAGACATGGCCATCCCTCTGGAAAAAAGAGCAAACTTTCAGCAGACTCAAAGTGTTACTACTGAGGAAATACTCCTCAAGTACCTAAGTCATACATGGTAAATGTTGACAGCTCAATATTAACAGGTTCAAGATGTTAAATGTAAATATTTTGCATTTTTTGGTATGTAATTAGTGTCCATATTTAGTCTTTTGAAAAAACTGCCACAATTTCACCCAGTTCTTCTGAACTGGCCTAATTTTCTGTCCTTTAAACAAAAAGATATCTAAACCTAAGATAAATGTACTTACTTTAATTTAGTGAGTAATTTATTAAGCACTAAAAGCTGTGTTCTTATACTGGTTCATATAAAGTACTTTTCCACAGTATTTTGCATCAAATAAGGAAGGTTTAGTGTTTACTTTGACTAAATTGTATGGTTACAATAACCCAAATAATTTATTTCTTTTCACTAACTTTAAATTTTCTGAAGTAGGAAATAATAAAATAAATCCTATTTTTCTAAAGTGAATATAGATATTTAGACGTTTGAAATTAAGCTACATTTCCAGCAATTAGATGCTAAAGCTAGCAATAGAGCTAATAAAAGTTTAGCTTCCCCACTAATTAAAGCTAAATATGGTTGGTTCTGTTGTCACGTCACCTCTCTGGGTTTATTAAAAACGTGTTTTTATTTTACAATCAGATTTATTTCTAACAGCGGCATTAAAGTTCAAATTTTATCAGCCAACGGCTAACTCTTACCAGTTAATCCTTCCTCTGGCGGATGTTAGCAACAGGTGACGCTAAATCAAAGGTTGACTCTGACTGGTTGATAACAGCTCAGTACAAATCCTCAAGGCAGAATCTCCAATACTAACAATTACTAACATCTATTATTACTGATGTGCCTCAGTATTGTAACCTTCAAACGAATAACTTTGCTCTTATTAACTACATGCAAGGTGGGCAATGTGACCTTTACAAGAATAAGTGATGTAAATTATTAACAGTTGAGCCATTAGCTAAAACTGAAATGACTTGAATATCTTTGTGGATTAAAAACATATTATAAAGATGAGACATATTGTTATGTCATAATATATATGTCATTATATATGAATATGTAGAAGGACCAATTTGTTGATGGACCCACTTTTGTCAGCAACAGCAACTTTAACTATTCTGTAAAGTTCATAGTTAATGAGAAAACTAGAACTGCAGCCTCTGCTCTATATCATCCAAAAGGTGTCCAAGAAGGTTGAGGTCAAGTTTCTCCACACCAAACTTTATATACCTGCAGCCATGGAAGTGGTTTTAACACCAGAATTCACTGATTTTATCTATAATTATTCTCATGCTGTTCATACGCAGACATTTTCCAAAAGAGGAATGCGTCACCTTCAGGAATCTTAAAATACACCAAACATTTTGACTTTGAAGAAGATAATACAAATTCTCTAAAAACAATCTCTTTCTCATTATCATGGCGTTTAGGAAATATAAATAATTCGGGTTATTCTAAGTGACCTAAAGCATGAAAAGTTTAGTCCGATGTAATGTCGGACAGTGAGGAAAAGGGGTATTTTGTCTTTCATACACTGTAAATAACTAGTTAACTTTGAGGGAGTTTCCATCATTGTCTTAATGGAGTTGTATTTTGAAGCGAATGGTAGGTTCAGCTATAATTGTCACCTATATGTTTTAAATGTTACTTAAACATGGTACCTCCACCACCTCCTCTCTGCCCCTCTGTAGCTTTTTTATCCATCTCTCCACGTGGTACAGGAGTAAAGGCAGGGGGTGAAAGAGGGGCTTTGTGCTGTGCAGCAGTGGATCCGGGGGTTCACAGTGAGAGAGGGGAGATGCTCACTCAACTGTGTCCAGCTCGCCATTGTCGATCATTCCCCTTCTATTCTCTTCCTTTTAAATAGAGCTCCAATGTAAGATGCGGGCTTTTTTATGTTGAAGGGGTTTGTGGGGGGAGTTGTATTATGCGCTTGGTGATAACACACGAATTACATGCGATGATGTGGAATGGCCTCACTTTGCGCACAGCACTGCTGTTGATAATTGGCCCTGTGGAAATCAAAGGTTAGAAATATTGCCTGCGGCACAATAACAACACTGCAAAGTCAGAATTTTATAGACATTATAACGCCACCTGCCTCGCATATAATAGGATTTCCTTTTTCCTTTAATGATTGGGAAAACCAGGAGTCACCTGTTAGCTTTCTTTCACTCTTTATTGTTGTTTGATCAGTTATTAGTTAATTACCCTATGAACTCATCACCCATTAAAAAATCAGCACCCATGTCTTCTCAAATTTGTTTTAAGGGCGTCCAGTAGCCTTAACGCCTATTGTCAAGTTTTATTTAAAGTTTATAGCTTCTGTGTGATTGCAAAGAAGAAGAAAAAAAAAAAGTAAAGCTGAGAGGGAAGGGGAAAGAGACCCAGGGAGGTTGTGTGTTACACGCTATTGAAATGCAAATATCATAGAACAAGGGGTGGTTCAGTGTGTGTGTATATGCATGCAGCGGAGCAGCAGTAGGAGAGGAGGGGCACAAATTGGAGAAGTTTTTTTTTTTTCTTTTTGAAGCTGGGGGGAGAAGGGACATTAGAAAACAGCCACACACACACCGTAGCTCCATATGACACGGTGCTGCCAGGCGGATTTCCAAACAGCACTTCTTTTTTTGTCTTTAACTTTCTTCCATGAAATCCCGCGCTGCAGAGATTTCCCTTTTTTTCTCATCTACGGACTTACTTAATAACCTGCGGGACCGTCGCTCCTTTGGGAGATTGAATGCGCGCAGGAGCTCGTTCAAGTGCGCAAAAACGTGTCTGGTGCCATTCGAGCGACTGATGCCCCCCTCTCTGTCTTACTCGCCGTGAATCATGTCACGCCGGAAGCAGAAGAGACCCCAACAACTCGTCAATGCAGATCCGGGGGGCCCGAAGCTGCTGCAAGGTGAGAAACTACCTTTAACTCTCTTTTCTTTTTTGTTTAAATTTGTTGTTTTTTCTGAGAAAAAGAAGCTGTATGAGTAGTTGGAACAAAAACTATATGTAGAGTACCAATGCGTTATGTTTGCACGATCACATTACAAAGAATTCATCTGAGTTCATGGACGAACAAAAGCTTACAGGTCTAAAATAGTCTGTCTAATTTAAACCTGTTTATTTATTTAGTGCACTGCCTCCCAGTAAAAAGAGGCCTGAGGCACTTTGGTGGATGCCTGCAGTTTCCCTCCTGTGAAGTGAATAGAGCAGGATTAACCAGCAAACATCTCTGGTCATCTTCACCAGCTGCCCATCTTTAGGAAACCAACAGGCTGCTTAAGGCTGACTGCGGGAGCTCTTTGATTAGTATGGAGCACTCACAATAACCTGCATAGTCAGGGGGAGGGGAAGGCAGTTTTTTTGTGGTAAAGATTAATCTTCCACTTTTGTATTGTCCTCGTCTTTTGCTGTTCATCCATACTTTTCTTCCCTATGCGCCCCTCTTTCCCCATTTTCCACCTTCACAATGCCTTCTCCCTCCCCTTTTCTTTCCCAGCTCTATTGACAGTATACTCCTGCACAGCTGGGGGGGTCGGATGGATGAGTAAAAGGTTTATTATTGCCAAGTTAAACTAGGATATCCCATCTACTGTGCATGCACGATGCTCTGCAGGTAATAGAAGTGTAAGTTTAGATTTATAGTTTGGTAAATGTTTCGTGCAGGTGGAGGTTTGTTTCTAAATAACAGGGATGGAATTTCTTCAAGGTACAGTCTTTCATTCCATCACTATACCTCTCCAGGAGGGAGTAGTTAGTTTGTCTCTCCTTTGTTGTTACCCTCCCCCTTCTTTTTTCTTTCTACTCTTTCTCACTCGGTGCTCAAGATTCTGAAAGAATTTGACCCCTGGGTGGCAGAGGTCAGATTAGTTGACCAATCAGAGCATGTGGACAGTACCCAGAACCCTTAGCATGGCCTGACCCTTGACCTCCACTGTGACGTAAGGGGGGAGGGTGAACAGGGAGATGAAAGACATAACTGCCGTTGGGAGGGGGGCTGGGTTAAGAGGGGTTATGGGTTGTCTAGGTGATGTCCATTGTCCTTTAAAATGTGCTGCCATGGCAACAAGGTGGTCTGTAAGCTTTTTTGTGTGCGCAAGATGTTTGAAGAGTTTTGCTCCAGAGAGCACAGATTGAGACAAGACTGGTTCAAAGACTGTTGGACTGTGAGTTTCTTCCACTTGTTTATTTGCTTGTTGGAGGTCATTTCCAGGTGGGCGTTTTCTTTTGAAGCTGTAACTGTATATTCTGGTATGCAGACAAGTTTGCAAACTAAATTTTGTAAACAATAACTAAAGTCAGTGAGATAAACAGTCTTTGAAAGTAACTTGACATGTGGGTTGATATTGGGAACAGAGTTTTACTAAACTGTTCCTTTTGAATGAATTTCCTTTTTTCTGGTTTCATTAAGTATTGTTTTTTCTACCAATCCTCAGATGACCATCTGAGCTTAAAGTCACCATCCACATCTCTGGGATCAGAGCTAACCTCATCAGGTTCCTCCTCCTCATCTCCCACCTCGCTGCGCGACTGCCAGCCGCCCCTGGCCACTCGCCCATCCCCTGGAGGGCTCCACGCGCCTTCTTTGCCCAGCGAGAGCTCACCTCCTCCCCACTGGCCCAGCCACATTGCTCCCTTTACCACATCCCTCCCCAACACCCACTCCTCCCTCTCGCCAGACTTCCCTCACCCCTCGTTGTCTTCCCAGACTCACTCTCCTCCTCCTCTGGATCAATCCTCTGGTACCCACAGCCTGAACCACCAAGTTAACACACACTCCACCATGACCTCTCCCCCAATGGGCAGCTCTGCCACCACCTCTACCTCTTCCTCCTCTTCGTCTTCCTCCTCCTCTCAGCAACCTCAACCAGACAGCTCCAGTCCTGGTCAGCAGCAGTCTTCCACCTCAACAGGGGAGCAGGGGCAGATCCAGGTGCCTTCAACCCTGGCGGTGCTTTTAGAAGAACTGCGGGTCCTGCAGCAGCGGCAGATTCACCAGATGCAGATAACAGAAGAGATCTGTCGGCATGTCCTCAGGCTTGGAGGAGCTGTTTTTGGCCAAGATAACAATCCACAAGGTAGTGGTGCAGATAGCAACCAGAAGTCCACTGGAACAGCATCTTCATCGCCTACACATCCTTCAACCAATACTCCAGTAACCACAGCTTCATCCCTTTTGACTGGACTCCCGTCTTCCTTCTTCCCTCAGCCAGCCATCTCGAAATCAGGGACTTCACTTATCAATGGAGACAGACCCCAGTCCTCCTCTACTTCCAGCTCATTATCATCACCCTCTTCCTTAGCTATTTCTTCCAGCATCAATTCATCTGTTGCTTCCCTGCACCCTCTATCCTTATCCCTGGGTCTGTCGCCACGCTACCTCCATGAGAAATCATCCAACACCTCTTCATTTGGACACAGCAACGGCATCGGTTTCCAAACTTCTCCCCTTCCTACGACCAGCCACTCACAGGAGCTTCAATCAAGTTCGTCTCTCACCTCTTCCTCCTCATCAGGACGACCTCAACATGTCTGCAGGTTCTGTGGAAAAGTCCTGAGCAGTGACTCCTCCCTTCAGATTCATCTGAGGTCACATACAGGTGAAAGGCCCTACCAGTGTCCAGTGTGCCTGAGCCGTTTTACAACCAGAGGGAACCTCAAAGCCCATTTCCTGAGACACAGAGAGCAGAACCCAGAGCTCTCCCTCTCTCTGCTGCCCCCTGCACTTTCAGAGCAAACACAGAGTGGATCAGCTCCAGGTGCAGTTCAAAGGAGGCGAAAACGTCGAGCTGATGATGACGAAACATATAATGGAGTGAAAGGCAGTGTTCCCGGTATAACAGAGAGCATGGCTTTAGGATTACTGTCTGGTGGGTCGACTCGGCCCTCACCTTCCTCTCTACCTCTGCCCCCCTCAGTGGACATGGCTCTTCTGTCGACAGCCCACTCACTGTTACAGCTAAACAGAGCCTCAGCAGGTGCTGCCAGCACATCCAGCACTGCTCTGCCTTCGTCATCTCCATCTTCCTCTTCTGCTTCTAGCCAGTACAAAGGAACTAAACAGCAGCGATTTGATGAAAACACTCCTCCTCACTCTGCTCTCCACACAACTTCCCCATACTCCCAACTGGCCCATCTCCCCAAGATACTTTTCCCTGGAGGCGCCTCCCCCCACCACCTTGCACTTCTCAGGCCTCCAGGCCACCCATCCACTTCCCATCTCTCTTTACCTCATCAGCTACCCTTTCCATTCCCTCCTTTTCCCAAACCATCCGCCTCCTCCCCCTCCTCCTCCTCTCCCACCACCTCCACCCAGACCTCAGACACTTCCAAGTTGCAGCGGCTGGTGCAGAAACTAGAAAAGCAGCCACAAGGCGGTACCTCCTCCTGCTCTTCTGCCTCCTCTCCTTCCACCTCCTCGCAAACCTCTGCTGAGGTTAATGGGGATACAAATGTCCGTGACCTTACCACCACCTCAAGTGCCTATCGCAGAGAGATGTTGGCTGCTCTCGGACTAAGCCCTAGTGTCAGTGCTGCAATGACTAGTCAGGGAGTCTCAGGTTCAGGCCCTACAACTACTACTTCTTCCCTGCCCACAACCCAGGTTGCTAATCAGTGTGGAGTGTGTATGCGTGTTCTTAGCTGCCCCAGAGCTCTTCGCTTGCACCAGGCCACACATCTGGGAGAGCGTCCCTTTCCTTGTAAGCTTTGTGGGCGTTCTTTCTCCACAAAGGGCAGCCTCAGGGCACACCTGGCCACTCATCGTGCAAGGCCACCAAATGCCCGTGCCCTGAATTCTTGCCCACTCTGCCCACGCAAGTTCACTAATGCCTTAGTTCTCCAGCACCACATTCGCTTGCACCTTGGAGGGCAAATACCACCTGATGAGGAGATGCCACCTGAAGATGGGGCAGAAACAGAAAGTGCTACCTTTAAAGACAGTCACAGTGAGTCTATTAGTTCCCCATCAAAAGTCCAAATCCTTCCACTTGCCTTAACAACACGGTCCAAGTCGCCAGCGGAGGCTTTCAGCTCAGGATCCATTTATAAGCAGTCCAAAGCTTCTGATACACATTCTGTGAAGACTGAGGAATCTGAGCGTTCAACTCCAAGTGTTAGTCCACCTTTAAGCTGTAATCCCCTCTCAGTGGGAGCTGATAAAAATCTGCAGCTTGCAGACATCGCCCCAGCTGAGTGTCCTACAGAGGAGAAACCCCATACTGATCTGGGCATTGCCAGTGTTTTTAAAGCACCCTTACCTAGCTCTCATTCAATTGTAGACAAGGTAGACTGTCTCTCTGATGATACTCCTCTCTCCCTCTGTGTTTCAAAGCCTGGTGTTGAAAATGCTACACCCAGACCAGCTAACAGTGATGTAAAATTTTCCACAGATGAGCTTGCAGCTAGTCCCAGTCGTACCACAGACCCCCCAGCTGCAAATCCTGTGCCTTCACTTACGCCCCCTGCCAGCCCTGGAGCTACCCTAGGAGCTGAGGAGGCTAGTTGCATTGTTTCACAGGAGCTGCGAGGAAGAAACACTTCCAATAGTAAAGGAAAGAGTGATATCACCACATCCAGAGAGTCTCTTTCTATGTCTGAACCAGAGCTGGGTAAGGAAGCAACTGTGAAGGAGGAATGTGCTGCCCTAAAAAAAACGTCTGATAACCCAGAGACCTCTGCAGGAGCATCAGCACCACAAGGCCAGCCTCCTCGACCTGACAAGCCCTACAGCTGTTCCCACTGTGGAAAGGCTTATGCCAGTCGAAGTGGACTTAAGGTACGGTTAAAAAATTAAATTTTTGCTAAATTATCTTTGAAGTGATGCATATAAACTTATCAGTAACCTGTTGTTGTGTTCCGTCTCATCTACAGGGTCATATGAAAATGCACCCTGGAGCGTTGACGAATGCCCCGGGCAAGACTCAGACCAATGAAAATGAACCTTCAGAGGATCGCAGTACAGCTAATAAAATTTCTGGACAGCAGGAGGAAAAGCAAGGACTGGTCCCTGAGAAAGGTGACAGCAATGATCTGCTCCCAACCAGTGGCGACTCTGATGTTACCACTGAACCTTTGGACACTAAATAGAACGTGTTTCAATAGATCCTGACAAAGGGAATGTATTCTTAATAGAATAAGATTTGCTTTGTAGAGTTTGTAATTCTAACTCATATTTAGTATTTGTATAAGACAAATAGGTATAGTTTATTTTTTAGTACTATGACAGGAAAATTGTGAATGTAGTATTTTTGCTGTCTATTTTTGTACTTCAGAGACCACAGTGAGGCCTTATCCTACACCCTTCAACGCATTGTCCACTCGTGCTTGGCTGGCACAAGTCAGCATGTACTGTATAATATTTTACGAGTAGTAAACGTTGATTGTTTTGTTGTTTATAACGGAAGTGTCCAGAAGTTTCATACCAAAACAGGCCATGTTAATAATGACCACTGAACTGTACATACAAGCTGCGATTGTCTTTTTTGATCGCTACCGTTTTCTTTCCTTTGTTTTGATGCTGCTTAATGCGTGTTGCCTGATGTGCCGAGATGCACTGTGAGTTGCACTGTGTCCCACGCTGCCGAAACATTTGCTGAACAAACTCGCCCTTGCAATGATTGTAACTACGATGATTGTATTATCAGTTCCGTGTGGTTACAGTAAAACCTATTTGATGATGGTGAATGTCTTCCCCCTTTTTTGTGGTGCTATCTGCATTCTGAAACCCCCAACAAGGATGAGCCCCGTCCTCTTACTGCTCCCTCCACTCGTTCCTCTTCTTTCTCAGCGCACTTGAGGGTGCTTCACTCCCATGTAAATTGTATGCGCTCACTGGATTCTCTGCTTTGCTCAGTAGGTTAGTATTTGTATGCTTTGCCTTCTTTCTGCAACCCCCCCCCCCCCCCCCCCCCCCTCTTTCTTGTAGCAATGGCAGAATGTGTTCCCACGCTTCCCATGTGATGTTAAAAAAAAGTAAATAAAACAATGACAATGCGAAGTGGAGACTGGTTTGTTGCTTTTTTTGCTATTTCTTGTTTAAGCCTCTGTCTATGTGAATTCATTTATCTGTTTAAGCATTCTGCGTGCATGACTCTTGTTCTCTGTTAGTCTGTATGCACTCTGTTGGTCAGTTTTCCCTTGTTTGTTCCAGTTCTCTGTGTGTCTGCATTGGTGGAGGGAGGCTGGGGGGGTCTTTTGTCTGAGGAGCTGGGCTGGCTGTCTCCTAATTCTGTCTTTTAAGCCCTCAATGTCTTATAATATGTTTCAGTTCCCCAGTGTTGTGTATGTGTTTGTGTGAAAAGAATAATCAGAGCCTGTATGAGTGTCATTGAGGGTGCAGCTGTAGAGGCAGCCACCTCCCTCCCTCCCTCTCCCCGTGTCATTCTCTCTTTCATACGCAGTCTCTTTCATTTTCTCTTTCATTTCCCTCCATCGCTCTCTGCATTCACCCCATCATCCCCTCCTTCCCACCCCATGTAATGAGCTGACACACAGGAAGCTCTAATCCTCTCACAATGCCTCCCCCTCTCCCCCCTCAAAAAAGTGACTGGAAGCGGGACAGGGGGCAACAGGGACCAACCTGGTCCAGCTGTCCCCAAAATGGCTGCCTTTAATCCGTCCTCCACCCTCCTCTCTCTCTAGTATTTTTTTTTTTTTTGAGCCTGCAGGGGATCCAGAAACCATGACGACTGGTAACCAGGGGCAAAGAATGGCCAAGAGCAGAGAGCGAGACAAAAGCAGTGAAAGGAGCCATGTGTGAGAAGTTTGTCCACATGCGTTCATGAGTGACAAGAGCCGTGTCTCAATCAAAAAGCAAAGAGTGAGAAAGTCGGTGGTTCTGAATGTCCCATCTTTGGTCAGATGAAACCCTCTCATGACTTATCAATAAACATTAATCACCTCCCTATGACCATCAGTCATTCACAGTAAAAACCTTTTAAATGTCCTAAAGTAGACATTTAGAGCCCATTAATGATGAATCAACCCCCATTTGGAAGACAAAGAGGCTGCTATCTCTTCATTGGTCGCTAATTCATTTGATCACAGTAATTAAAGCTGCCATTCAAGCAAGACGTGAGCACATCCTCAGATTAGTTACAGATAAGGAAGAGGGTGCACCTTAGGTTCACTTATTTATTTCCATTTGGAAACGCAGGAGCTCCAGATGTTGCACCAGTCATAGCAACTATTTGTTTTCCAAAAAGATATAAATAAATAAAAATCTGTCCTACACTCCTACTTCCTACTATTGTAAGTTACAAACCAATTACACAAATATCTAAAAAAAAGAGAAACTAATTGTTCACCTTTTTGTTTCTTGATCTTTACTTCTGAAATATGAAATCCAGCTTTTTAAAAAAGTCTTAGCCTAATTTAAGCAAACCAAGATAAATAGCAAGTTCTGAAAATAAATTAAATTTGTCATATTCACACAAAGTATGATGTGTGAATATGATCTTTTGTGGTATTTAGAAGAAATTTAGCTTTTAATTATTCTCAAAGTAAATGCAAACATTAAACTATGAGGTTGAAAAGAAGATTTTTTCAAACACATTCATCTTTCATCCAAAGGTTCTCATAAGAGAAGTGCAGAAATTTTCACAAACTCCCAGTATGAACTGAAGTCGTCGACAGTAAACCAGGAACAACTGCTGGTAGCGACTTTTGCTGTGTTCTATTTACCTCTGAAGTCAGAACATGGATCTGGAAATGACTTCAAATCCAACGTAACCCTACTCTATGTTTACGTTCAAAACTACTAGGATTTGCTAATTTATATGCTCAGTGACAAGCCAACTGCTATTAGCAATAAAAGTTAATAACAATCGAGTTATTTGCATTCTCTGCACTTTCAAACTCTGTTACAACTAGAGGAAGCTGGGAAAAAATTAACTTTATGATGCAGTGCAGCCATATTGGATACTGAGGTCTGGGTTGGTGAGAATATCTGACGAATCCCACCTTCTGACTTTTCTGTTAATTTCTTTGATTTCAAACCTAGAAATTTCATCTTCAAAATAAACATAGAAGACAGAATTACACAACTAATCATGCAATGCTAATGGATTAGAATATATATTTGTTTACTTTTGTTCTTGGTTTGTTTAGGTGTAAAATAAGAGCTTGAGAACCACGTAAGAAAATAAATAAATGAGCAGATCTGAGATACAATTTAACCAAAATAAATAAATACTCACGTCCCTCCGTTTCACATTTAAAGCCACAAGAGGGAGCCATTGCACACAGACTTTGGTCCTTTTAGTCAAACAAAACCGGAAAAGTTAGAGTAATACGTGACGCCACATTGACTAGGTCCAAAAATTACTGTCAGTGGGTAAAATAGTGAATCAGAAATTTTGTTTTTATACAGTTAAGTTAAATAATAGGTATTTTGTGGCTTTTATTCAGGTTCTTGAAGTTTTCTTATATTGTTAAAAAGGTTCATGATTAGTACAATTTTAGGTAATTTTAAGGCTATATTGGGCTTTTTAATAGTAGTTTTCTCCTGCTAAAGCAATTTATGAGATAATTACTGTAGAAAAATATCAAATACTTTCTTAAACCTTCTTTAAAAATCAAAGAAGATCCTTATTAAAGGGAAACAGCAGTTTACCTAAACACAACACCTTGCCTGGCTTTCTCAGATAACAGCCCAGTTTCCTCACTGATGATAATCTCATTACAGAGCTTTTATTGTCCTACTGAAACTCGCTGAAAGAGCACATGATGGCTTATTCATCCTCTGTAGTTACGCGTCAGAAAACAGAAGTGCATAAAAAACCACAAGTGCATGATCAGCTGGCCAGAGGAGCGGCTGTGAGCAGAGTCAAAACAAGAGGAAACAGCAGCACAAAGACAGAGAGGAGGAACACACAGGAGGGGGGCTTATTATTGACTGTAACACTGAGAAGGAACAAAGATATCTCAGGCTGGCTCCTATTACTGAGCAGAAACAGGAATTATATCTCATTTATGACACATGCTACAAAAACCTCCAGGACACCAGAGAGGAGCAGGACTGGTCCCAAAGGCAGAAGGTGAGTCTTCGTCTAACAGCTGGCTGTAATCTACTGTATTGAACCTTTTCCTAATGATTCAAACAGGAGTAGCTGATAGAAGATAGTAGTTTACAACACAGGCTTCATTTAGCCAATCATTCATTAACTTGTAGTGCCATTGCACATATACTTGGTTGATTTCTGCATGTGTTGCTAAGAATTATAAGGTTCATGCTTGGATTTGTTTTATTTCTAAGTGTTAGATGTCTTATGTGCACATTTGTTGAAATTGTACAACCAGGTTCAAAGTTCAAGGTAACTTTATTATTACCTCGTCGGTAGATTTTGCAGCGGTTCAAAACATTCATACAAACATCTTAACACACCCAGAACCATTCAAATAAATATAACAGTGCTCAAAGTTCTTTAAGCTCCATAAATCAAATCAAAGCAGGACACAGTAGAGAATAGCAAGACTTAAATAGAAGATAAAAACATGAGAAATTAAATCTTTAAAAAACCAAGGGGTCAAACTCATAACACCATAATAATCTAGACTTCATAAAATTTGCTTAATCAATTAAAAATTATTAAGATCCATTTAGAGAGGTGATGGTCCCCCAGAGCCATCTGTCACAGCTGCCACATAAGAAAAAGAGAGATCATAACAACGTAATATCATTGTAATTGATTCATTCTTTGTCTTTGATTTGCTGATGAATGGTTGATTGGAGAGGGATGTTTGTGGATCCAGGATGTAACCTTGGCTGAGTCCAGATGACTTACTTATCAGCAGTTTTTGGACCTTGCTCTCTGTTTCTGTAAGAGCCTCACCTCTCCTTGTCTTTTGCACATGAACGGGCACTCAACTCACTGTCCTTCTTCACAGAGACTCCTTCATGAAGCCACGTGCTGCTGATCTGCTGCTTATTAAAGGTATCTGAGCTTTCCAACTTTCTCCTAATTAGCTTCTCTTTCAACTGTTTTTGATGTTCACTCTCATTGTCAGCATTCAAATCAGGTCTGCTCATCCAATCAAATTAGATATCCGATCAAATTAGTTCCTTACTTTGTGTGTTTTGTTACTTATCTTTAAAAGAATTTAAAAATCTTTATCTGTTTGTCTGTGGAACGATTGGGAGTGCCTTATGTTGTATCCTTTTTAATGCATGTCTGATTCTTTTTACTTTGATGATATCAAGGCAAAATTACAGCTGTCCAATTCTGTGCAAATGTGTTTACACCACTTGAAGGTATCACATATCAATGTTATCATATAGTAACCACAAACCTGAATGGATATTAATGGGATTTTTATGTGATAGATCAACAAAAGTAGCACAATGAATATGACATGAATATGCTTTGATGTAAACCATCCAATTGCCACTCTGGCTCTATGTTTAGGGTCGTTGTCCTGCTGGAAGGTGAACCTCTGCTCTAGTCTCAATTCTTTTGGAGCTTCTAACAGATTCTCTTCAAGGACCGGCCCTGTATTTAGCTCTATCCATCTGCTGAGCCGCTTTGAACAGCTTCCCTAACTCCACTAAAGAAAAGCATCACCACAGCATGATGCTGCCCACACCATGCTTCGCAGTGGGGATGGAGAGTTCTGGAAACGCTGTGTTAGTTTTCCATGACACAGCGTTTTGCATGTAGGCTTGCTGTGTTCCTTAAACCGCTTTTGGCAAATGGGACTTATAAGTGTTTTCTTTCCACCCTTCCATAAAGGCCCAATTTGTGGAGTGCATTAGTAATAGCTGTCCTGACAACATATTGTCCCAACAGAGCTGTAGATCTCTGCAGCTCCTCCAGAGTTTCCATAGGCGTCTTGGCTGCTTCTCTGATTACTGCTCTGCTTGCCTGACCCTGTCAGTTTGGGTGGCCATGTTTGTACCATAATCTTTCTATTTTCAGATTGTAGACTGGGCAGTGCTCTGTGAGGCGTTCAATACTTAGGATATTATTTTATAACCTAACTCTCCTTTAAACTTCTCCTCAACTTTCTCCCTGAGTCTGCTGGGTTCCTTGGTCTTCATGATGCTGTCTGTTCACTAATGCTCTCAATCAAACATCTGAGGCCTTCATGTGGATTAATACTGAGATTAAGTTACAAACATGTGGACTCTGGCTTTAGTAATGCTTTTGAAGGAAGATTATTGTATCAGTAAAAGGGGATTGAATACAAATTTATTCACTTTATTCCTTTCACCTCACAGTTATTTGCTACATTGTGTTGGTCTGTGACATAAAATCCTAATAAAAGACATTGAAGTTTGTTGTTGTAATGTAACAAAATGTGCAGAAGTTCAAGGGCTATAAATTCTTTTACATGGCAGTAAATGCAGCCAGAGTGAAAGATTTTTTTTATTTTAAAGAATATGCTGCTTTGGATTTCTGCCTCCTCACCATCAGAGTCTGTGCGAGCTGAAGATGATGAACTTTGGAAATCATGTGACCTGTGTCCCCTGTGCTGACACTCTCAGACTGAGCGTGCGTGTCTGCCTGGGCAGCTCTGAGGCTCAAACGTGCGTCTGGTTCAGTTTTCCTTCCTCAGCTTTTGGTTACCAACGAGGAGCGTGTTTGCTTCTCCTCCCCGTCTCTCTGTCAATACACTCAACCTTAAAAGGCCATTTGCAGCGAGCCCCCTAATGGCTCTCCAACCCACAAAAAAGCTCTGCCATCCAGCAGTGTCCACACCCGTGTTGTAATATGTTTTCATGTATGTTTGTTCTTCGTTTGGTGTCCTGGGTGTGTAAAATATGTTTTCATTTGACCGGTTTTAAGCAGGTTTTAAAGAAAGGTAAGCGTTTGCTTGTTGGGAGTTTGTCATCGGAATCAGTTTCCATGGTTACAGCATCACTGATATGTCCTCGTGTGTTTCCTTCACAGATGGCGGGAGATAAACACAGATAACTGAGGGGAAAATTTTCATCTTCAGAGTCGTATTGAGGCAAAGAAGGTTATTTTTGGGACTCTAATACCAACCTAAAAAACTGTTAACTCGAAGTTCAACAATGGCATCCTACAGTCCAGGTCCCACATCGGAAGGGACCAATGGAGGCCCAACATCTATGAAATCTGAAAGCTCCCAGGAGTCCATGAAGCTGAAGAAGGAGATCTCGCTCCTAAATGGGGTCTGCCTCATCGTGGGGAACATGATCGGCTCAGGGATCTTTGTCTCGCCCAAGGGCGTCCTCATCCACAGTGCCTCCTACGGTCTCTCTCTAGTGGTGTGGACCATCGGGGGGATCTTCTCTGTCTTCGGGGCTCTGTGCTATGCTGAGCTGGGGACCACCATCACCAAATCTGGGGCCTCCTACGCCTACATCCTGGAGGCCTTCGGCGGGTTCCTGGCCTTCATCCGTCTGTGGACGTCCCTGCTGATCATCGAGCCGACCAGCCAGGCTGTGATCGCCATCACGTTCTCCAACTACATGGTGCAGCCCATCTTCCCCACCTGTATAGCTCCCTATGTGGCCAACAGGCTCCTAGCAGCAGCTTGTATATGTAAGTAAACAGAGTAAAGTGTTTATTTTACCACTGTGGTTGCAGATTGGAGAGAAATCATGTGAGCTTTAGGGAGTGGAGAAGTGAAAGATGGTGACACCATGGCTGGAGTCAGCAAGTCTGCAGCAGAAATTCTTGCTGTGTTTAAATGAAAAGGGGAACTGAGCCTCCCTGAAACCTCAATCATGAGTAATCAGGGAAATTTTTATTTTACTTCATTTAAAAAAAAAATTGAAATCATGTTCATGTGTAGAGTTTTTACAGAGCTGGAAACACTGCGAGATTCCTCATAAATGTTTGTTCAGGTAACTTGAGCCAAGCAGCTAATAACACAATCAATATTATCATTATCATACTGCTCACCCGGGAGGACAAGTTGAGAGGCAACAGGACGCAGAGAGCTTAATAATACATTGCTTCATAGATAAGCTCTGAATTCTAAGATAAAAATATGTTCAGGTGCTCATTTGTGGTCAGTATAACCCCCTCAGCCACCCACCTACCTGGAAGGAATGCATTAACGAACACACACTTTAAATACAAGCACACACACACAAATGCAGTCCATTCAGCGATAAGCAGCACTTAGAGGAGGAGCTGATAGCTGTGAGGTAAAGTCCTCGCTGCAGGGAGACTCTGACCTAAGAGGCTAACAGGCAGCTGACAGCTCAGCACAACAGTAAACCATAAAAATCCACTTCCTGTTGGTCTTGCTGAAAACAATACGATACAGACTGGGCACCCACAAAGTCTACACACCCCTGTTACAATGCCAGGCTTCATGATTTAAAAAAATCCTTTTAAAACTTTTTACACCTTTAAAGTGAAACATTTCCAGTAGAATTCAACTGGAAAAACAAACAAATCTGTTAAAGATGGTAAAGTTTTAATGTAACTGATTGTGGGGCGTGCAGTTTTTGGTTTAGCTATATCAGCTGGTTCCGTCAGAGACGGGCTAAAAAAGGACTTGTGTCCGGTGATCCTGAGCCCGCCGGGTTTGGTTGCTCAGGTAGATGTTTGCTGCTACTCTGGTAGAGACTGTCATCCTGTCCAGTTTTAGGTTCTTCATAGAAGAAGTATTAATAAAAATATTATTCTCCGTTATAAACATACCCCCCAATGTCTTTTACAGATAATGATGATGAGCGGTTGACATTTCCAACCTGTTACCACTTTGGCTGCACAATATTAATAAATCAATAAATTTAAATATTACTATTGAATATTTGAGTGATAAATTCAGGATTCCCTGCTGGTCTCTGTCATCACTGTGATCACAACTCTTTTTCTAGTGCTTTAACATCTCAGCCTCTGTCATTTTTAATTAAGTCAGCTCAAAATGAAAAATGCAGAAAAAATTAACCAGGTGTTGACCCTACTGGTCATATACAGTACTAGAGTGCAACGCATGGCCCAGTATAAAAGCTATTGCAAATATTTGTGCACACTGATTTGGACAACTAAAATGCGATATATAATGTACGTAATCTAATTCAAAAACCCTACAACTTTAAAGCAGATACATGAATTATCCATTCAGTCTTTACCAGTTCAAACACATTGTTTTTCACTTTGCCACTGGGTTTAGAAAGCTCCCCACCAATGCAAAAAGGTAAAAGCCTCCCATTGGTTGATTATGTTTCACATGGCAGCAAATTATTTAACCCTAACTGATGCAGGCAGTAGCTTCTGATTTCTTGAACAGCCATGTCAGAAGACACTTCCTGTGGCTGTGGACACGATGTTAATCTGTTTCAGAAGGATCCAACTATTGCCATGCATCAAGCAAAGGAAACATCTGAGGACATTCCTGAAGCTAGGATTGGGAACTGTCTACTGAAACGATTGTGGGGAATCATCAAGAAATGTGATCGGACAAAATCACACAATGTGAAGGGAACTGAATGGATTGAGACCAAACAGCTGTGAGGCCTTGAAAAAGCCACTGAACAAACAGGCTGATTAGGGGAAAAAAGGCTTTAGCTTGATGGGGAGCAAGATTTGGCATTATGGAATATTTGTGGTCTGATGAGTCCAGATTTAGCCTGTTTCAGAGTGATGGGTAACTCGGGGTAAAAAGACAGATGCATAAAGTGATGCACCCATCATGCCTAGTGCCTACTGTACAAGCTTAAGGGAGCAGAACTGTGATCTGGGGTTGCTACAGTCGGTCAGGTCCTGATTCTGAAGGAAATCTCGCTCTATTTATGTTTACTCTGGGTTTCAGTGGTTTAGCCAGATTGTTGAGGTCTATTTTCATTTAACATGACCCGTCTCAGTGTTTTAAAATTTCAGTTCTAACTGTTTGAAAGGCTACTGTTATTACGTTTCTAGAAAGCCTTTTAATATATTTTAATGAAATTGGACAAATAGTATTTTTATTTAAGTGCGTTTTACAAAATTTATATCAAACTGTTTATTTTTTTTTCTGAATATCAGAGCCCGACACAATTCTTCAGGATCTTGACTTTTAAACCTACACTTAAACCTAACTCTGCCTCTATAAAATGTTGGCAAATAAAATAAGTGACGCTTGGTATTTTTTTGTGCTTGACTGGACGTCCTGTTGAGCTCAGACCTGTTGTGATCCTCTAAGTGTTTAAAAAAAAAACTATTTTTTTCCCATTAAGTTTGTTAATCAGAGACAGGAATAATGCAATCACGCCTCAGACCCTTCTATAAACATCTGACGCAATAGCTGAGGGATGATAAGTGTAAACGCTAAGACGCAACCTGCTGTGTCAGCTGGTTTGTAATGGAACTTATTTTATTAGCATTCATAAAATTTGTGGAGTCATTATACTCAGATGAGGAGGGACTGAGGTAGAAAGAAAAGTTAATTGAGAAGATTTTAACTATGTGGAGCTCTGATTTGCTCAGGGGCTCCACAGATCTTCCAGTTTTTGCCCTAATGGAGTAGGAGGGATTATTAGATGCTGATTAGAAGCTAAAAACAGCGACATTGCTTAAGGTGAAGTAAGGCACCAAGTCAAAGGAAATCAGCTGAAATCAATTTCTGCCATTGCTAGTTCGTTTGGAAGTGTAAATGGTTACAAATACCCAATACTGAGCTGAAATGCAAACTCATGGGGTCATTTTGGGTTTACAAATCTTCCTCTTGACCTTCTGAGGCCTGCCTCATTCCCATGCCCTTGCTGTGTCTTGCAAAAGTATTCAAACCCTTTGGAACTTTTTCACATTTTGTCACATTACTCAAACTTCAACATATCCTATTTTATTGGATTTTATGCGATTGGCCAACATAAAGAACAACATAATTGAGTAATGGAAGGAAAATGATTTTTATTCATTTTTACAAATAAATTCTAAAGGTTATAGTTTACACCCAGTTAGTAAGTGGAACTGTGTATATATCAGCGTAAATCTGAGAATCCATAAAAAAGACGAACAATATTTTCTACGGCCGATATTCTAACCTCGGCTTCAGGAGGAGCAGTGTGGTTTTCGTCCTGGCCGTGGAACACTGGACCAGCTCTATAACCTCTCCAGGGTACTCGAGGGTTCATGGGAGTTTGCCCAACCGGTTCACATGTGTTTTGTGGACCTGGAGAAGGCATCCGACTGTGTCCCTCGTGATGCCCTGTGGGCGGTGGTCCAGGAGTATAGAATCGGGGGCCCTCTATTAGGGGCCATCCGGTCCCTGTACGAGTGGAGCAGGAGTTTGGTCCGCATTGCCGGCACTAAGTCGGACCTGTTCCCGGTGCATGTTGGACTCCGGCAGGGCTGCCCTTTGTCACCGGTCCTGTTCATAACTTTTATGGACAGGATTTCTAGACACAGTCAAGGGCCGGAGGGGGTCTGGTTTGGGGACCAGAGGATTTCGTCTCTTCTTTTTGCAGATGACGTGGTCCTGCTGGCCCCTCTAGCCAAGACCTACAGCATGCGCTGGGGCGGTTCGCAGCCGAGTGTGAAGCGGCTGGGATGAAGATCAGCTCCTCCAAGTCAGAGGCTATGGTACTCGACCAGAAAAGGGTGGCTTGTCCTCTTCAGGTTGGAGGGGAGTTCCTGCCTCAAGTGGAGGAGTTCAAGTATCTCGGGGTCTTGTTCACGAGTGAGGAAAGAATGGAGCGGGAGATCGACAGACGGATCGGTGCGGCTGCCGCAGTAATGGGGGCGCTGTGCCAGTCCGTTGTGGTGAAGAGAGAGCTGAGCCGAAAAGCGAAGCTCTCGATTTACCGGTCGGTCTACGTTCCTACCCTCACCTATGGCCATGAACTTTGGGTCATGACCGAAAGAACGAGATCCCGGATACAAGCGACTGAAATGAGCTTCCTCCGTAGGGTGACCAGGCACTCCCTTAGAGATAGGGTGAGGAGCTCGGCCATTCAGGAGGGGCTCGGAGTAGAGCCGCTGCTCCTCCACATCGAGAGGAGCCAGTTGAGGTGGCTCGGGCATCTATACCGGATGCCTCCTGGACGCCTTCCTCGGGAGGTGTTCCAGGCACAACCCACCGGGAGGAGGCCCAGGGGACGGCCCAGGACACGCTGGAGGGACTATGTCTCTCGGCTGGCCCGGGAACGCCTTGGGCTCCTCCCGGAGGAGCTGGAGGAGGTGTCTGGGGAGAGGGACGTCTGGGTGTCTCTGCTGAGTCTGCTGCCCCCGTGACCCGGTTCCGGATAAGCGGAAGACGACGAACGAACGAACGAATATTTTCTACATCCACAAATCTGGCCTTAATGGAAGAGAGGCAGGAAAAAAGCTATTGTTAAAAGAAAGCGGAAGGAAATCTTGTTTGCTGTTTGGCACAAACCATGTAGGAGGAACTACGAATGTGTGAAGAAGGTTCTCTGAACATAAAATCTCCAGGGTGAGGCATGGTGGTGGCAGCATCATGCAGTGGGACTCATTTCCTCAGCAGGGACAGGGAAGCTGGTGAGAGTGAACGTGGATATATAACTAAATATAGGGCAATCACGAATAAAACAAACTGTTGCAAGCTACTAAAACACTGGTGACTTGAGTGGAAATCTACCTTCCAGCAGGACAATGGTCCAAACATAGAGCCAGAGGTCTGATGGTACGGTTCTGCAAGGAGCCGTACCTGTGTGTCTCTGTGTGTGTCTCAGTATGAGAGCTTCTGCCTGTATGTGCTACTCTCAGCTGTTTCCTCGCCTGATAAACAACAGGCCACTCCGCTTGAGTCAGCAGCAGCGTTTCCTTAGATCGGCCACACGGAAACATGCTGGCACACGCTGAAATTTACAGAGCACATGTCTCCGCTGAGACCCCTGTTTGAGTCAGCTGGCTTCGCAGAGCCTCTTTGTGACTAACAAAATGCTGTTTGGTCGCTTCCCCACAGGTTTGCTGACCTTTGTGAACTGCGCCTACGTGAAGTGGGGAACCAGGGTGCAGGACTTCTTCACCTACGCTAAAGTGATCGCCCTCATCGCTGTCATCATCACTGGCCTGGTGAAGATCGGACAAGGTGCTTGTGCAGTCACTAAGAAACCATTAAATGTCAATGATTAGATGATAAGCAGAACTTTCTGCTGGTCACCTGCTGTTAGCTCATTAAAACAGCTTAATGATTACTGCAAGTGTTGTTTTTATATTTGAATAACTGTCTTATTTTTTAGGTTACACCCAGAACTTTGAGGGCATGTTTGACGGCTCCTCTCAGGACCCAGGACACATTGCTCTGGCTCTGTACTCTGCTCTGTTCTCCTACTCCGGATGGGACACGCTCAACTTCGTCACAGAGGAGATCAAAAACCCAGAGAGGTGAGCAGGCCAGGAAAAAAGGGCCTGGGTCTAAGATGGTCGTTTCTTTTCTCCTTCCAATCCCTGGCCTCATATGCAAGACGCACATAATGTGATAAACCCCTACAGGAATGTGGAGGTAGTCCTCCTAGTTCATTATTCTGTATATGCCATGCTATGCACATAGCCCCATAGCATTATGCTACCACCACTGTGCTTGACAGCTGGTACAGTGTTTGTAGGTTTGAAGGTCTCACCTTTACTCCTCTAAGGCTGGGTGTAACCAAACAGCCCAATCTTACCTAATCTGAACATAAAACCTTTCTAAAGAGGACATTTGGCTTTTCCATGCAGGAAGCTGCACATTTTGAATTGTATAATAATATTTTAATTTCTTCACTATGGGCAGTCACATTGTTGTTCCAACTGTTTCCAGGTCATGATATATTCATATTGGTATCAAACATCTAAACATACCAAATTTGCATTGTCCTGTTTTATTTTATTTTGTTTAAAGATTAATCTTAAAGATCCAAATAAAATGCATTGATTGAGCACCTTATTAATAATGGAATGCTCTGCTCTGATGTTATTTCATCTAAATATATTGCACTGAGTGGTTAAATGTTTGTGAATAAGAGCCAGGCTTTTGACTAAAATGCAAACAAACCTTTTATCAGGAAAGAAAAGTAGTGTCTGAATGTTTGTGTTGAGTCCTCGCTTTAATTTAGACAAAGATCAGCCTGATTATGTTTGGATCTCAATTATCTCAGGGTTCCCAGGCAGATTAGGTGTCAAACAGCCTCATCCCCATTCCTCTCTCACACCCTCAGCTGAATTTAATGTGCCTCTCCTCTGCTTTGCTTCCCCCTGCTGGTTGTTTCTGTGAACTGCAGGAATCTGCCCCTGGCCATCGCTATCTCCATGCCCATAGTGACAGTGATCTACATCCTGACCAATGTGGCTTACTACACCGTCCTCCCCATCAACGCCATCTTAGACAGCGACGCTGTCGCTGTTGTGAGTTCCTGCATGTTTTCAGTAAATCTTTACCGCCATGAGGGATGAATTGTGCTTCGAATCCTGCTGTTGTCTCTCTTCAGACTTTTGCAGATAAGGTGTTTGGTGTGATGAACTGGACCATTCCCTTAGCTGTGGCTCTATCCTGCTTCGGCGGTCTGAACGCCTCCATCGTGGCGGCCTCCAGGTGAGGGATTCAGACTCCAGGCAACAGCACAACCTCACTGTTAGATGTCATGTAGCAACCCTTGTCACACCCACTTTCTGTCTCTGTTTTCTACCTATAAAAAGGTTGTTCTTCGTGGGCTCCAGAGAGGGTCACTTGCCTGACTTCCTGTGCATGATCCATGTCCACCGCTACACTCCCATTCCTGCCCTCCTCTTCAACGTCAGTCAACTCTCAGATCTTTTCCCCTGAGCTTAAATTAATCACCATATTTCCTGATTTGACTAGGTTTCCTTTTTCTTTTCTCCAGGGCTTTATGGCTCTTATATACTTGTGCGTGGAGGATGTCTTCAGGCTGATCAACTATTACAGCTTCAGCTACTGGTTCTTCGTTGGCTTGTCAATTTTAGGGCAGCTTTATCTTCGCTGGAAGCAGCCCGATAGAGAGAGACCACTAAAGGTAGCTCAGTCAAATTCCAAATATGGTTTTAATTTTCAGATTCAGGTCTTCATCTCATTATGTCCTCCTCTCCTTTCTTTCTAACAGCTCAGTCTGGTTTACCCCATCATTTTCTGCCTCCTCACCATCTTCCTGGTGGTGGTGCCCCTCTACAGCGACACCATCAACTCCCTGATCGGGATTGGCATCGCCCTGTCAGGAGTGCCTGTTTACTTCCTCTGCTGCTACACTCCAGCCAGCAAGAGGCCGCTGTGGCTGCGCAGCTATATCGGTAAGGCTGACGCAGGATTTGTTTACGGTTGTTTTGCTGCTGGAAGGAAAAACTTTGTTACAGGCAGCAACTTTTTGCAGCTTCTAACAAGTTTTCCTCCTGGATTGCCCTGTATATAGCTCCTTCCATTTTCCCATCAATTCTGTGCAGCCTCCTCACCCGGCTGAAGAAAGGATCCCAACAGCATGATGCTGCCATTACCATGTTTTACTGTGGGGATGGTGTGTTCAGGTTGATGTGTGGTGCATGGTAGCACATCTAATGACTTTCTTCTTCTCCTTCATAAAGGCCAGATTTGTGAAATTTAAACCAAATTGTTCTCTGCTCAATACTTGGAAGAATTGTCTGAATGGATCATTGTCTTGATAGCTTTATTTTAGTTGATAAATTGTAATTTTGTTGACACACAAAATCCTTCCTATATTCCCTGAATGTTGTGTTTATCAATAATGTAAACTTAAACCTTCCTCTGGTATGTTTCTTTCAGCTAAGTGTGGTATCCTGATTCAGAAAGTGTGCTACTCAGTTCTGACTGAGATGGACGACAACAAATCAGAGTAGAAACGGTTGCTTTTCGCAGTTGACAGAGACTGAAGACAAAGAGTCTGAACTCCGGCCCACCAGCTGCTGCTACTAAAACGGCCTCCAGACGATCAACATCTGGGCCCCGAGCTGGACACAGCTCTCTGACTCGTCAATCGTCTCCACGTGACTGGGAATGAATTCCTCATGGTGGCAGGTGCAGTTTCAGAGAGAACATTTAACACATAAAATGCACTCCAGAAGAAGCCTTCATGCACCCGAGCATCTCAGTCAAGAAACATTTAATTATAAGTATTTTGTGTGAAATCATGGACACGTTTTACTTAGAGGCTACACATCATTAATGAATTTAAGTGGGCATTTTTTAAAACTGAAAGCACTGCTGACCGTACAACCAGCCTTAATGTTATTTGCACACAGAAGGAAGAGCAATAAAATAAAGTGTGTAACTTGACGTTCACATGTTTATGACGTTTGAAAATGTTTTATATTTTCAGCTGTGAGGTCTGCTGAAGTAAAGGGCTATTTTTACACAAACACTGTAGAGTCGGACTTAAACGCTGACTGTTGATCATGTTCAGCTGGAAAGATTTATTTATAATAAAACGACTTCACAACTTTAAATGGCTCAGGTTTGTATGTAACGTGCAGAGATTTGGTTGTGAGCACAATAAAACGATATCACACGTGGTGATGTTTTAAAGCAGAATTTATATCTGTTTAGAATACATGAACACAACACATCCCAACATTCCCGCTCCTGTCTATAAATATGTACATAACTCTCTACACGAAGGAGCTAAAAGCCCGCTGGATTCATCCAATCGTGTTCTTCCACGGCTTCGCTTTGACTCCAGCTTCCTTTTGTTTAGCTGATGCTGCGGCACTCCCAGGCGTCTGCTGCAGAGGATTGTGGGTAAAAGTCTGCCTCAGTGGACCTGCAGGGCCAAACAGAGAAGTTTAAACATATTTAGGAAAACATGTTTTATAGTGTTCACTGTTCTGAGATGGCGCTATATGAATGAACTGAACTGAAAACACTCCTATCTCCAAGCACTGATGGTGTTTGGATGACGTTTATATAAAAATCTTAAGAGTAGAAGAAGAAGAAAGAATATAAAAATAGTAACAGCACATAAGTAAAGTTTCTAATTAGGACCTGATGAATACAGCATCTCCAGATAAATGACTGAAAATCTGTTTACGTGCTTAAAAGAAGAACTTTTCTCCAACATGATTTCTCTGTTCTTAAAGAGGCTCCAGAATGGCGCACCTTTTCTAATTATACTGATGACTCAAAGCACTTTACAATAGGGTCACATTCATCCAATCGCACTTGCAAACACACACAACTTGGGGGTAAGTGCCTTGCAAAGGGGCACATCAACCTGTGGCAGGAGAAAGCTGGAATCAAACCCACAACTTTTGGATTGCAAGGTGACTATTTGTTGTGACTAAGGTGCAAATCCTTAGCTAGAATTTCAGCATTGCTTGAGGATATAAAGTGACTTGAAGCTCCAGTGTGCTAGCCCACTGTACCCCCACTGCCATCTTACACGCTAGAAGTTCTTGTTCTTCTGAGGGAAAAAACAGAGTCGACTTAGGGTGGACACTTCATACAGACCATGAGTCAGTTCATACACGCCTTATTAAATCTGTCGTTTGACAACATGGTCGTGAGACTAATAAATATCTACCAGCAGGAGGTTGATCGGAGTTATTTTGGTTTGATCAGGGGTCAGAACCCTTCATGTTTTATACAAATCAACTGTTCCATACAGCGGTGTTTCCCAACCCTGCCCTACATGTTTTAGACATGGCTCTGTTCCAGTACACCAGATTTAAATGATTGCATGACCTCAGCAGCCATCAGGGCAGCAGAAACCTGGTAATCACCATTTCATTTAAGTCAGTTGTGAGGCTGCAAGGAGACACATAAAACATGCAGGACAGGGCTACTTGAGGAGCAGGGTTGGGAAACACTGCCATACAGGATGATAACCTCAATAAGTGGAAATAGTGTTCAATCACAAGCCTCCAAAACATAATAAACTACCTTCTCTCTCTCAAATGTAGGAGAGATGTGACCTTTTTCATAATTAATAGGATCTATAGTTCATCATTGTTGGAAGTAGGAAGGAACAAGATAACAACACATTAGTACAAAATGAGGCTGAGATTCTACACGTATATGATTTCTATGGAAAATGCTGCTTAAACCCAAAGAATTTGACAAAAATAAAGACACTTATTTTAAACAGATTGAGGGAAATAGAAATAAAACGTTGACAGTGTTTTTAATATAGTTTTGGATGTAAAATATCAGCCAAAAAAAAAAAAACTTAAGTCCTTTAGGGCCTCAAGATATTTAATCTTTTATTTGTGTGCAGGAAGTCAAACTAGCCACAAGAGGGAGCCCTTTCCTGCAAAGTTTATATTTCAGCTGTTTGGATTAAATCTGAGAAATTTGTACCAGTTTTATAATGATCTAAAATGTTCACGCACAGTCCAGAACAATCTCTGCTTTAGTTTGTTTCAGGAGGACACCCTAACTCTGCTGACTCATTAAATATAGATTTTCTTTTTAATTTTCAGGATGTCAAACTCCTGTTTACTTCCGATAACTCAGACTTAGTCATTAAAATGACTGTTTGAAGTAGTTTGAAACCAAGTTTGGAGGAACAGTTTATGATAGTAACACAATTATTCATTTTCTTAACATTCCCTCTTTTCTATTCAGTTCAACAATATTTGGGTTTTTTCAGATTCATCAAAAATGTTTAAGGTTATGTTTTCCTCTCATTTCTTGTGATTGTCCTGTAAGTGCTGGTATTTGGCCAAAGAGACGTGGGATCTCAGTGGGACTAACCTGATAAAGTAGGTAATCAATAAACCAAAGTCTTTCATACTTTTCTTAACCAGCTCCAATGATTTTACTCATTTAATCCCTCACCAAGCTAATAAAAAGGACCAAAATGTGTTGGATCAGACCTTTAGCAGCGATGTCCAGGTGATTCTTTATTCTTCTCTCCCTCTCTTCCAGCTGGTGAGCCAGCTGAGCGTTCTTCCATCCTGGAAACCAGTTATCACACAGATAAAACAAAGTTACACTTAACTATAACATCGGACTAAATTATGGTTCAAAAGACTCGATCGACTAAGTTATTTCTGACCTTTCTTCATACTCTCAATAAGTCCATCGCTCTGAGGCATCGCTGAGGCCGGGTGTTTGATCCTTTCTGGGATCATAAACCTCCGTCTGACAGCAGGATGCCTGAGCAGAGCCACTTGACCCAAGGAGAAGCAGTTGGAGGTCAGCCAGTAGGTAAACACCGCCTGGGAACAGATATTTTTAACACACCCTAAGCAGCAGAGCTTTATGACATCTCGGTACAACAGGTTTAGGTTCTGGGACAAATCCACACTAACCGTGGGGAAATTGATGGTGAGAGGGAGGATGATTAAAGGCATGATTCTGAAAACTGTCTTCATGGCTCGCAGATTTGGGTTGTCGAAACCGGACTCGGCACCAAGCTGAAAAATGTAATCAGTGTGATGAGTTTTAAGAAAACTGCTGCTCTGATTCTTTGGATAGGAGAGAGGTTATCTCACCTCCAGGATGAAGAACATGGTCCCAGTGACAGCTAACGGAAGGATATAAAAAGGATCTGCCGCACTCAGGTCGGTGAACCAGAGCGCACCTCCCGTCTGTAAGCTGGGCACGGGCAAATACGCCATCTTCCTCAGAGCGATGAAGAACGAGATGAAGACTGGTGCCTGTGGGAGATCAGAGAGTAAAGGAGGAACAGTGAGCTTGCAGAAAGAAAAGCTGGAAACAAAGGACATGAAAAACAGACATACACTGCTTCAAGATGCTAAGGGCAGCTTGAAAATCGTCAGGGTTATTTTTTTGTTATTTTAAAGTATAATCAAAACCCAGTGTTGCAGCTACAGCTTACATACATGGTGTGATGTCACCTCCACTCCTAACATAAATTAACCAATGACGGCTCTTGCAGAAAGGCACCAGAAAATATTTTTAATGCTCGTTTTACGTCTCTTACTATGACTCTTAAAGAGATCTGCGAATCAGTGAAAGTCAGAATCAAAGCTTTACAATATCTGCAGTTTGGAAACTGGCCACAAAATGCTGATCGATGCATCTTAAATTATGACACCATGAATTGACAGAACCAGTAGGGGCTGGGAGTCTTCAGGTATTTAAGCCACCGTTTGATTTTTAAAAAATAAGCAAACTTACCTGGACCAAAGGAACCAGGAAGCCTCGGAGAGGATTCACGTCATTTTTCTTCTGGAACAGGTTCAGATCAGAGTACGCTTTGGCAACTGCAAACAATGACCCACCGGGTCAGAATGAGCGGGACAACAATAGCACAAAGACAGCAGCAAATACGGAGATAACGTACATTCATATTTATTTCCGCTCTGCTTGGCCTCGTTCATTCGGTTGGTTAGTTTAGTCATCTCAGGCAGGACGTTGTTCAGTTTGGCCGCCTCTCTCTGACCCTTCACTATGACGGGAAACACAGCCAAACGGGCCAGAACCGTTCCTAGAGCCAACAACAAAAGAACACATAAATATCACATATAACACAGATTGAGGAGAATTTCAGAAAATAAATCATAAATTTCCTAAATGTAGAAATAAATACACAGAAAAGTCAGACTTGCTGAAAGTTTTTGCTCACCTACGACTATGGCTCCCCACCAGGGCAGGCCCAGATCCATGTGGAAGAACTCCAACAGGCTCTGGATCAGACCCACTGGAGTGTAGCCGGCCAGTCCCAGTTCTGCCAGCCTGGGCTCTGCAGCCACAGCCTGTAGGATGTCTGCTGCAACAGGAGCAACATCAGCCACCTGCTCCATGACCGGCTGCGCTAGAACAGGCGAGGGGTCAGGGGTCAAAAGAGAGGCAGAACTGTCCGCTACCGAGGCTGCCACTGAAACGCTTTCAGCTGGGATCTGGAGATATCAGTAACAAAGAGTGAGGCTGGGAAATGAGACGAAAGCCTTTTAGGTAACTGTGTTTTATTTATCAGTGACCTGTTGGGAGGCTGTGTGTGTGAGGACGGGGACCGAGTCAGCAGGCAGAGATGCTGAGGAGGACTCCAGGACAGGAGGAGGTATCGATCCATCACCAGGTGGGATCTACGAAAACCACCATAAATTCAACTGATCAGTGATCTAACAGAGTTCACCTTAAAATTAAAATATGAATAAAAATGAACAGTTGATGCTCTTAACTGAATCCTCCAGATTCATTCTGCAGGGTCTGATCTACATCCTCACAGCTCAGATGGGCAACATCATTTAAACATCATCTATAATGCCTAACAGTGACGACAACCAGAATTTTGCTCATTTATCAAACTCATAAAAGTGAATTCATGTATCAGGAGCGCGATGGACGTGCAAATGACGTGAGATTTTTGATCAAACATCTTTAAAACTGTCTCTACATTGTGTCCAGTACCTTAAAATAAATGGTAACTGCAACATGTAACTCTTGGTTGCATTTCCAGCTGTTTCAAACTTTATAATTAATGCTCTGATTTTTGACAACTTTAAGCAAGTATCTATTTTCCAGTAGCCACTTCCTGACTTGTGAAGATTAACACACATCTACCTTGATTGAATATCATGTTCTCATGTCTTTCCCATTTGCAAGTGTGGCTAAGAAAAATGGGCCTCAGTCTCAAACCATATTTATATGAGAAGTCATTTTTTACAAAACTATAAATAAAATAAAAACTATAAAATATTTATAAAACTATTGATAAATAAAAGCTTGCGCAAATTCAGATCAACTTAAAAAAAAGTATTTTGTATATTTCAAAAATCATCACTTTAAGATTATTCTACTGAAATAATATATATATTTTTAAGGCTTTTTACAAACAAAGGTGAATTTACAGCTAAGTACCTTTCAATACATTTTAGAGCTATTAAGTTCAAAACCGAGTAAAATTTGACTTTGTTTTTCTTGTACATCTGCGCCTTTTTCCAATACAAACTATCAGCATAATCTCTAAGCAGATATATAAAAAAACGAAAATATTCTCTCATACTCTGATTTATTTGTCTCCGTTACAGACCAGACACTGAATCACATTCATGTCGCTTAATTTGTTCAAAGACGTTCCCTAAAACCAATACCAAACTGCTGGATTTGGAAAAATTATTACCATGTTATCCTTTTCCATACAGAGGAAGACATGATGCTAATACTGAGTTTAGTTTGACTTTACTTTACAGGATAAGACGCTAAAAGGGGTCAAATGTGACGTTTAAACTACTGGCAGCAGATTTGTAATGAAGACAGAAAGGACCTCACCAAGATGCAGCTGGTTACAACAACAGTTGCGTTAAAACATGGAGGTAAAATCAAAATAATCATTTTATCGCACTGTAATATGCTTTTTATTATTTCTTACCAACATGTGCGTTAATGTACCTGTGAGCTGTTGTGTCTAACGGCCACAGAGCTGACCCAGAGGAACTTTCCACGGTTCCTGCGGCTGATCTGAGACCTGCTGAAAGGACCGCTGCAGCCATACAGTGTGTGCAGGCTGGAGCTCTGGAGCAACAGCTGTACGGATGAAAATAACAAGAGATTCAGATAAATATGATTCAGATAATATGGTAAAGCATATACAGATAAAGCAGCAACATCAACACCTGATATTTATTCAGATTTTAAACATGTTTAACATGTTGATTGCTTCTTCTATATGAAGACTTGCTGCTCTGCTAAAACCACTCGGTTTAAAATTCATACATTTATTAAAGCTGGGCGTCCAACTTTTCATAAATGTTATTTTCAAACAGTCCAGGAGTCCAAAACGTTGCTATAAAAACCACATATCAGTGTTTTATGGGACCAATCAGCTGTGATCTTTGTTTCCCACAGCAGATGGCTCCCTTTATTCTGAACTAATTAATATTAAACTACTTTAGAGTGAAAATCATTAATATTTAAATGTTTCAAATTTTAACTCCAGAAGAAACTCGTTGGCACTTTTACACAAACCTGGTGAAAGTTTAAGGGTTATCTCTGAAGCCACAGAAAATTGTCTAAATGACGTCGTATAAACGTCCTAACAACGAACTTCAGAACAACCGACTAAACTACAATCAGGCTCCATGTGGACAACCGAGGATTTGAAGTTTTTAATCGACTTATACTGATGTCTTCTCTGCAGACTCTCTGTCAAAGTCACACTAATACCGCAGTGTGCGCTCACCGGCTAGCATGCTAGCCGCTGAAAGCTGCTGTTTCTCTCTGTTTTAGAAGCAGGGACAGAACCGAACCAGCGGAGCTGCAATCTGGACCTACTTGGCTCTGAATGTTTGGAAGAACAGAGCTGCCACGGCTCGGTTTTCCAGTCTGTCTCAGAAAACATCTTGCTAAGCAGCTCGGAGTCACCCCTCTCCTGATGGCAGCCATGTTGGGAGGGAGGAGACAGACCTACGGAACGTGGGAAGGGTCAACCTGCCAAACCGCGAATGTGTTTTTTAAATTTACGTAAGAAATGCAGCATGCAGAGTTTAATTTATTATTATTATTATTATTAATTAACTGAAATAAAAACATCTTAATGTAATATCTTGTAGCACAATTGAATGAGGCTCCAACACTAAATACAGCCTCCTATTCATGCTTTTGCCTTTGTAAAAAAATAAACTCCTTTTTGCAGACACACACAATAAATAGCTAACTAAATAAATAAAGGTTTTCAAATGAAAATTACATTTTAAACATTCTTGTCTCTGTTTCTAATCATTTTAAGGTCATCCAATGCTTCATTGTAAATTTACTTTCACTTTAAAGTTTACTTTCACTTGTAGTTCGTCTTATGACGGGAACGGGATGCAAAACAGCTGACCAGGAAAATACCGATGGCTGAATAGTATTTTTTCCCATTTAAAATGTTTACAAGTCCTCTTGATGGAGAATAAAAAAATACGCCAGCTGCTTAATTATTTAGATTTTGTGTCCTGCCACAATATAACTCTACAAAATAATTGTCACAGATACTCAGTAAGGGTATATTGATAAATGAACCAAAAATAGATTCTATGGGTGTAAACATTTCTTCAAATGTAGAAACAAAACAACACATCACAAGGACTCTTAAAGACCTGACATTTATGATGACATTTTAATGCTTTGTTTGTTGTTTGAACATCTCTTCTTCCAGTGTCAGTGAGTGGTATTATTTTAGTCTTTGTTTGGCTATAAACAGTAGACTCCTCCCGTTTCCCTCCAGAGGCGCATATTCTGCACAAATAGGAAAAAACGTAAATATTTTCTCATGAGCGTTGCATTAAAATCTCGTATTATTGTATGAAGTTACTTACAGACATGCCCATGTGTGAAAATGTTAAACTGCTTCACAAAGACAAAATCCCTCATGCAAACTGCAACAAACTTTCGTTTTTTTTTCTTTTTAAATAAAATTATTATTTAACCTGCTGACTCTAGTGTGTTTTTGTGCACCGGTCACTTCTTGTGATCGAGAAAGATCATCTTCCCGGCGGCTCCTTGCTGTTCAGATCGCTGACCTCTACATTGTTGGAGCTAATCTGGTCTATAGAGCACATTTTGGCTGCATGAGAGCATCTCGGTTCTGGGTTTGATGCTGAATGTCTGTTTAATGATCTGTTTACATCTAAGGTCAGGGGAAATTCCAGGTTTTACCATGTTTTCACTTTCATTTTTAATTACTGCAAGATTACATATTTTTTATGACTTATGGTATTTGAATTAATCAGACAGACAGAAAGATGCTATAGATATACGTTCCTCAGCGATCTTCAATATTTGATTTGAAACTTGCAAATCTGTCCTAAAAATGTTCTCTTTTATGGGATGGACGCAACAAAACCTGTGCTTGGCAATGTTTCCATTTTCTGTCTGTGTACAGATTTGTGATTTTTCCGATCTTGAATAAAAAAAC
This sequence comes from Crenichthys baileyi, assembly GCA_036173005.1. Lineage (NCBI taxonomy): Eukaryota > Metazoa > Chordata > Actinopteri > Cyprinodontiformes > Goodeidae > Crenichthys > Crenichthys baileyi. Next base: position 223,755 of record JAHHUM010000652.1, read on the forward strand.
TAAACAGACAAGAAAAACATTAAAGGTGCAGACAGTCCTGGTCACACTCAGTGGTGACCTGGTTTCCGAGCTGCGTCTCGGTTTGGGTTGAACACAACGCGTCCAAAAGGAGAGATGACCAACGATCCGTCATTCGCTGCGCTAGACAGGTAAATATGGTTTTATCAAATCACAGAAACGCAGGGAGATAATTTTCCTGGTCGTCTTTTGTAAGCGTAGCATTCAGTCAATACCCAAGTGAGTGTAGCTGACTGCGTTCAGATTAGATGCGTTAAGGCACAGTTTCGCTTTGGTTTCTGCGTCATTAAGGGAATACAACGCTTTAAAAGCGACTATTCTCACACGCAGTCGAAAGTTTTTGCTCCTCTATTTTCATTTTCTCACTTCAGGTTTTTGCTGCGAATGAAAATGGGCGCAGCTACATCTAAACCAAAGGAGAAGTGCTACGATCCCAACGACTCCTCGCTGACATTTGTCGACCGAGAGGATGAATTGGACTGTGAGTAGGCTGCTGCTGGTGGCTTCTTTTAACTAATCTGTGGATTAATGCTGGAAATGGACTTAAAACTCATTTGCTGAGTTACTATTTGTTTGTATTGTCGGGCAGTTTTGTATGAAGGCTTCACATCACCAAGAGCGCAGATGTCCTGTGGTCACGCTGTGACCCCGAGGTCTCTCACTAACTGGTGTCTGAAGCAGCTGAATGAGGTAAAGTGCTACAAACTATAAGATTTAGAGAAATAACCTTACTCCTATTTAGTATAATATTTACAAGAGGCTCTAAAAAATGTGTCTGGAGAACCAATTCCAGTCTATATATTTGTTTGTTTTGTTTTGTTTGTTCTTCTTTTGGTTTATTTAACAAATTGCTGTTTCTTTTTGAAAGTAGATCTAATTTTATAGCTATTAAGAAACTTTATGTTTACAGAGTATAATATCAAAGCATGTTAATGGAAAGTTGAGTGGAAGGCAAAATGTGGTAGAGCAAGGGGCACAAGCAACAGGGATAAGCACAGTCTTTGCTGTTGTTGTTTGTTTAAAATTCTTATTGTTTAAAATTAATTTTGGGTTTTCATTAGCTCTGAGCCTTAATCATAAAAGCTAGCAAAAATAAATAATTGAAATTCCTCTGTGTGCAATGAATCTATATAACTAGAAGCAGTTCTTTATATATTAAATAGTCTGAAAATAACAATATTTTTTATTTCAGTTGCACACATTAGGATCTTTGTTAGAAAAAAAAAAAAATATTATATATATATATATAATTATATATATATTTTAAAATTTTTATATATATTTTATATATATATATATATAATATGTAAAATCTTTAGTGAGCATGGTGTATATCATCAATTTAAGAGAAATTCTTAGAACATTCATGTAAAGAACTGGTGCATTTGTCAACATGATCTTTGGGAATTTGGTCTGTCTTGGGGCCCTCAGGCCTGTAGGGGGGACATAAACACTTTTCAAAGTTTACTTATATCTCTGGCCGGCCTTTAGTCTATTGACCGGTGTTTCTTCTTCCATTGTTTTAAAGGGGCAAAGCAGGTTTGTGTGTGGCGTGTATGGCTGTAATGCTCAGTGGTCTTACAAGGAAATTCAGAAGATGGCTCTCCTGACCCCTGAAGAAAGAAGGCACTTTAATGAAATGCGGACCATCAATGCTGCTGTTAACAGAAAAGTATGTCTTTTATGCCTTACTTTGAAGTTTTTTAATTAAATTAGTTTAGATTGCTAATTTATTCTAAATCTCCATCTGCCTCCAAACAGTGTCCTGGATGCAAGTCCTCTGTTGCAAGACAAAATGAGTTTAATCTCTGCGTCAGCTGCAAAGCATGCAAAACAAAGAGAGGACATCCATATGAGTTCTGCTGGCAGTGTCTGAGGGAATGGAAAGGTCCAAAGCCACGGTTGGACCGCTGTGAGAATGATGGCTGCTGCAACACGGCGCTCCAAACTCTGAAAACCTGCCCGGATATCGTCTTTGACACGGTAAAAGGAATCAATGGATGTCCCTCCATCCGGGCCTGTCCAACTTGCGGTTCACTGCTGGAGCATAAACGAAATCACTGCAAACACCTTGACTGTCCTCAGTGTAAGGTCAAGTTCTGTTTCGTGTGCCTGAAGACTTTTACTGAATGTTCGAAAACAAGTTCAATATCAGCACCGTGCTCCAGTGGTGTTGCTCCTAGACAGACGGTTATCCCTACGTGGAAAAAGAATTAATGCTTCTTCTTCTGCTCAGAAGTGTCGGCAAATTTTAAGCGGAACCAATTTAAGTGTAAAAACCAAAACCTAAAATCAAGCGTACTGCTTTTACACTATGAACCTTTCCACTTTTGTCACATCCAGACCTGCTGGAATGTGTTTTATTTGTTTTGTTGTTTTTTTTTCATAATTTAAGAAATTGCATGGAATTTATTTTAGGGCTTTTAATGTGTACAAAATGTTACATAAACATAATAAATGTCAATGTTTTTTCAGAACTAATACATAAATTCATTTAATTGATTGTCAACTTAAAATGATTGTTTCAGCTGCAGTTCTAAATTTGTTTTAAATAGAAAAATATTTGCATGTTATTCCCAGCATTCATAAGAATTAAAATCGTCTGGTTAGATTTTGCTGAGCTCAAAGGGAAAACTGTGAAAACTAGAAGACATTTAGTCCTAGCTCAGCTGCTTTCTCCATTATTCTCCATTCAAATGTCTTATTTCCTGTATTTTCCTTTTGTCCACAGGCTTTGGATGTAATCTGTATGGGGTGGTCTTGATTGTGGCTCTGTAATTTAGACACACAGTAACTTCATAGCAACTGTGATTTTCTCAGTTCTAAGAACATTTACCATAATTCCTCCCATAAAGCTACTGTTGGGCTTGTTTTAATTGCACTTGTTATTAATCACAGAGCTTAATGATGAAAGAAATTCAGCTTTTTGAGAGCTGTCAGGAGCTGATTGTTAGGCGTTGTTGAGGCGACTGTGGCTCAGTGGAGAGAGTAGTTGTCTTGCAATCAGAAGGTTGTTGGTTCGATTTCAGCTTCCTCCTGCCATATGCTGATTTTCCCCAGGACAGGGCACTGTGTATCGGTGTGTGAGCGTTAGTGAGTGCAATTGGGTGTTGCGTGAGTGCAATTGGGTGAATGTGGCTCTAGTGTAAAGCGCTTTCAGCGGTTTGTATGACTGGAAAACATATGTTCAGTCCATTTATGAACTGCATACTTAATTTACTAAACACCTTGTTACATTTAGCATTTCGCTACATTTATTCTCCTTCTTTTAATCAAGGACTGTAAAGGGGAGCTGTTTAATAAAGCAATAATCCCCAAAACTTAAACTCTATCACTCTTTCAAGCTCCTGGATTTATTTTCATTTTGACAGAAAATTTGAATCTCTATTTATTTATCTTTTTTCAGCCTTAGAAACTGCATCCTAATAGTTTGACCTACATTTCTCCCATGTTTCCATCATCTGCAAAAATCAACAGCTAATCTCATTCTCTATTTTAGAGACATTATCTATGAGCATAAAGAATATAAAGGGCTTAGTATACTTCCTTGTGGTGCTCCATTTTGTACATATGACCATATGTATTGGCACTGCCATGTCCTCCTTTCAGATGGGTTTCCACATTACCAAATTTTATTTTATATTTCTGAAAAAGTAAAACTGAATAACTCACAAAGGAAGGCTCCATAAAATGTTTTTTTTTTTGCATTTGAACTGAACTTTCAAACCAACTTCTGCACCATTGTCTTTATATTTACTCAAAAGTAAAAATGTTATCTAAAATAACTTTTTTTTTTTTCTGGCAGTATTTCAATATTTATTCCTGCTTTAAACATAGATGGTTAGCAATTACAGAAAATATATTGAAAAGTAACTACAGCAATTACATTTAAGAAACTTATTTTGCAGCTATAATGACTTCAATCAATAACTTGATCAGTATTTTAGGCTCTGTCCAAGGCTACATTATCAAAAATATTACTAAATATGTAAAATTCTAGAAGCTTTTTAGTCTATTTTTAATACAGCTTTATCCTTTGGCCCTTTATCAAGCTGAAAACATTATCGTGAGAAACACTAAATAAATAAAATTAGGCATAAAATTACTTGAAATATAAAACAATATTAATAAAGAAGTAAATAAAAATGGATCCAATGGAAAAATGAATAAGTAAGCAAATACAACTTTACTTTTAAAAATAAAATAAAATTTAACAAGAAAATGAAAATATAAGTAAGTAAGTAAATAAATAAACAAAACAGGTAAATAGGCCATTTAATTAAAAACGGATAGTTAAGTGAGTACATTCGTAAATAAATAAACACTAGAGAAAGGAATATAAACATTTTATTGGAACTTTCCTGATACATAATTAGAACATTTAGTGATGATCTAAAGCTTCGTAACAAATTCACTTTACTGTAAACTGGCTCTTATGACATAAATGTTAGAAGAAAACAGGAGTTTTCATCTCATGTGGGAACAGATCAGGTACCAATTCCTATTATTTCATTCATATCTGCAATTTCTTCCGGTCTTCAGACTGATACCAACAATAATGTTGAAAAGTCATGTGGATTTGTTATTATATCTTATTTACAATTAAACATTATACAATAATTATAATTTAACATCTCAAGAAGTATACATATTCCTATTGAAGGATTTGTTATTAATTTGTGTAAAAACTGCAATCTGCAAAGTGGTGTTATTGTATTGAATGAACAGGAAAATTGATTTGATGCTTTTCAGAAAGAGTAATTTGGATCTAAAGAGAAACCAAAACCATTATGAGTCATGCAGTTGACAACATGATGGCTTTGCTAGGTTATAAATAGTCCTGGACCCCCCCCTCCTCTTCCTCCTGCCTCAACATCCTTCTGAAGAAATGCTGCAGGTGTCTTTGTCTGCTGCCTCTCAGCCTCCGTCCACCTTCCTCACCATCTGGACCTTAGCATGAGATTTGATGTTGTAATCAGACAAGGAAGCAGAGTCATTGTCCAGAGGCTGGTCCTGGACGATCAGCCGGATGTCATTCACAGTCGGTCCTGAGCAAATGAAGCAGAACGAGAGTTTGTTTTGTCCAGGAAATCTACTGGGAAAATCATTTCAATTCTGCTACTGTAGCATTATTTTGCACGCAGATTATGTGAAAGTGATAGTAAGAAATCCTTTATGTAAGTAAAACTCATGCATTTCTCTTTATAATTTTGTGTTTTTCGTTTGTAAATATACCTAAAAGTTGCTCCATAACAACATCTTGCACACTTGAATGTGTCTTTAGTAAAGTATTACCTGATTTAGGGAACGTGTTCACCGCGTAGTGCTTCAGTTGGAGAACGGTCATTTTCCCCACAGGTCCCTTGGTGTTCAGATAGCTGACCTCTCCATTGTTGGAGCAAACGACGAGCAGGTCTGTTTTGCACATGTTGGCTGTGTTTCAGCTGCTCGATCCTTCGTTTGTTGGGAGTTTCCTGAACTTGGTCAGCCTTTATAGAAGAAAAAGTGGGCCGTCTTTTGTCTGCAGCCCATCAAAGACAAAGTGAAAGCAAAAAGCTCGGGATTTCCAGGAGTCCTGGAAATTTTTTAAAAATCACAATACCATTTTGCAGCTTTTATTTCTCTTTCCAGAGCCATTAGATGCAGGAACGGCCAACAAAAATAAACATTTGCTGTGTTTTATTGCTTTAATGTTGATGCGTGAAGAATTAAGAAGCATTTATGGGACAAAGTGCATCACAGAAAACAAAACAAAGTGAGACAATATATTAGACGAAATAAAGTTAAAAGTCATTAACATGAGACATACAAATTGATAATATACAGATGTATAACATTTAAAAAAAGGACGTGCTTAAATGAAAAAAAGTCCCTTATATTTAGAATACTTTCAGTTTTGGATTGGTTGTTTTGTTAGGAGGCGTTGGAAGGTCTGCTTTTTAGCAGAAAGCTTAATAAAAGAAACAAAATATGAAAACTAATAAACGAATAAAAATAAAATGGGCCTGGGTTAGTTTGCTTTTTAGCAAACATATCACGTACCCACACCTTGCCATCTCATTCCAGTTTTCTTTCTTTTTGTATCCATGTACTTAATTCTTATTTACTTTGAGGTAAAAATATGAGAAAGACTGATTAGATATTTTTACTGATAGTGGTTCTGATCCCTATTTTCGCCAGTCGCAAAATAAACAAGGTTGTGGATCATACCAAAACAACACTAAGACCTCCTGTTTTGATGTATTATCTGTCATCACATAACCATATTTTCATATTGTAGATAATATAGATTATAGAAAGCGCCTTCAAATAACTAGTTGTCAAAGTAGACAGGAATTGTTCCATATGTCTAGTGGCAGATGACTTCCTTTCGTACCTGGAAACTCAGAAACGAAAGGACTAAAACAGCAACGTAAAAGAGGCGGAATGACCAGTTTCTATGTTTTAGTAATGGACGTTTGTAAGTGTTTGTTGTTTTTCTGTCACTACAGATATTTTTAGTTGCTTATTCTTCAGCGCTTGAACCTGCAGGCAGATCTCTGGCGCAGACTCAGAATGAGGATTAATCCGATCAGCTCAGCGCCCTGACGTCACGCTGTCACAGTTTCAGTCTGAATTGAGCATTTCTGAACTCGACTTGTTTTCATTTAAGTGCGTCCAAAAATTTGAAATTTCCAAAAGCCCACCACGGGATTACTTCCAGGTAAAAAGGGTTTTTTTCTTATTTTGATTGGATCTTATTGTGCGTAACGGGGTTTTTTTATAAATTTACAAATTTATTTTGGAGAAAGAAATTCGAAAGGTTAGGGAAAAATTTTTTTCCAAATTCGGGTTTTTTTCCCGGGTCAAAAACTCATCAAACGGAACCAATTGGGCCCCCTAGAAAACCCAAAACCCCCTCTGCAACCACAGCCCAAAGGAGCAGTGGGGGCTTATCTAAATTTTCCTCAAAAGGCCCAAACACCGGGGCTGGGGAAATTTTTGGCCTTGTGCAGACCTCCCCTCCTCCCCCAAATGGGGCCCGGGAAACCGGGCTTTCAAAAATTTTAACCCAGAAAAAAATGATGGGGAAATATTCAAATTAAACGCCAAGGGGGGGGTGGGATTGTCATTAAAAATTTGGATTTTGGATTTTTATCTCCTTTAAATTTCTTTATACTACAAATTTTTTGGATTGGAGATTAAAAACTTGGAAATTTTTTCCCCAAAAAAATATTGCCTAAAAAGGGCAAAAATTCCCGTAAAAAAATGCAAAAATGGTCCAAAAAACTCACTATGCTTTTAGTGCCTCAACTCATGCATTAAAAAAGAAACCCCATCTAAACATACGAAACCCCCTTACTTTTTGGGAAAAATGTGCCTAAAAATTTATTTTTTTATTATTTTGTTTTCGTTTCCCAAAAACCAAAAAAAATGGGGGGAAATAACTTCACTAAAAGCAGTTTGTAGGGGGCCATCCCAAAAACCCCAGCACATATAGAACACCCCCCACCCCCCTTTTTCTTTTTAACTGAAGCTTAAACCCCCTTGACTTTATATAACCCTTTAAAAAGTTTTCCCTATTGTAAAAATTTAAGGGTTTACTATACCAAAAAAAAAAAATGATAACCAAACGGCACTTGATGCAATTTTAATTTAAAAAAGGCCCCAAATTTTTTATGTACCCCGACTTTACCAAGGGTTTGTGGTTTTACAAAGGAAAAATTTAAAAGGCCCCCAACCAAAATACAGTGCCGTTCGAAAGTTTTTTTCGGGGCCCCCCTTTAACTTTTTTTAACCTTTTTGCCACATTTCCAAAGGGTTCAAACTAAGAATAAATTTCAAAAAGTTTTTGGAAAAATTTAACCCAAAAAGTGGGACCACAATCGGAATTGGGAAAGAAATTTTTTTGGAAAGTTTTCCCAAACCTTTTTTTTTTTAAAAACCCAAAAAAAAAACCGAAAAGTTGGGGGGGGGGCGTTTCATAATATTTGGCCCCCTTCGTTAATTTCTTTGTACGCCACCCTTTTTCTGAAATTACGGGTGAAAGTCCCCTTTGGGGGATTTTCTCTTCATTTTTGGGACATCGAGAGACTGAAATTCTTTCCCTTCTTCCTTACCCAAAAAAGCTCCCAGCGCGTGAGGTTTTGGTGGAGGCGTTCGTGAACAGCATCTTCCGCTCTTTCCAAGAAATTTTCGTTGGATTCGGGCTGGGCTTTTACTTTGGGCCTTTTCCCAAAACCTGGGTATTTTTTTTGTAGATTTGGCTTTTATGTTTTTGGTCAAAGTCTTTGGTTTGGAAAATAAACTCCCCCTCCCAGTCCTCCCGGTTTTCCCCTTTCAACTCCCAAAAGGGGTTTTTTTCCAAAAAGGTCCCCCGGATTTTGGGGGCCCCAATTCCCCCCCAAAACCCCTCCTTATTCCCTTTCCCTTCCCCCCCTTTTTTTGAAACCCCAAAAGATGGGGGCCCGCCCCAAACCTTTTCCCCCTTTTGGGGAAAAAGGGGTTCAATTTTTGCCGGGTTTCTTACCCAAAAAATGCAAACCCGTTTTGGGGGTGGGGAATGGTTGAAATTTGTTGGGGGGTCTGTAAAAAGCCCCCCCTTTTCCAAAAATGGTTTTGGGGTTTTGGGGGGGTCCAAAAAGGGGGGGCTTGGGGGGGCCCAAACCCAAAAAGGGGGGGGAACAAAAAAAAACTTTGGGGGGGGGAGAAATTTGGGGTTTTTTCGGAAAATCCTTCCCAAAAAGGGCCCGAAATTTTTGCATGTACAACTGATTTTTGGCCCATGGGCACTCCCCACCCCTGGAACTCGGGGAGTATATCCAAAATGACATTTGGGCCCGGGGGGTGCATTTTTATGAGTCTTCTCCCGGGCGAGAGAAGTTTAGGGGACGGCCCCCGGGTTTTTTGGGGTTTAAAATTTTTTGCAGGGGGGTCTTTATAAATTCCTTCAATTTTTCAATTTTGGGTTGCTTTTCACAGTGCTCCCTTTTTGATTTTTTTAAAGCTTGGAAACTTTTTTGTACCCAATCCCGGGTTTAAAAATTTTCCAAACAGTATCCGGGCCCCTGGTTGGTTTTTTCCTTTGGGGGTTTAAAGATCCCCCCTCTGTTGGCCCTTTTGGGAAAAGGGGAAAATTGGGGGACTAGTTCCCCAGGGGAAAATGATTTAAAAAAGCGGGGGAATTTTATTTTACAAAAAAGGGGTTTTATCCTTAAATTTTTTCAACATCATCATTTGGGGGGGCAAAAATTTTTTAAAATTTCAAAAACCTAAAGACAAAAAAAGGGGGGGGGGGCAAATGAAAAGTAAAGGGGCCCAAAAAAATTTGCACACCCCCCTTTTAGTTTTTTATTTTTTGTTAAAAAAGTTGGACCAAATCCAAAAATTTCATTCCACTTCCCCGATTGGGGCCCACTTGTTGTTGATTCTTTAAAAAAAAATTTGAAAATTTTATCTTTATGTTTGAAGCCTGAAAATGTGGGGAAAAGTTTGAAAGTTCAAGGGGGGGCCCGAATACTTTCGCAAGGCACTGTTATTTTGTTGGCCTTTATGGTTTTTTTTTGTAGATGGAACTACTGTAAACCTTGGTAAAGTCCGTGATACATAAAACCCATTTGCATTAAGTAATAGAATCAAGTGGTTTTGGTTTATTCATTTGAATTTTTTAGGTATAGTTCCAACTTAAATTTACAATAGTCGGAACATTTTTAAAGTTATTAAAGTCAAGTTGTTTTAAGCATTCAGTAAAAAAAAAGTGGGTCTACTTGTGAGTGTAAATTAATTCAATTCAAAATGTATTATGAATCTACTATACATAAAATCATAGTTTAATTGAAAATACTAACTAGAACTAAAATATGTCATTCCAGTTAAAGTCTTCTTTTGTCAGTGAGCAAGTTGGAGTAATGTGGAGCCTGCAGGCAATTCCCACTGCAGTCTCCCTCATAATGCAAGAAACAAGACAGAAAATGGTATTCAGGTGAACAGGATTTTGTGTGGAGCTGTAAGGGCTTCTTTAATATTGGGATTTTTATTATGCATTGTGATTTTATTTCATGTCATATTGCATGAACAAGCTGTAAGACTTTTTTTGTGTGCTCATGTAATGGTGTCTGATCTCAGGTTGTGACACACTGCAAACAGTAAAGGAAAAGTTTAATATTATTTGGTTGTAATACAGAGTTATTATCAGCATAAGCAAGTCTGCATCAATAAAGGCAATGTTATGTTTATTCAAAAGATTAAGATGAGGTGCTCTATATGTGCTATGAGTTTGATAGCACTACAACATGCTATAATGAAGTTATTGACCATTTTATACTTATTTTGAGAGTAAAACACTGTCAGAAAATCTACTTAAGTACATTTTCCTAAAGTAATAGTTGTAGTATGATTAAGATGGGGTGATCTATGTGTGCTATGAGTTTGATGGCACTACAACATGCTATAGTGAAGTTATTGACCATTTTATACTTATTTTGAGAATTAAAAAAATGTAAAAAAATCTACATAAGTACATTTTCTTAAAGTAAGAGTTGTAGTATGATTGAGATGAGGTACTCTGTGTGCTATGAGTTTGATGGCACTACAACATGCTATAGTGAAGTTATTGACCATTTTATTTGTATTTTGAGAGTAAAAAAAAAATCATAAAAATCTATTTAAGCACATTTTTCCAAAATAAGAGTTGTAGTATGATTAAGATGAGGTGCTCTATTTATGCTATGAGTTTGATGGCACTACAACATGCTATAATGAAGTTATTGACCATTTTATGCATATTTTACTGAACATTTGACTATTTAGGCTATAGTCTTTTGGGAAATTTCAAGTATTCATTTCCAATCCAAAAAATGTAGTATGGAAAACGTGAGATCACATACACATCCAATGATTTTAATGACAATACACCTCTCCTTGGCGACTTAATTGAATATTTCTCCATCATATTTTTCTGGTGTTTCAATTTGCAGACGGTCCCTGCGCATTTGAGGAGCAGTGAGGTCTGCATAGAGGCCAAGGAAAGTCTCCCAGCGCGGTGTTAGGCTCGTTTTGAGGAAAATACGATTGCAGCTCACTGTCTGCCTTGCTGTGGTTGCAGAGAGGTGTTGGTTTTCTAGAGGCAATGTTCCGCTGATGAGTTATTGAGCCGGAAAAGCCGAATCTGTGAATATCTTTCTAACTTTACCGAAGTTGCAGAAAGCGCTAACTTTCCTCAAACGTGCGCGCGCATTATGAAAGCAAAGGATATTCATTCATCCTGCGTTAATGGATGCTTTACACGCAGACGCAGTTTGTGCTCTGGGAAGGAAATCGAAAATTTTTGTTGTTTATTTCTCTTCAGGTTTAAGCTGCGAATGAAAATGGACTCGAGTAAATCCACTGCAAATGGAAAGTACTATGATCCCAATGATCCCTCGCTGAAATTTGTCGACCGAGACGACGATTTGGACTGTAAGTAACCTATGAGAAAAGTAATTCTGACTAAATCAACCTATAATGTAGCTCTGTTGTGAATTGAAGAGGGATGTGCACACCGATCAGTCAAAACATTATGACCGCCTACAAGTGAAGTTAATAACACTGATTATCTCTTTTTAATGGCACCTGATGGTGGGTGGGATATATAAGGCAACAGTTGAACATTTTGTTCTTCAAGTTAATTGGTTGACAGAAAGGGTAAATTGTTGGGATAGTCAAGGCCCAAAGTTTGAGAGTAAGAGTGGAGAGCATCTGTAAATCTGCTGCTCTTGTGGAGTTGTTTCTGTCTGCTGTAGTCAGTATCTATCAAAGTGGTCCAACCTCTCACAGGATCACTGATCCACTTGGGGAGTGAAGGCTGACCCATGTGGCCCGATCCAACAGATTAGCTACTGTAGCTCTAATTGTTGAAGAGGTTAATTGTCAAGTCTTTTTAAAACTATGCTGATCCGACTTGAGGGGATCGAGAAGGAAGTAGACAGGGTTCAACTCTTCTCATCATCCTTTATTACTTTAATTCAAGATGAGGTATGCAACATCAGATTTATCAGCAGAAGCATCAGCATTGATTCAAACAAAGGATGCACACCTGCTTTTAAAACAAAATCAGTGCCATAAGCCACATGTGCAGCCCCCTGCTGTCTGAACCAGGTAAATAAAATGGATCAAGAATATTTAAACAACGTTTTAGGCAGTTCTGCCATTTGACACAACATTAATACTGCTTCTGATATAAAGTTGTCAGAATACACACTGTAGTACAGTTTCTTGTGTTGAGGGCTGCATAGCTGCAGACCAAAAATGGACAGGTGGGAGATAGAATGAGACCAAAGACAGAAGATGGCCTGGTCTGATGGTTCATGTTTTCTTTTATATCACATAGATCCCTGGTTACATGCGGCAGGATGTTCTATGGCAAAAAGGGAAGCCAGAGGTGGAAGCAGTGTGATGCTTTGGGTAGTGTTCAACCTATATCTTGGTTGGTGCTGATGCAAGATCCAAAGAAAGTAGGATAAAGGCATAATCATGCTAAATGTAAAACCATAATCAAATAAAAGAATAAAACTTACAGATACTGGGGACATAATGGATCAGGATCATGGCAGATAGGCTCTGGACAAGTATTGACTAAACAGAGAAGAATTGAAGCTGTGGTGGTGATTACTGGATGAGGATCAGGTAAAACAAATGACCACCTGGCTGCAAAGGGGAAGCAGAGCTGGGAAGAAATCAATGGGGAAAACAATGATTGAATGGAGTGGCTATTAAGATACAACCTGGGACCAATAACTAAATAGAGATAACAAAATATAAGCACGGCTAAACAATACCCACAACATACAATTCAAAAAGAGACTTAAAAAGACAAACTGGAAGGAAATGGGAAATGGTGAACAAGGGAAGGACTGCGCAGGTGGTCATAATGTTCTGCCTGATCAGGGTACATGGCAGTTAAAATGCATTTGGTATTGAGGTATGTCTGTACTGTCGCTCAGTTTTGTGTGAAGACTTCGTGTCTCGAAGAGCTGAGATGTCCTGTGGTCATGCTGTGACCCCGATGTCTCTCACTAAATGGTGTCTTCAGCTGCTGGAAGATGTAAGATGCTGCAAATAATCAGAATATGGGAAAGATATGTCCCTAATGAGTGACTATATTAATTATTGTGTTTTTCACCATTTTAAAGGGACATAGCACCTTTGTGTGTGGCGTGTATGGCTGTGATGAAGTGTGGCCTTTTAAAGAGGTCTGCAAGATGGCTCTACTGACCACTGCGGAAATTATTTACTTTAAGAAAATCATGGACATCAATGCTTCTAATACAAGAATAGTATGTGTTTTTAAACCTGTGAATTTCAATTTGTCACCTAAAATTGTTTTGAGATATAACTAAATGTAAATCTCACCTTCACAGTGTCCTGGATGCGAGTCTTCTGTTGCGAGACGCAATGAATTTGATCTTTCCGTCAGCTGCGAAGCGTGTACAGCCAAGAAAGGACAGCTCTATGAGTTCTGCTGGCAGTGTCTGAGGGAATGGAAAGGTCCAAAGCCACGGTTGGACCGCTGTGAGAATGATGGCTGCTCCAACACGGTGCTCCAAACTCTGAAAACCTGCCCAGAAATCGTCTTTGACACGGTGAAAGGAATCACTGGATGTCCCTCTATCCGGGCCTGTCCTACCTGCGGGTCACTGCTGGAGCATAAACGAAATCACTGCAAACACCTTGACTGTCCTCAGTGTAAGGTCAAGTTCTGTTTCGTGTGCCTGAAGACTTTTGCTAAATGTTCAAAAACAAGTTCAATATCAGCACCGTGCTCCAGTGGTGTTGCTCCCAGACAGACGGTTATCCCTGTGTGGAAAAAGAAATAATGCTTTGTCTACAAAATATAGCATTTATGTTACTTAGAATTTTAATGTTCTTCTTCACACTTTACCAAAGTGCCAAATTATTATTTTTTATCTCAGACAAGAGAATATCAAATTTTTATAAATTTTCAGCAGGAGGGAAAGCTCAGAAATCTATAGCGGTTTACTGGTTCAGAACCATTGACAGCTTGCAGAACTTATTTCCAGGATTTGGGCAAAAGCTCCAAGTAGTCTGGTCTAGTTTTAAAAGTAAGAATCTTCGGTATTAACATATTTGATCCACCTACTAAAGGAATCAGACATGACTGTTGATTGGAAATCATTAATTTTCTTTCCGAGATGCAACTAAAGATTGCTTCCATTTATATTGTCTCTATTTCTAATTAGTTTATTTTCTTTCATTTGTTCTGCTTTGACATGGTTATAACATAACATAATTAAACGAGTCATACAAATAAATAACTGCAACTGCATTAATGGGCAATGATGTTCTTTGTTTTGTTACTGCGTTTATTGCTGACATTTTCAGTTCTCATTTGTGTAGACTGTTTCACATTAACTGCATGTTGTCTTCATCTCCTATGACCCTGCTAAGGATATACTGTAAATCATTTATCTGAACATGTAAAAAAGTGGACATGTGAGACAAAATGTTCTAAACGCGCTATATTAAGCTGTCAGAAACATAAAAGCTGTTGGGTAAAAAACAACACAATGTGGGTCAGCTTGATGACACAGTCCTGCACCAAATCTGGGCTATTCCAGTCCTCGGTTGACTTAATAAAACATGGTTGGGTTGTGGTTTTGATTCAGCATATTGAGTTGGGCTTCAAACCCCAAGATATGGGTTATTATAGAGTGACCATAATGTAAGATGACCAAGGAGTAGGTTGAAAAAGAATAACTGATCAAGTAATATTTGGGTTACAATGCATCATTTATGGTGCAGTTTATTTCTGTATTAAAATGATCAGATAAAAACCTCAATATTTACTAGGTTTTTGAGTAGAAGGCAACTGGACTTCTCTTATTTCTTGAGGATGTCTTTTCCTCAGTTGAACACGAGTCGGAAGAATCAGACGTACAGATTGTTGTCAGAACAATCAAACCAATGGGGCTTTTAAGGTTGAGTCAGTCTGAGGCCCTACCCTCCTTTAAACTGGTCCTGTAAATCCTGGGAAGACAACTATTTTCCATGTGAGGAAAAAAGAATATTACATTGCAACTATCAAATATAAATAATCTCTTTGGAAATGCATGTAAAACATTTTTTCATTCTTAGTGAGTACTTAAGGATGTTTGTCATTGTATTGCTGCAACAAAATTTTGGTGGAACATAACTATAGATATGGCAAACACTATAAAAACAATATATAATATAAAAATAAAATATATACATATAAATATATATATATAATATAAAAATATATAAAAACAATGCAGGTTGGGGTTGCCCAGTACGACCTTTGTACGGAGGCCTTGGTCCTCGATGCGGCTGTCACGGGTTTGAGTCCTGGCCCGTTGATGTTTGCTGCATGTCTTCCCCCTCTCTCAACCTCAATTCCCTGTCGACTCACTTTAAAAAAAATGTGAAAAAAAAATTAAGGCCACTAAAAAAAAAGAAGCAGGTCAACACAACGCAGACATCACACATAACATAAATGCATTAAATGAATGCATTCGATGAGTGTAGGCAGTGTTCAGGTAGAGACTGCGATTATTGCACATGATATTAAATCTTACATAAACTTCATCAATAACAATGCGAACGTTACCAGTTTAAGATTCACGAAATAGAAAATTTCCAAACAATTTGAGTATTTTCTTAAGCTCAAAGGTAAAAACTTTACAAGCGGGAGGACAACACAGGAAAGAAAATGCTCATTTTGGCACAAACTTTGATGTATCTCTGACGTATTTGTTTCACTTCCTGTAACATCTATTTCCTCATTGCCTTTGTTTTCATTTGGCAACAACCAGATGATAACTGGAAAGTACCTAAATCACCAGCCTTTGTTGTTCACCGCAGTGGTTTCTGTTTGCTTGTCAGATCAAGTCTGGTGCTTTCAGCCTATTCATTGTGGAGTGCAAAAGTGCATTTAAACTCGAAAGTAAAATATGTCTAGAGTAAGCAAAACAGAAACCAACAGGCAAAATCTTTTCGTGCCTAACATCATTCTTTAATTATGTGATTTATTTTAGTTACCAGACAGAAACTGAAAGATAAAAAATGAAGAATCTATGGGGATTTCGTGAAGGTGGCAAGATATGCAGGTTTGGTGTTTACGGCCAAGAGCAGGACATGTGAATGACAAACATGAGACTGCAAACGTTGGAAGTTACAGTTTATTGTTTTCTTTTCAAGGGTTTAACTCTGCTAATTTTAATGATTGCGGGTTGCAGTTTAGGAAACCCTAAAATTCAGTGTCTCCGAAAAAACACACAACATGTTAAGGTGGACAAATTTGTCTCGTAAAGATATAGGGGTGTGTGATTATTTGCAGTGAGACGGATGTGGGTTTGGAAGATAAAGAGTGGCGTTCGGCTGCTTTGTGCTTAAATTGATATGGGCTCGCTTTGACACAGGTTCAGAGCTTCATATGATAGGGTTGTTGACGTCAACATTAATCTTAAGTATAGTATGAACTGATTAACAGTGATGAAGAATAACCTGAGGCAGAGATGAAGTAAGGTTTTATATCTACGATAAGAGGGTCTGAGTTGACCCATTAGACTGCAATGCCCATCTACCTGGATACCAGCCAGCCTCGTCCGTGGATTCCACCTGACCTCATTATATCCAGTCATTGTAAAGTTGTCACACGTTATCTATTATAAAACATGTATGCATTGTATGAAACATTGCCTTTTCTTAAGAAGACCCTTGTACAACCGAACCCTGACCTTCATTAAATCCTTGTCGCACAGAAGAGGTTTGTGTCTGTCTCAGATCAACGAAGACGCAGAGTTTTTCAAACCCAACATTAATAAAATGTAAAAGCATACACAATCATGGTTAACACAGCAAAGTGGACAGTTTGCCAGCAGCAGACAGTCACTGACAACCCTCACAACGAAGGTGACAAAAGGTCACTTTCAAAGAAGTTTCAAAGAAGAAAGAAAGTTGAGTGGTAGAAAAATGAGCAAATTGGATTTATTTAACTAAAACGTTAATTTCTATGATTTAATTACAAAAAAACGGATAATTACAAAAAACAATACCATATTATTCTCAGTTGTGTCATTTCTGGCCTGCCAGTAAGATTAATGCACACACTCTAGTTCATTAGGTAGCAATAATGCACCTAAGGTTCGTTTTCAAGCCACGAAAAAGATGCAGAGGGCCCATTGTATCACAGCATTTCAAACCCATGCCATCAACGCAGTGCAAAACATGCTGCCGCACACTTAGACACCAGCTGGAAGAATAACCTGGTACAGGTTCAGAGTCAAAATAAGTAAGTCTACAACTAACGTGGCTGTTTGGGTTTATATATTTGTCTATTTATAAATTCAGTTGTGGACCAAAATGAATTTGAATTGAAAAACTTCTTGTTATTGTGTCAAACATTTGTATTTGATAAAGATCTGATTAATCAAGATTAATTCATGACAAAGCTACTATTTAGATTTAAAAATGTTATTACGTTCCGCCACTAGTTTTATTTAATACTCAAATCAGCTGTAAGCCTGAATCATAAATTCACAGAAACAAATACATCGCTCTGTGTGTAATGGACCTAAAAATACATGAGGTATTAGCCTTTTGAGCTCAGTTACTAAAATAAATTGACTTTTAAATTACACTTTTATTTATTGATGCGCCTTTATGTTTTTGCAACTGGCACATTCATCAACAGTTTTCTTTGTGAATTTTAATCTCCTGGGGGAATATACCTGCAGGGGGAGAAGTTGGAAAGTATGCTAATACCTAGCGCCGGCTCTAGTATCTGAATAAAATCCAGGCTGTGTACTTTAGTAACAAGACCAAGAACCTCTATGGCAGTCAGATGAAGGAAAATTGTTTCACTCTGACGGTGTTTACCTGCTCGATTATGGTGATAAGATGAATTTAAAGATATTGTGTTTTCTTGGAAGAAGTCCTACATTGCTGAGGGTAACAATAAATCTTGAGTTTTCTGGAAAGCTATCAGTTATGAAAGGTATTTTTTTGCAATGCATGGTACGGTTTACTGAGTAAGAGACATTCTTAGATTGCATATCTGTAAAATTATCTCTTACTTTGTCTCTTCAAAACCTACTGATTTGATTTCTATATTAACCTATGTGTGTACTTTTGTCAGCTCTCTAATCAGTATGTTTAGTTTGTTTTGTTAATTATCTGTGTTTCTAATTCCCCCTATTAACTATCTGATGGGTCTGGTTTACACATTAAAGCAAAAAACATAACGATGATAAAAGAGTTAACGTTAAGGTGTGAAACAGAGTCACTATAGTGAAAATAATGTTTTCTTTGTTATGCTGTTATACTGTAATTCTATAGCTGATTCATGGGGCATGGTGGTACAGTTGTAAGCACTGTTGCCTTGCAGCAAGAACTGCATACATGCATGGTTGTGTGCCTCTGTGATGGACTGGTGACCTGTCCAGTGTGTGCCCCGCCTCTGAAACAATACAGCTGTAGATACAAACCAGCATCCCTGCGACCATGCACTGATAGGTGGTTATACACAATAGATAAATGCTGATTCAAGGGAAATTATTGTGGGCAGTTGTGCTCAAAGCTGCCGGTAACATTTGTGAAAGATAAGAGCGTCCTCTACTGTAGATTTCAGATATTGGAAGGTTTAAAGTCAGCATTCCCTGTGGGTTTGGTGTTGTATTTTAATGTAAACAGTTTGTTTAGTTCTATTACTTTGTACTTTGTACTATGCATGCTAGTTGTACAGGTGCAACTCACTACATAAGAAATACATAAACGTGTTTTGTTTTTTTCAGTAATTTGATTCAAAAAGTGAAATTCATAAAATATCGAACCACTATTTTGACACAAAATATATGCAGTATACAATAATATTCTATTAATTAGGATATTAATGAAAAGTTTATTTATTCTAGTCACTCAACTAAATAATTAAAACACATTATATAGCTTAATTACACAGAGTGATATTTTCAATATTTTATTTCTGTTAAGGAGCTTCTGCTTGCAGCTAATGAAAACATGACAGTAAAGATTAGAATATTACATCAAACAAATTAAAAACTTTTTAAATCCAGAAATATGGGCTTAATGAAAGGTTTCTAAAGGTACAAGCCTTGTTGGAACAGATATTCTAGTTAATTATGACTGTATCTACTAAATAGTTGGTCACGTCTCCTTTTGCATGAATTACTGCATCAATGCAGCTCAGCATGGAGGTGATCAGCCTGTCGTTTCAGCTTAGATGTAATGGAGGCCCATGTTGCTTTAACAGCGACCTTCAGCTTGTCTGTGTTGTTAGGTCTGGTGTCTCTCCTCTTCATCTTGACAATATTCCATTGATTCTCTCTCAGGTTTCATTTAGGCCAGTTTGCTAGTAAATCAAGCACAGTGATACCATGGTCATTAAAGCAAGCATTGGTACCTTTGGCAGTGTGGGCAGGTGCCAAGTCCTGCTTGAAAATGAAATCAGTATCTCCATAAAGCTTGTCAGCAGAGATAAGCATGAAGTGCTCTAAAAGTTTCTGGTAAATGGCTGTGTTGACTTTAGACTTGATAAAACACAGTGGATCAACGCCAGCAGATGACTTGGCACCTCAAATCATCACTGACTGTGGAAACTCCACACTGGATCTAAAGAAACTTGGACTTTTGTTTTACAAATGTCTTGATGCTTTGGTTCTCACTGTTGCTTGCAAACTTTTTTCTACCACAGTTTTTTTCCTTCCACTCAACTTTCCAAAACAATGTTTGGACACAGTACTCTTTGAACAGTCAGCTTATTCAGCCATATTACTTTTGTGTCTTACCCTCATTGTGGAGAGGGTCAATAACAGTTTGCTAGACACAATTAAGTCAGCAGACTTTCCCGTATTGTATAGGCCATAGCATGGCCATAACAATTCTTTAGGGGTCTATAATTTTCTGAGAAACTGAGCTTGTGGTGTTCATTATATATTTTTCATAATAGTCAACATGAACAGCAATACAGTCGATATTTACATACACTGTATAAAAAGACATATAACCCTTTTATTAACCCTGTCTAACATTGAATAAGACCAAATCTTTTCCAGTTTTAGGTCAGGTAGGGTTACTAAAATTATTTCTCTGTGCTACATGAACAATAATGACAGATTTCTGTAGTTTTTTTCTTTATGTTAAAAATGTATATACAATTACTATGCATTTAAACAATTTGGGAAAGCTAAGACAATGCAATGATGTTGAGGCTTTGTGAGCTACTGATTGGTCAGTTCACAACATTTAAGTTAAATGAAGGCACACCTTTGGATGTATATCAAGACAAATACTTTGCTTTCTTGTGTGACATTATGGAAAAATCTAAATACATCAGGTAAGATATCAGAGAATTGTGGACCTCCAGAAATCTGGTTCATCCTTTCATCCATCCTGAGTCGCAATTTCATTCAAAATCTGACTTCATGTCCTCAAACCTCATTAGTTCTGCTTTTACGGGATTCTTCTTACCTTCATCCTTAAGCTGTATAGAGTGCAGACATATAATTTCTCACTAGTCCCTTAATGTCCTCAGCTTTCTTTATTGTTTTCTACTTATCACTCTTTAACTCTACATTACAAGTAACCTTCAGGCTACGATCCAACATGGATTATTTTCTGAGCACAATAATTGTATATTAAGACAAACCTTTTGACTTTTCAGAAGGAGTAAGAGTCGTCATGACTGTCTCAGTACAGTGTTATTTCTCATGACTGTCTTCCCTCTAAACAAGATATCTCCTAAAGGCGTCCAATGATGGCTATACATAGTTGAAAGTTATTTGGTGTAACTGGAATTCGCTAACCAAGCCTGGCTCTTAACATCTTTGTTTAGGTATAAATTTGAACAGGATCTATAGACTGAAAAAGCTCAGTTTTCAACATTTTTAGGGCAAAATAACAACACAGTCTAGACAACCTTAAATAATCATAAATACATGTCTGTGGCCCTCCAGTGCTTGGAGGGTAATATCAGATTTTTTTTCTTTGTTGGACCCATTGCAGGCAGACCAGAAGAGGCATTGTGTGAAAATGGAAATAATAATACAAAAACGACTTACAAAAATTGCAAGAGGAGTACATGACTTCAGACCAGGGGGGTTTGATGGAAAAAAACAGGAATGAACAATAGAAACAAAGCAGTTTAATTATAGAAGAGGTGTGATTGGTTACATTAAAACCAGGTGAGCATACTCAGAAGGATAAAGAGCAGCTTTGAGGTAATGTAAGACAGGGAGACTCAGGGAAGCACACTAATTAACACAGACAGTAAAGAGAGAGCTGAAATAAGACACAAATGGATTTACAAATCAAAGGGACAAAGCCTAACACTTACATTAGAGGATAACCCAAAATGCAATGAGAAAAAGATACAGGAAATAAGGAAGAAACTAAACACAAAGGAACAACCCTTACTGTTTGGTGGCCTGTGCTCAGGCTGAAGGTTTGTGAGTTTGCTTTTATAACATCGTCATTTTACATAAAAGAAATTAAATTCTTAACACCATTGAGCCTAAATGGCTGCTGGTTTCCCTTCTTTTGATTGACACCTGTTTCAATCCATTCCATCAACCCATGGTCTCTTCAGATTCAATCATATCCATCCGTATGCCTGCATTTTTTGCTGGCTTGGTGGAAGAAGACTTAGAAGATTTCACATTTGGCCAGTAAGTGGAAACATTTTGTTTATATGTGTTTTATATGTTGTTCAAATTTATATATACACAACCGGTCAAAAGTTTTAGACACACTTTCTCATTTAATGGTTTTCTTTATGTTTATGACTAATTACATTGTACGTAAATTCTCAATGAAGGCATCATGAAGGAAATATTAACCTCTGGCCTTCTCCCAATGAAGGACTGGGAAGTTCTTTCAAGACTCTTTGGAAAACCAATTCAGGTGACCACCTCATGGAGCTCAGGAAGAGAATGCCAGGAGAGCAAAGCAGTCATCAAAGCTAATCAAAGGTTATTTAGTAAAAATATAAAAATGTTTGGAGTTATTTCACACTTTTTGTTTACTACATAATTCCATGTGTGTTCATTCACAGTTTGTTGTCTTTGGTGAGATATCTACAATATAAATAGTTTGAAAATAAAGAGACCCATTAAGTGAGAATGGCGTTCTCTAACTTTTGACCAGTATGTATTTAGCGCATGGTGAGGAGATTTTGTGTTGTGTTCGTGCATGGGGGATGGAGAGGTGCTTTGCTTATCTGTGTGAAGTGGTGCAAGACCTTTTATCACTGTGTGGACTTTTAGTTTGCTGTATGAATGTATGTGGAAGAATTCAGGAATTACAGCCTTTTGGAGTTTATATATAGAGGTGTTTCTATAGTGGCATTTAGGATGGCGTCCAAATGGCGTTAAGAGGTTTAACGAAATAAGGCAAGACCTGAGTAGCAATAATAACAACCCAAAGACAATCACAAGACAAACATTAATGAAAACCAAAATGCAAGCATCCTTGGATCAAAACATTTAGGGTCTTATGCATTTTGTACATATCCAGGACTTAAGGAACATAGTTTTTCACAAACGTTTTTATTCATCTGGCTTCATCTTTGTTAAATGACCTAAATAATGAAGAGACATAATCTGAGGTGTTGTTGAGTTGACTTTATGTTATATTTAAATAAAAGAAATGAATACAAATCCTAACTAACTGTTAGGTTTTTGGGGTCTCTCAAAATTTGCCCTTGGGGGTAAATTTAGTTTTTGTGCGTGGTTGTTTGTCCTCTGTGTTCCCGGGACGGGGTTGACCTGCCAGGGGGACCCCCCCTCCCCGCCCATAACTGCTGGGATAGGCACCAGCCCCCCCTGGGGACCCACTATCGACGAAGGGGAAATAGAATAGGGAATTAATGATAATAAAAAAAATGAATACAAATAAAAATTATTTTGAAATTTAAAAACTCGATGAAGGAAATTTTTGGGGGAAACAAATTAAAAAGTAGCCAAATGAGAAAACTGCGGGTTAAATTTTTTTTTAAAATTAAAGGGTATAGCAAAAAGTTTACTAAAACTGAAAAGGTTTTTCCCTTTTTCCCTAGAAAGGGGGTTTATTTTAGAAGGAAGTTTGGAACTTTGGTGGTAAAAAAAAAAGCTTTTTTTAAATGAAAAACCCCCTTTTAAATTTTGGGTTTGGGGTAGTTTTCTTCATTTTTAATTTTTTTGGGTGGGCTACGTTGAAACAAAAATAATACATCCCCAATGTAAATTTACAGTTGAAAAAGGAAGATAAAAACAATTGTACTGTAACGCTATGACATTTTTGAGGTTAAGGTTGTTTAAAAATTGACCCTTCTCCAACTAGTTGTCAGCTGTATCAGCAAAGTTAGGATGCTGAGAGTTAACTACCGTACGCATGACATTCTGCGGACAACCATATTACCAGAGCCCCAGTTTAAAGAATCTGAAAGAGCTCCTTCATAAAGTTCACATCTTCTCCTTACCATACCGGTATGAAGAAGATGCCAAAATGGCCCTTCACTCTCTGTCACCTTATGATATTGTGAACACATGATCTTGTAAGTCAGCTGTCCATAGACGATCTGAAAACACAAATAAAGTAAAAGAGGTGGTTTGCTTACACAAGCCATAGTTTAGACCTTTTTCCCTTGCCTGGCTGTTCTCTTCTGGTTTTTCATGTTCATCCTTACTATGGCTGAACAGATCCTTTCCCTTAAACCTGTCAGTGTTTTGGAAAACGGGCCAGGGGGTCAGTTTTTGTTTTTTTAAAACCCTTCCCAACTCTTAGAGCACTTAAATAGCTTTTTGGTTTTTTTTAAACTTAAATTTAAACCCTTGGGGGCTTTTCTTGATCTTTTCCCATGTCTATAAGCATTAAGATGCAACACGAGGTTTCGCTACCTTTATATTTGTGATTAAGGGTAGGTAAATCTAAAAATAACAACCAATAGGAAATATTTATGGTTTTTTAAAGCTTTTTTTTTAAAGGTGTATGTTTGTGGCCCTTTTTTAAAACTATCTTTGTGGCCCTTTAATTTAAAAAATTGCCCTTTTTGCTTACTGCCCCACTGCTTTTCTGCCCACGCTTACACAACATAATTGTTGATATCACATTAGAGGCAACACATAGTCAAGGATAAACTGATACAAGAGGATGACACCCTTTAGGAGGGTTAAAAAAGGCCATAGAATCATACATCCTTAACATTTTTCACTGTATGCTAATTGTAACCCCAATTTTGTTCTAAACCCGTTTTTCTTGTTTTATATTTTCTTTTTTTCTTGTTTTTTTTAACAGCATTTTTAAGTTTAAAAAAAACGGGGGGGGTTTTTTGGGGGGGGAGAGAGAATGGAATAATGTTATTACAGACATTGCTGTAGGCGTAAAATTTAAAACAGGGAATTTAAAGCAGCCATCAGTTTGGCATTGATTTTTTTTCGGGTCTAAACGTAAAACTTTTTTGGAAAAATTCCCGTCAAAAACTTCTGAAAATTGGGGTTTTCATTGTTCATTATAGTGTTGTAAATGAAGATAATCACTAAGTTTATAAAACTGACATTTTC
Source organism: Crenichthys baileyi (assembly GCA_036173005.1). Classification (NCBI taxonomy): domain Eukaryota; kingdom Metazoa; phylum Chordata; class Actinopteri; order Cyprinodontiformes; family Goodeidae; genus Crenichthys; species Crenichthys baileyi. The sequence continues at coordinate 248,324 of JAHHUM010000652.1, forward strand.
GATCACTTTGTGAGAATCAATTTTCAGTAGTAAGATCTATATCTGTATTTTATTTTATTCCAGATTTAGATTGTGTGTAAAGCTGAAAAAAAAAACAGTACTGACAATACATTACTTAGAAATATGTCTATATATTCTGGAATAATATGAGGGGAACTTCAGATAGAAGATAGAAACACTGATGTAGACCAATTGGGATTAACCTGGAAGGCTCTAGAAAAATCTGGAAAAAACATCCAACAAGGACATGTATAAAAACAAACAGGCTGGTGTGAGATAATTCTATACATTTCAAAATTAGAAAAAGTACAAAAAAAAATACCCCAATAGCTTACACATACAACTGGTTTCATTTAAAGGGGACATAATAATGCTTTTAAAGCCTTCCTTTTCACACTTAAATCATTCAGTTGAGGTCTATGTAAAGTGGAACTGGAAATGCTTTGGTCTAATCCTCGTTTCATAGCCTTTAAATGCCCCTCTATTACCCCTGGTTTTGAAGGTTTCCTCGAAGCAACTTGTTTTGATGCCTCTCTTTAAAGGGGTTTTTGGGGGTTTAACACTTCACACTCACCCCCCCTCCAGCTTTAAAGATCGCGAACTTTTAAACCCATTCGGCCATTTTTTTAGGGGGTTTAAAAAATTACCTAGCATTTGCAGAAAAAAACAAAAAAGGAAAAAAAAAACAAAAAATGTAGTTTAAAATTTTTCCAAAAACGGGTTGTCATTTGGAGCTAAAAGCAGCACTAACATAAGCTGAAGGCACGAGCTGTTCCCATCCAAAACACTGGCCAGGGCGTCATATCAACACCAAAAAGAATTTATGTCTAAAAAAAAGGTTTTTTGTGTTTTTTTGGCGTTAAATTTTTTGTTTACCGGGTTTGCCCGGGAAAATGGGAAAACTGTTGTTTTTCCCTAGGGCAAAGGAACTGCCCCCAAAAAAATGAAGGTTTTTTGGGAAATCCCTTTTTATACTGAAAGGGGGTTGCTGAAGGGCTCATCCTTGGGAAATGGGGAAATAGGAAATTTCCCCCCTGATGAGGGAACATTTCCCTAAAAAAAAAAATTTAACCAGGCATTCGAAAAGGTTTTGATGTGGGAGACGTATATGAATTTTTGTGGTTAAAACACCCAACACAGAAAACCCAATTAACCTCTTTTCAGCGTAGGCATACTTTAGCCGGATCAAAATCCCCCGAGAAAAAATATGCGCATACGCAAAAGGGGCAGCGGGAGTCCTGACCATATTTAGCTGCAAATACTGGATGAAAAAAGTTTGGAAAAAAAGAACAATGATAGAGATAATGAAAAAGGGGCGAAAAAAATATGACCCAAACAGAATATAAAGATATCTCTGCAACACCTGGAGAGACTGAATTTCTTGTTTTGCTGTTTTCCTACAACCTCCAAGTACACAACAAAATATATTTAAAGGCTGAAAAAGTGGATTTTGCGTGATATGTCCACTTTAAGCTAGGTTTATAGTTGACGCATTGAACTGGGCGCGAGGGTGCACAAGCCAACAGTGACGAAGATATGAGAAGTGATAAAATTTTAGAAAAGTAAAAACCATAAAGACTAAAACAAATAGATGGAATCAATCTTACAATGTATTTGAATTGAGACTAAAGTAACTTTCTTTTATGTTGAGCCATTCTCTGGTCCCTACTAGTGTCTGCTGTTATCAACAACATATAACAATGTAACAACCTTTGAACAAAATCACTTTTCTTAACTGGATCAGCCTTAGCAGGTTTTAAAGATAGGTATCTGAACAATAATGCAACATCACTATGCAGTGTGAGAACTGTAATTCACTCAAGCCATTTTTTCATGTTTTCCCAAATCCCTGGGTGTCCATGTTTTCCTTGAAAACTTTGTAAGAAGTTATGACTGGGAGTTTCAAGCAGTTTATACATGTGTTGACCATGGGGAACGTCAGTTTTGAGGAGCTATCTTCACTGCCTTCATGGAGAAACTCAATGGATGGTGCTGGAGAAAAGCCAATTGGTGGTATCTCATTTGCTCCTGTAGCAAATACAAGGATGCTTTGAAGCTTGGATGATCCTTGTAACTTTTAATTTTTGTTTTTTCATTTTGGTACTATTTTGCCATTTATACTTCAAACTACATAACACAGATGTCGTCACATGACTGAGAATCTGCACCGGCATTAAACAGCTTGTACTTTACACCGTACAGTTAAAACCAGATGTTTACACAGACTATATAAAAAGACAGCTAACATTTTCTTCAGCACTCCTTGAAATTACATGAGAAAAAACATTGCCTGTTTTAGGTCAGTTAGGATTACCAAAACATTTATATATGAAACTGTTTTGTATTATTTGTGCATGACTTTTTTAAAATTCACAACTTTTAAGACATTAAGATTCATATGCATTTTACACAATTTGGAAAAGCAAGTATGAACATCATGGGACTGTCAAGCCAACATTCTGTTTAGAAAAGAGTTTAATGTGTTTTCATGTGAAATGTCTGCATCAAAAGCTGAACAAACGCATATGATCTAGTGAAGATGCTAGCAGAAGATGGTTAGAGAGCATTATTATCCACAGAGAAACAAGTCCTGCACCGACATGAGTTGAAAGGCCTCTCAAGAGGAAGAAGACAGTGCTCCAAAGGCAACAAAAAAAGTCAGATTAGGTATGGATATTAATTTTTGGAAACAGGTCCAGTGGTCTGATATAGTAAAAGTGTAACTGGCAGGCCATAATAACCATCATTGTAATACGCAGATAAAAAAGGGGGAAGCGAGCAAACCTCATAGCACAATCCTAAACTGTGAAGTATGTAGGTGGCAGCATCATGTGTGGCTGTTTTCCTTCAGGGGGTACTGCTGCAAACCTTCATTTTAGCCTCAGCATCATTTGTTTCATTATAATCCAACCGTTATAGTTTTAAGGTATGGTGTTATATTTGATGTGTAGGTATTTTGAGAGATACTCTAATGAGTAAAAAATCAGTAAATTTAATAGCCCACAAGGGACAAGGAATAAAATTTGAAGGTACCTTATCCCATCCTGAAAAAATGTCCCCCACAAGGAAAATGCATCTTTATCTTCTCCGGTTACTTTTTTGGGAGAAGCCGGGGGGTAAAAAGGTATCCATCAGTCAGCAGTTAATAAAACGGGGTTCATTGCAGAAAAAGAGCAAAAAAACTGTCTGGATTTTGTTTAAAACAGCTTCAAAACTCCAAGTATCTTTAGTCCTTTTCCAAACCGTCAAATTTAAAAAAGGAAAAAATTGCTCCCCAGTTTTTTTGAAAAAACTCAGCGAAAAATTTTGTATCATGCTTTTAAAAGTAATATTAAAAACAGAAAAACATTTGAAAAGGGCCCCTTTTGGACTCGGGAACAAATAAAACATCGGGAGTTTCTACAGAAGATCCCACCCTGATTTTTTTTTAAGGGTCTGACACAACCGCAGGTCATGAGTCTAAAAGAGGTCGTGGCTTCAGAAGCTCCTCCAGATTTTAAATTTTTCAGATACCTAAAAATCAGCCCCTTTTGATTACGGGCCCTCCCCTGTGGAACCGCTCCCATTTTTAGCCCGTGAGGCGGACACCTGTTATTTTTAAAGGCTAGGCTTCAAATTTCCCTTTTTTTGATAAAGCTTATAGGAAAGAGTGGTTAGGTTATCCTGAGTATCTTCCTTTTTTTACCCCCGTCTTCTTCCTTCCCTTTGGATGAGTAAGGTGGAGTCAGGTTTAGCCAAAAAACCCGGCTTCATTTTGGTTTGGGGTGCAAACCCCACCCCCCATTTCTGCATGATGACCCCCTCTTTTTCCAATGGTTAGGCAATCTGACGAGAGAGGGACCCAACGTTGTGGTTTTTTTTTAGTAAAAACCCCAAGGGCCCATCATGGGCTTTTAGAGGGGACAAACGTCTACTTTAAGGATAAGTTTAAAAAATTTTCCCTTTTTTGATAAAGCTTATTTTTAAGAGGGGGCTTATGTTACCCCTAACTACCTCTGTATTTATGCTCTTATAGGCCTGGGGTTTGTTGGAGGACATAATGACCCCCCTCCACCCCCTCTTCGTACATTCCCACTACTTCCAATTTGCTTTTTTTGTTTGTTTTTTCCCAGCTTTAAATTTTTGTTTTTCTCTTCCTTTTTTTTCCCCCCTAGAAGGTACCCCTGGCCTGACTCGGAGTCTACCTGTAACCCCCTTTTTTTCTGGAGAGGGGAAATTTTCCTCCAAGTTTCTGAATTGGCAACAAACTTAATTTTTCCACCCTTTTACCGATGACCCACAGGGCCCTTTTTTTCAGTTTTTAAACCCCTTTCTTCTCCTGGGGGGAAATTTTAAGTTTTATGACGGGAAGCTTTACTTGTAAACTAATTAAATTTTGGGGTTCCTCTGCCCAGGATTTAAAAACCTTAAAAAAAATGGCCCCAGATTTTTATCTGTTCTTTCTTTTCCAGGGTAAAACGGCCAAAAAAGGGAAGTACACCCCTTTTAACTTTTTTATTTTCCCTTTTCCCATAGAAAGTACCCCGGAAATCGGGTGCTTCTTGTTTCTCTTTGGGTTCTCCCTCTGTTTCTAAAAACCCCCAGTCGGCAGGTGTTCCACCAGGTGTTTTATAAACTGCATTTTTATCATCATTCCCAACTGCTTTAATTATGCTCAATGTGGGAATCTATAAAGGTTCCTCCAGTGTTGCGGTTTCTGCCCGAGCTTACATATTTTTTTTATAGAGGGTCAACGTGCTGGGATGCCTTTTTTTGCCTAAAACCTTTTTTTTAAGGTTTGCCCTTTTTCTTTTTTGTCAGTTGACTTTTACTTTTTCAAAAAAAAGAACCCAAAAAAAAGCAAAAGGGTTTAAAAAGTAATTTCAGGGGAAAATAAATTTTAAAAAGGACCTAAAATATTTTTTGAGGAAAAATAATTTTTACATGCTTTGATGAACCAAAAGGGGGCTGCTACTAACTGAAAAAAAATTTTCTGAAAGGGCCATGGGGTAGTTTTCATTAAACCCCCGGACAAAAAAATAATGATCTGGGTTTCTATCTTGTCCTGAAGGAGTTCGTTGACATTCCCACCTTCTGTTAATCAATCTTGTTTAAACATTGACTGATTAAACACTGTAGATAATAAGGCTGAAAAACAGCCTGCAGTTATGTGATTTCTATAAATTAAGAAAAACTGAGACAAAACATTTCCAAGAATAAACATCTACAAATAAAGAAAAAATAACATCTATATCAGTTTTTTAATGATTGTTGCAGGTGTTTGCCTCAGTGTGCCAACTTGACAAAGCATCAGATGATAAATATTAGTCCACAACCTTTCAACTGTGAGGCTCGATCCAAAAAAAAAGGTGTTTTCTTTTTTCTTTGGGAATAAATTTAGTGGAAAAAAAAAATGTGGGGGGGGAAAAAATCAAAAAGGGGAAATCATTGTGGGTCTTTTTACACATTTTATTTCAGAAAACCGCAATACAACTAAAAAAAGTAAAAGGAAAAGGGACACAAAAAGTTAACATAAAATTTTTTTACTTGGAAAAATTTTTCCCCCTGAAAAATACACAGCACGTTTACTTTAAAATTTTATTCAGCAGCAAAAAATTTAATGCAGCATACTTTAAAACCTTTGTGGCTGAAATTATGTAAAAAAAGGGCTTTGGGTGAATTTTTCTATAATTCCAGGATCCGAACCCTTTAAAAAGGGTACAGGACTGAACATTATGGGAAAATCGTTTCACAACAAAAAAAAAATTACTGCTAATAAAATCACTTTGATGATTATTGTATTAAGCTAAATTTGATTTTTCTGGCTCTTCCTAGACATATAGAAACACAGAAATGTCACTTTTCTTTTCTTTGTTGCTTCCTTTGTGCTCACAAACACACACACTTGCACTGACATGAACATTTTTTTTTCTCTTTTGTGTGCCTGTTTTGACGTGTTTCAAACTCAGCATCAGGGGAAAATTTTAGCCTGTATTCGTCTTTATTCGCTTCTCTGGCGACTTCCTTCAATGTGTGATCTTGATGTTCAAATAAAAGGGGATCAGAGGGGGTTATTCCTTCCTCAACTTCGTCTGAATTTCTTTTAATATGCTCTTCATTGCTTTTTTCTTTTCTTTTAATACTGTTGTATGAAATTTCCTCAACAGTTGTTTTTATTTGTATTTTCTTTTTTTTACCACTACGAGAAACCTCCCAGATATCTTCTTCTATAGTCTTGCAATCAAGTTGCTTGGAACTATGTCCCCCAGCTGCAGCGCCCTGTAATCCTTTACTTGTGTCAGCTTGAACTTTTTCTTGACTTGTTTCTTCATCTGTCTCAGCTCCCTGGTTTCCTGCTAGCGTCGGTCCTATTTTATTATTACTTTTCATGGTTTTCTTTAAGTCAAGCTCTTTTTGTGCATCATAAACCGAATGGACATCTTGTCCATGGTGTCCCTTCTGTAAATCCTCTGGTCTTTCATCATGGTAAGACTGTGCAGGACTATCAGAGTACTCTTCCTTATGTTTTCCCCTTTTTCTTGCCTGGCTATTCTCATAGGGTTTCAGACGTTTATCCTTTCTATGGCTCAACATATACTTTCCTATCCTGTCAGTGTTGTCTTTGTTCTCTTTCTTTCCAAGGCCGTTTTTATTCCTCTCACTGTTTCCTGTTATCTGTCTCTGATCATCCTTTTGTTTGCTTTCTCCAATTTCATCTACCTTTGGACCATCATCATCATGATGAAGGCCATCTTGACTCAATAACCTTTGTGAGAGGTTATTGAATCCTTCACTATCAGAAAACTGTTCAGAAAAGTCTGACTCTTCTTTCCTCTGTGATTCACTCAGTTTTTCTTGCTCATTAAGCACAGCACTTTCTGCTTGATTATTATAACTTATTATAACTTCAGGCTGTATATTTCCAGACGTAGTTTGCTCAGTGTTTTTAAAATAGTGGGGCAGATTTTCAGTAGGGAGCAGTTTGTTGTTTTCTGTGTCATCAACAGCGGCTGCATCCTCTATTCTTCCAGCATCATGACCCTGAGTTTGGTCTTTTGCAGAGAGTACAGTTCTGTTTTTCATCTGCTCGTCTCTCTCTGCATCCTCCGTTACGTCCCGAGCATAACTAGATCTTGCCTTATCTTGAGCCCTGCCCTTTGTGTGTTTCTTCCTACTGTGTGTTTCTGACTCATTCAGTTCTCCATCTCCAGGATGCTTGGACTCAGCCTTAGCTTCAGTCAACAAACAATCCAGTATCCTCCCTTTATCATACACTGGCTTAATGTTACAAGCATTTTGAGCTCTGTCATCCATGTCAGAAAAAGTCTCATTAAGTGTTTCTGTGTTGTCACCGCCCTGAAGATTCTCTTCCTTTTGACTGTGATCAGAGTCCTGGGTGGTACATAGGTGGTTATCTCTGTCTGAACACGAATCCACACTGCAAGAATCTGCAACAGTTACACAGTAAAACAAATTAAATAACATGACATTTATTTGAAAATCTTTATTCAAAATGATATGTTGATTCTCACCTTTCTTTCTGTAAAATAGAAGGTAGGCATCCCTGGACCTAGAAGAAGAAATACATGAAAGAAAACCATTTTATTTAACCTAATCAACTAATAAAAAAAAAACTCTTGCAATGGAAAAAAAAAAACTCAAACTCTAATTATAATAATGCTAAAATATTTATTTGAAAATTCATCATAAACCATTTTTGAATTTAATTTTTGCAGAAAATAAAACTAAAAAAAACTGTGATGCACATTTTTACCATTCTCTATACCACTTGTCTTTTATCAGTACTGCTGTATTTAAGATGCTGGACAGTTTGTGCCTGTGGTGTTGTTTTTTTCTCCCTATCGAATGTTTTAATTGTATAATGAAGGCAGGTTTCTGTGGTGATCTGGGCAAAACGTGGTTTATAACTGTCTTGCCAAAATAGGTTCTTGCTAAAAACGACCTGGTTTGATGGATGTATAGCTTAATTTATCTTTGACATTGTTACTAGGGGATCTTTTTGAAAAAAAATACAACTTTTCATATTTTCCCATGCTCCCTGACAGCTTGAAGACCAAACCCTTAAGGTTTCACAGACATAAATTCAGCTAGTTAAAGGGTGGCATTCGGTATTCTTTATGTCTAAATCCTCAAACAAAGCCTTGAAGATTGTTTTTCTATGAGTGTAGACAGCCCTTAGAGAAAACTTGAGTTAAGAAAGTAATATTTTAGCAAGTGACTTTACAAAGAACTTGGTTTTGTCAATCCAGTTAACACATTAAAAGTCGGATCCCTTTTATTACATTTGCTGTAAAGTAGAATGAATACTTTAAGTCAAGTTTAACCCAAACTTGACTTAACTTAGTTACTTTCAACACCCACGTGGGAAACGACAATGACACCTGGAGGGGTGTGATTAGGAAGAATGGCCTCCCTGATCTGAACCCGAGTGGTGTTTCATTATTGGACTTCTGTGCCAATCACTGATTATCCATAACGAAAACCATGTTCAAGCATAAGGGTGCTCATCAGTGCGCTTGGCACCAGGACACCCTAGGCAGGAGGTCAATGATCAACTTTGTAGTCATGTCTTTTTGGGCCCCTTTAGCCCCTAGTCTTGGGGGCCTCGAGAGGGGCCCTTATTGGCGGTGGAAAGGGNAGCAAAAAACTCAGATTTTTATCATTTTTTAATCAAAGATTCTTCAAAGTTGTAGAGTCTTACTGCTGCTGGGGTGGAGGAGTCATGGTTTTATGGAGCTTTCTGACGCACATGCAGAAAAACCCAGGAGACCAGTAAAGTTTAAACAGTTTATTATAATCAGAATATTTCTTGGGCTGAATCCGGGAGAGACTTCAGCGATTCGGGTATGACACATCACTGGAGTAAGAAGGAGTGAGTGGTGAGTAGATTGAACAGTGGGGTGAATGACAAGAACCATACTGATTGTCGGGCTTACTGGAGAAGCTGATGATCCAGGCTTGGAAGGAGGTAATGGAGTCCAGGGTGGGAGTCTGAGCAGCGGGGTTGTATTGTTCTTTGGACAGAGACAAATGCTGATGAAGAGGCTTTAGCGTGCCAAATGTGGAAACTGATCCAGGAGGTTATTGATCTGCTGAACTGAGCCAGAGTGCTTGAGCTTCGTCGAGAAGGCGCACCTGAAAGTTTCAGGAGATACCCTTTAAATTGATGAAAGAGGGATCAGGGTTAGGTTTCTCAAAAACATGGTTTGTAATCAAAAGGTCTTGGGGAGGGCTAGAGGTACCACTAAGGTTGACACTCGGGTGTTGAAAGTGCACCAGCCAGCCAGCTCCTCTTAAGCTCCACAAACGAGCTGACTAGCACAGCTTTGTAAAATGTTATTTTAACCTAACCCTGCGTAAAATTTGTCCACAACTTTATCTCTGACCTGTCTGCTGTGTTCCTTGGTCTTCGTGATGATTTTTCTCAAATACCATCTAACAAACCACTGATGCCTTCACAGAACAGTTATTTTTATTCTGAGGATAAGTTATAAACGGGTGTACTCTTGTTTTTGTTATAGGCATATTCTGAAGTTGACTCATGCCTGGAATTTTATTTTGGGGGTATTGTAGAAAAAGGGGCAACACATATGCATGCCATGCCATTAGATTTAGTTTTTCTAAATGATTTTGAAAAGCAGGTATCATTTTTCTTTTACCTCACATTTTTGCTGTTCTTTGCCTTGATCTGTTATATGAAGTACGTGGTTTGCTTGTGGTTAGAACTTGTGAAATATGAAAAAGTTAATAGACTATGATTTTGTTTGTAAGGCACTGCACTCTCATGGTAAACAAACAAAAAAAAAAAAAACAATTTCAGCAAATTCAAGGGTTTTAATGTGCCTATGATCAGGAAGTTCAAAATATTTTAAACATTAACTTAAGGGCACAAAAATCCCACCACAGATTTCACTGTTTGTTTATCAAACAAAAATATAGCTAAAAAACTACAAAAATAAAATAAAATAAAACTCGACTATTTGCTGGATGCGCTTTCTTTTTATCATGAGTGTCTATGAGCCCCTTAAGGTAATTGAGTTGTTTTTCTCCCTGTCACAATTGTTGCAAATGAAGAAAACAAATTTAGGCAAGTCCAAAGGAACAGTACTTAACTGTGCTTTGTCTTCCGAAACAAGTGCACAAGGCATGCTATGTATAGATACCAGCAGGTTATTTGTAGTGCAGCGCCGCAGAAAGCAGGCAGCTGATATATCAATCTGTCTTGCTGAAAAATACCTATCGCCAGAGGACTGAGATGCAGTGACAAACAGCAATGTGGTTTTCCTGCTTCAGCAGAAACAGTAGGCCACAATCTGGTGCTGTACTGTAGAGAACATTTCCATTTGTTTAAGAAACGTTTGGCAGGAACAACGCTCATCTGTCGCGTAAAACAGGACGAGTGAAGGAATGACTGAGCAGCCTGCAGTGAGTGACCCGGTGCAAACATTATACAGAGGTAAAACAGAAATCACTCAGGCTGCACTAGAAGTCGGTGGGGGCAGCAGTATATCTAAGCTTGTAGGTCTATGAACCAATCACCACAGATGTGCATTTTTTATGCTCTCTTACTTTTTTAAAAAAAAAAAAAAAACATCCTTAAACTGGTAAATGCAAAACAAAATCTAATCTTACCTAGACTTAAAGCATTTTGGGTACATTTGCAATATGTTCATCTGGTGGGACTTTTATTAATCTTACCTCATGGGTACATTGTAACTAAACAAATGAATGAATAAGAAGGTGCTCTGCCCTGGGTTCAAAAAAGAACAAAGTAATGCTTAAATTTTCTTAGCCAGAACAACTGGCAACTTTATGAAGGGCCCACACTACAATCTACTACAATGTTGTTTATCTCTGTTGGTTTTCTGTTGGAGTCTAACCAGCTGAACTCTGTGTGATGTAGCTGTATCTTAACATGTAGCTGTTCCAAACCCCTAACAATATCTCCAGTGGTTTTACATTTTTGCAGCTTGGCACTAAAATGAGAAGTCAATTGAGTGAGCAGTGAGAGTAAGGAGTCACAGAATTGTTTAGTAATCCATGGCTTCCTGTTTCCCTGGAGTATAAAAATGATGCAGATGGGCCAGTTGCATTGCAAAATGGGAAATACAAAAGAACATGTCGATCAGGTAAGATAGACAAGTCATAGGTCAGGAAAGGGCAACAAGAAAATAGCTACATGCTTTAACATGCTTAAACATACAGTCAGAGTAATAATTAGAAAGTTTGAAACAACTGGACAAGGACCCAAGTTTATCATCCCACCACACAAAGTGAGCAGGATGGTGGAAAGAAATCTTCAAAGCTGTTGTGATCATGGATATGAATATATTATTTAATATTAATACTTTAATATTTTATTAAATTATATTTCGGTCTGTTAAGGGTTTTCCTGTGAATACCAGCCCAATAAGGCGGTGGTATTAGGACAAAATTGAAAGAGATGGGTCAAGTTCTGACATTATTGAACAGCAAAGCTCTGTACACACACAGAATGAATTCACACAATTTCTTAAAATACAAGAATTTATTAACAAAAATAAGTCAACACAAAGTCAAACATATTTCAATCAACAAACTCTTTACTATGCTAAAACAACGCAACTAAACTAACAATTCAATTCAATTCAATTCAGTTTTATTTAAATAGCGCCAATTCACAACACGTCGTCTCAAGGCACTTCACAAAAGTCAGGTACATACATTCCAATTAATCTTAATCATGGAGCAGTGCAGTCAGATTCTGTTATTTATTCAAATTGGATAAAAAGTTTTTCTATCTAAGGAAACCCAGCAGACTGCATCCAGTCAGTGACTTGCAGCATTCACTCCTCCCGGATGAGCATGTAGAGACAGTGGACAGTCACTGGCGTTGACTTAGCAGCAATCCCTAATACTGAGCATGCATGTAGCAACAGTGGAGAGGAAAAACTCCCTTTTAACAGGGAGAAACCTCCAGCAGAACCAGGCTCAGTGTGAGCGGCCATCTGCCAGGACTGACTGGGGGTTAGAGAGAACAGAGCAGAGACACAAAGAGAACAAAGAAGCACTGATCCAGGAGTACTTTCTATGGGAAGGAAAAGTAAATGTTAATGGATGTAGCTCCTTTAGTCATTTCACCTAGAAAGAAAGAACATATAAACTCTGAGCCAGTTTTCAAGGTTAGAGTCTGAAGAGAGCACATAGAGTTAGTTATTGTAAAAGCTCAGTCAGTAGCTATGTCTAGGAGAGAGAAAGGGTTAAACACTGAAAGACAGGGCAATGTGGATCATTGGTAGAGGGTGAGCATTAAGTTGTTGCCAGCAGAAGCTCGGACGAGGCCTTTCTCCAGAAAGGTGTCACAGGTAGACACAGAGTCAGGCCAGGTGTAGCTTTTAGGAAGAGAAAAGAGAGAACAAAGTTAAAAGCTGAAATAACAGCAAATAATGCAAAATTGGAGAGTAATGTGAGAATGTATTGAAGAGGGTGAAAGTGGTCATTATGTCCTCCAGCAGCCTAAGCCTATAGCAGCATAACTACAAAGATAGTTTCAGTTTAGATTATTTAGTTAAACGGTGCTTATTTACAACAATGTCAAACCACAAGGATTGGGATACCTCTCTCTGTCAGACTGATTATAACCATTGGAAAAGAGAAGGGGTCATACAGGTAGCAGAAATGGAGGGTGTGTTTGCACCTAAACCATAACTGAGCCGGTTTAGGCTAAACCTGACTCACCCTTACTCCATCCAACAGGGATAAACTAGGCCACTCTATCTATAAGGTTTATCAAAGAGTAGTGTGACAATGTAGCGAAGAGGGTGAAAGTGGTTATTATGTCCTCCAGCAGCCTAAGCCTATAGCAGCATAACTACAAAGATAGTTTCAGTTTAGATTATTTAGTTAAACGGTGCTTATTTACAACAATGTCAAACCACAAGGATTGGGATACCTCTCTCTGTCAGACTGATTATAACCATTGGAAAAGAGAAGGGGTCATACAGGTAGCAGAAATGGAGAGTGTGTTTGCACCTAAACCATAACTGAGCCGGTTTAGGCTAAACCTGACTCACCCTTACTCCATCCAACAGGGATAAACTAAGCCACTCTATCTATAAGGTTTATCAAAGAGTAGTGTGACAATGTAGCGAAGAGGGTGAAAGTGGTTATTATGTCCTCCAGCAGCCTAAGCCTATAGCAGCATAACTACAGAGATAGTTCAGGATAAACTAAGCCACTCTAACTATAAGCTTTATCAAAAAGCAAAGTTTTAAGCCTAGCCTTAAAAGTGGACAGTTTGTCCATCTAGAGCCCACTGATGGCCACTGTTATACTAAAAACCACAATGATTGGGATACCTCTCTTAGTCAGATTGACCATAACCATTGGAGAAGAGAGGGGGTCATACAGGTAGCAGAAATGGAGGGTGTGTTTGCGCCTCAACCATAACTGAGCCGGTTTAGGCTAAACCTGACTCCCCCTTACTCCATCCAACAGGGAGGGAAGAAGACTGAGGTAAAAATAAGGAAGATAGCTCAGGATAACCTAAGCCACTCTAACTATAAGCTTTATCAAAAAGGAAAGTTTTAAGCCTAGCCTTAAAAGTAGACAGGGTGTCTGCCTCACGGACTAAAACTGGGAGCTGGTTCCACAGGAGAGGAGCTTGATAACTAAAGGATCTGCCTCCCATTCTACTTCTAGAGACTCTAGGAACCACCAGTAAACCTGCAGTCTGAGAACGAAGTGCTCTGTTAGGAACATATGGAACAATCAGATCTCTGATGTATGATGGAGCTAAATCATTAAGGGCTTTATATGTGAGGAGGAGAATTTTAAATTCTATTCTGGATTTAACAGGGAGCCAATGAAGGGAAGCTAAAATAGGGGAAATATAATCTCTCTTTTCAATTTTCATCAGAACTCTTGCTGCAGCATTTTGAATCAGCTGAAGGCTTTTAACTGCATTTTGTGGACATCCTGATAGTAAAGAATTACAATAGTCCAGCCTTGAAGTAACAAATGCATGGACTAGTTTTTCAGCGTCACTCCTGGATAGGATATTTCCAATTTTGGCAATGTTCCAGAGATGAAAGAAGGAAATTCTAGAAACCTGTTTAATATGGGATTTAAATGACATGTACTGGTCAAAAATAACACCAAGGTTTTTTACTTTGTTACCGGAGGTCAATTTAACGCCATCCAGGTTAAATGATTGACTAAGCAGTTTCTTTTTTAAAGACTCCGGTCCAAAGACGACAACTTCTGTCTTGTCTGAATTTAGAAGCAAAAAATTCAAAGTCATCCAAGTTTTTATGTCTTCAAGACATGCTTGTAGTCTATCTAGCTGGTTGGGTTCAAGCAGAATGAAAAGAATAAGGAAGACTAATGGGCTATGCACAATATAAACAAGTTGATCAAAGATGATTTAAAAGGGTTAGAAAGAGTGATGCAATATTACCATGCAATATTTATGTTTGAGAACCAAGGATTATCTTGAAGATAATACAGTTACATTAGTCCTGGGACTAACTTAGGCAATCATTGGTATACCTTTAAACAACCATTCACAATGCAAGATCAGATAAAACATTTTTTTAATAAAACTATCTTTTAAAGAATGATTTGCTGAATAAAACCAATCTTCTGGATGACCAGTTCTAAATGGTGTTTAATTAGCTGCCTTTATTTATTAAAATATTATTTAAAGAAATATTAAGGAAACAGTAAAATAATGTTTTGGGAAATATTATTTCCTAGATTGAAACTAACAACATTTTTGGGTAAATGATCTTAGCAGGCAAGCACGTGTTCTTAGCCGTTAGCGGTTGGAGCTAACAAAAGAAGATATGGCTTATCATCAGAATCAAACTCATACCTTTAATATACCACTAATAAAAGGGTAAAAATCCATAAACGTGGACGGTGCGTTGTGGACGATCTTCTGTGTTTAAAATCACCCTTTAAATATAGTTTGTCTTAACTTTAAAAACACAAACACAAAACACATAAACTGAGCACATGTGCTTAACAGTTAATCTGCTAGCACTAAGATAGCTGAGTTTTCAACACAAACAAAACTAAATGTCATAAAAGGAAAATTTTTTTGATTATTTGACTCTAAACTTCTTCTCTCTGCTCAAAACACAACCTCTTACGTGAACCGTGCTGAGGAAAAGTTGTCCGGGGCGACGAAGTTGAGGACAGCATCCACAGTGAACAAAGGGTTAACTTGCAACTAACCTCCTTAACTGTGGGGTGGGGGCGGCTCATTCTGCTGGGTGATGCCACGGTGATGCGGCCCCGTTGTACTTCGTTCAGAACGGGAAAAACTGCTCCACTCGGCGTTGTAGAGACAGGGTCTCTGCTGGGAACTCTCTGGAACACAGTTTGCTTCTGTAGACTTCAGAGAGAAAGTCAAGAAATGCTTATACCTTAATGACCCCGTTCATGAATGAATACCGGATACACAAACAGCAATTCATTCCTACTTAACTTAGTGCATATGATCGCGTGATCTAATGACACTCTTGGATCCAGTTTGAAGAGTTATGTCTGTTTGCCAGCAAAGAGACATTAGCATGCTGTGTGCCTCCGTCCAGTTCGGCTGGGGACCTACGTGGAAGAGATCTGTTGGTTGGCGCGCACAGAGTTTTTATCTAAACAGTGACGTCACAGGAAGTTCGCTGTTATTCCCTTCTTGTTCCTGGCTGTGCTGGGAGTAGGTTAATGCGATTTATTTTGAAAGTTCAAGAAAAGTTCTTACTGGCCTTTAATGTTGTAACCCATGGCTGGGGTACCAACAAAGCTGATCTTTTTAGGGAACTACAAAAAGAGTGTCCTTTCTGTGTCACCAAGTCTCCATGTTTTGGAGATTAGCCATGTGCTGTGTTCCATTTACTCCAGAACTCAGAGATGGAAATCATTTCACAACTAACTGTAGTCTGAGTTCTTTAGTGAGTCTCCGACAGTGTTTAGAGTATTGTTTCTGAGGCAGCTCTGAAACTCTTCCTGCACAGAGGATAGGAACATTCACAGCTCCCCTCACCATCCTCTGCAGGGCCTTCGTGTCTGCCATTTTGAAGCTGGGGTACCAGGTTGAGATGTAATAATTCAAGACACTGTCCACTATACGAGGGTTGAAAGTTTTTGTTCCAATTTTCTCAGAAAGTGCAGTCTCTGCTCATCACATTTCACAGTCTCATCAGTGTTCCTCATCCAGGTCAGGTTTTTAGAGGGGACTCCAGGAAATGTAACGCGACCCGATCAATCTTTAGCATAAATGTAGATCTGAAGATCTGGAGTCCCATTTTCTTCAACATATTTCTTACACGTCAGTGCTAAACTTTGGTTTATGTTTTCTGCCGTTATTTTCTTATGCATTTGCAGTTTCTAAACCTACTTCCTACAGGATACTTTACCAATGTTTTCCTTGTGGTTTCTATGTGTTTCTAACCTGTTTTCCACCTTCAACTTTTTTTGCTTGCATGTTATTTTGGGCTTGAAACCAAAAACCTTGAATAGTACAGGTGTGTGCTGAAACTGGATATTTATTACCTGCAGGTGCTGAATCATCTACCCTGCAGCAATTAATCCTAACATTCATCTGGACAGTCAGGCCATGGATTGCACTCTTTTTAGCCCTAAACAATGTCAAAGCATGCACCATGCTATTTTTCTTTTGAGTTGTAAAGGCATGGTTATAGGGCGACTTTTTGCCCTCATTATACAAGCAAATCGAGGTGGAACTTGTATGTAAGCAAAACAAACCATCAAATGTGCACTTACTGATTCTGTTAAAATTGCCAGAATCAGCAATTTGTGTTTGCATATGTGCCTCTAGAAATTCTTACTTTTGTGGGCTACAAATCCATACCCTCCCACTCTTCAATATCACAGAAATGACAATGCAATGAAAATATCTTTAAAGGTTCAAAGGACTGGTATGATGACATTATTCAGTTTAGGATGTAAAAACTTATATTTTCGCATTTTGTTACCCATATTTGCTCTGGAAGAGTTTTTTTTACATATATACATGCTGGCAGTTACCAACAGAATTCATGCATGTTACTCTGATGTAAAACCAATGAAATATTGTGTGCTGTTTTGCCACATATAAGATTTTACTGTATATTGGATCAGGACTCTATTGGGAAAAACAAACTATTCTTTAATGACTTCGGTCAGGATCAGGATTGGGACATCCCCAATTAGAAGTAATTGGTCTATTGCTAAAGCAATTAAAATTGTAAAAATAACATCAAAACAATGCTGTATCTGTTAGAGAGGTTAAATTCTTTCTCTATAGTTGGAGGTGCTGGATACAAAATGCTGATGTAGAAATGTCAGAATACAGTCATTTCAGTCAACCTAGGGTAACAGATTTTGTTTTGAGGAAATAAATCTTTTTTTAAACAGTTCCTGAACTTTCAGTCATGAAAACTGAATTTCTATTCCAATTATAAAATCATTATAGGGTTTTTGCACTGAGTAATGTTTAGACTGTGTTTACTAGTAATTATATTACCTTTCCTCTCTTGTATACGGATTTGAATTTTATATAAAAAGAAAGAAAATCAAATTGCTCTGCTATACGAGTCACACTAACAGGATCAAATTAGAAGAGAAATGTTCAATTTTTTGCCTTTCCACAAATTTGTGCATGAATATACAAAAAGTGCCCCAGGAATATCTGCTCATCAGAAATCTTCCCCGGCATGCAGAAGGCAGCTGCGAGGCAACAAAGACCTGCTGCTCTATTTGCATGACTCTCAAGCAATCAGGAAGTTCTGGAGAGGAGAGCGAGCAGGAAGGAACTGTGATTCGATCAATCAGCCACAATAGACTTCATGATGAATACGCGGCCAAACATGATTTGGTTCTGAGAAGAGGGATGAATAAAGGAGTTTTTTAATTAAGATCCAAAGAAAGTGAATTTATCCACAGACACTTGGCAACAATAACAGGAAGCTGGAGGTCTAAGCAATTATCAAGACAAATTGGTGTGACATCAGACTGCAGTCATACAGTATGTCTGCATTCAAATGAAAAAAAAAACATAAATCTTCATGTTTTATGACAACAAAATGAAACTTTTGAAGTGGTTTTCAACATTTACAAGTCAGTTATGTTGTATGAGGAAAGATATATCATATTTCCCATGTTTCTTTATTTAAGTCTATTGCTTTCCAGCCAGAAACTTTTGTCATAGACCAACACAGAGTAATGCATAATTGTGAATGGAAGATACATGGTTTTCTAAATAAATCTAAATAAAAATCTGAAAAAGTTTTTAATGCATTTGACAATGACATTAAGAAGTCACCATGTGAAGTCGCGTGTGAGAGACTTAATCTCAGTATGAATCCAGTTATTCTGTAGAGGGCTCAGAGGTTTGGAACAGGGCACACAAATTTGTGGAGAATCTTAAAGCAGAGTTGGGTTATACAACAATATTCCAGGCTTTTAATATATCAGGAAGCACTCTTGAATCCATCATTCGACAATGGAAAGAGTTTCGAAGAACGTAGAAACAGCCGTCCAGCTAAAATGACCTGCCCGGCAAGGAGAACAATAATCAGAGAAGCAGTCAAGATACATGTGGTAACTTTGGAGGAGCTGCAGAGATCCACAGCTGATGCTTACATGCATAACACTTTCATTGTGGAAAACTAAAACTGTACAATAACATGAACACAGCATACCCACTGTGAAACACGCTGGTGGCAGCATCATGCTGTGGAAAGGCTTTTATACAGCTTTGACAGGGAAACTGGTCAGAGTTAATGGGAAGATGAAGTACACTGTGGTAACAGCAAGAGAATGAGCCTAAATATAGAGCCAGATCAACAATAGAATGGTTCAGAAAAGGGGTTCTTAATCCTGGTCCTCAGGGCCAACTGTCCTTTATGTTTTAGATGTGTCGCTTCTCCAACACACCTGATTTAAATAAATTACTTACCTCCTGAATATGCCATCAAGTGCTGCAGAAGCCTATTAATAACCCAGTCATTTAAATCAGGTGTGACGCTGCAAGGAAACACCTAAAACATGGAGGACATTGAGTCCCAAGGATTGAGTACCACTGGTTTATATTAAAGCATATGTATGTGTTAGAATGGCCCAGTCAAAGTCCAGAACAAAATATAACTGAAAATTTGAGGAAACAAAAATTGTTGTTTTCAGACGATTTTCATGCAATCCGATGGCAATTTTGAATAAAAGGCTTGGCAACATTTTCAGCCCTAGATATACACATAAGTGCTGCAGTATGATGGTATAGCATATTAAATCACAATAAAATACAGTAATGTTTTAATGTGATAAAATATGAAACTTTTCAAGTGCTATGAATACTTTGCAAAAGGCGCTGTATATTGAAAGTGGAGCTTGATTCATTTGTAAGATTTTTCATGCTCTAACAACGTGAATATGAATTTAATGCAAAAATAATAATAATAATAATCATATGCATCATTTAAAAGCTTGCACAGCATAGATTCTAGCAATCAAGCACAGCGTGAATGAAAAATAACCCTGGGGGCATAAAATAGGGATATTGTCCTCTAAATATGTCTGACAAAACTTTGAAAAATGCAATCTCTGGTAGCAAATACACAAGGGAGCAAATCTTGTTCTAAAGAAGAAGGTCGTGCTGGAGACAGAGGAGCAATATTTCATTATTAAAAGCTCTAATGACAGCCTTTAACAGAGACAGGCATCCTTCATGATGCACATTAAAGGAAGTTCTTTTTTTTTCTTTTAATATTTACGCTTTTCAAACTAGTCTCACTCCCATTGAGCTCCCATTAATTCTCTGTTTGCCAAATCAAATAAAAACTGGCAGTCCCTGTCTGGGTTTGATCATTCAGAAGGTGGATGTGATCGGGCTTCAGGCCCTGCCGGTGCTCGCTGCCTGATAAGAGGCTTGTACAGCGATTGGGCTGATTGCAGAGTAATGACATGGCTGCCATTGATGCAGAGCCTGGCGTGCACTGATCAGGCTGAAAAACACGGCTCTTATGGTGGCGGGAATGGTTCTAACTCCATCTTTCCATAGACCAATAGTATTAAAGCTAGATATAACCTTGGATGTTTTCTTGTTTTAAAAAAATACAAAATATTTTTACATATTAGCTTTACATTACAATGGAAAATAAATAGATTGCAACATTAGTAGTGCTATATGTTGAGTGCAGAATCTGTTCCAGTCAGCACTAAAAAATCTGTAATGCATTTAACTTTTGACAGCCTTGCAAGGTGGCAGCCAGTGGGTTGACCTTAATTAGTCCTGCATTAATACATTTCAGCATGTTATGATTTTAGTCGCATGAATTCAGTTTGTTATGAACCGTGAAATGAAACACTTTGTCTTATGAACAAATAGCTGCTCAGCACATGACATTGCCTTCAGCCTTGAATTTCCTTTCAGAGCTAATTAACTCTGGCATGCAAACACTCCAACCTAAGGTGGTAGATATTCTTTCTATGAATGTGATCTCTGTAGGTAAAGACTTTTAACAAAATTAGAAAGACTCACTTTTTTTGTGTCAATAGCGAAAGAGAGGACATCTCACCACATGGTCATGGAAGAACGTTACGTTTTTGTCAGGTGCAAAATGAGATGACGACTCATTTTAGGTTTTTTGACTGAGCCCACAACATTTTTATTTTAACTGTGCTTGTAATTCATGCACTCTACCAAGGTTCACAGGACCTTTGGATGAGAAACAGGGCCACAGCATCACAGATCCTTCAGCATACTTAACAGTGTGTATGAAATGCCTTTCTACATATTCCGTTTCATGTCAAACAATCTTGGGGTGGTTGCTGCTGAAAAGAGCAGTCTTAGTCTCATCTAACCAGAGCACGCAGTTCCAGTTAATGTCTCAGTAGCTGCAAGCAAACTCCACATGTTGACATTAGTGATAGCAGGACAAAAATAGGCCCTTCCTGGCAAGCCATGTAGGTAATGGTTATTATCGAAACTTGGTGACTCCAAGATGCCACTCCTTGCTGTAGCTCTCCAACATTGAGAAAAGGGTGGCTTGTCCTCTTGAGGTTGGAGGGGAGTTCCTGCCTCAAGTGGAGGAGTTCAAGTATCTCGGGGTCTTGTTCACAAGTGAGGGAAGAATGGAGCGGGAGACCGACAGACGGATCGGTGTGGCTGCCGCAGTAATGGGGGCGCTGTGCCGGTCCGTTGTGGTGAAGAGAGAGCTGAGCCGAAAAGCGAAGCTCTCGATTTACCGGTCGGTCTACATTCCTACCCTCACCTATGGCTATGAACTTTGGGTCATGACCGAAAGAACGAGATCCCGGATACAAGCGGCTGAAATGAGCTTCCTTCGTAGGGTGGCCGGGCACTCCCTTAGAGATAGGGTCAGGAGCTCTGCCATTCGGGAGGGGCTCGGAGTAGAGCCGCTGCTCCTCCACATTGAGAGGAGCCAGTTGAGGTGGCTCGGGCAGCTATACCGGTTGCCTCCTGGACGCCTTCCTCGGGAGGTGTTCGAGGCACGTCCCACCGGGAGGAGGCCCAGGGGACGGCCCAGGACACGCTGGAGGGACTATGTCTCTCGGCTGGCCTTGGAACGCCTTGGGCTCCCCCCGGAGGAGCTGGAGGAGGTGTCTGGGGAGAGGTACGTCTGGGTGTCTCTGCTGAGTCTGCTGCCCCCGCGACCCGGTTCCGGATAAGCGGAAGACGACGAGTACGAGTACGAGGTGACTCCAAGATGCCACTCCTTGCTGTAGCTCTCCAACATTGAGCTTAGGGGATTATTTTTACCTCCCTTACCATCCTTCTCTCGGTGTGTGGTGCCAAATTATTTTAGCTTTTTATCCAGCCTTGTTTTATTAGAGTTCCTGTTGTTTTAAACTTTTTAATTACTACTCGGATTGTAGACATTGAGCTAGTGAGCTATTTTCTTGTAGCTGTTTTTGACTTCTAAAGGTCAACCTTATTTATAGCATGTTCTCTACTCTTTCACATTTTTGAAGAGAAAGTAGACTGTCACTTAATTTGTGAAAATACGAAGTTTCAGGCTACTTAGTTTGGACACTGAAAAATTTCAATAGTAAACTGTAAATTAAAATGCTTTAGTTCTATTTATTTTAAAGGGATTGTTAGTACAGATAACTAACCTGTGATTTCCTTAAATAATTATTTCCTAATGTTAAAACCTTTCCCACTGAAATAAATGTGCTCAAATTACATTTTTTTAAAAATTTTAAAAATAAGTAAAAAACTAACATTATTCTACTGCAACAAATTTATTTTGTGTTTTTTTTATATTATGTTTTTTACCCATGTTCATAAAGAGTCCCAATAAATATGCTATGTATTATACCACTTATGTTCTTAATCATTTCCTAAATCCCGCATGAACAAATGGAGATGCCGAGTATCACAATTATGCAATTTTTCCATCTCTTTTGTTGACACCAGTCAACAGGTCAACTAACAAGTTGTTAGCAATGTTGGCCTGCTGCATGAAGGTCCTGGGTTAAAGTCCTGACCTGGGGTCTTCCTACATGGAGTCTGCATCCCATCCATTTGTAGGTCTAGTCCGGGTACTCTGGCTTCCTCCTACAGTCCAAAAACATTAAGGTTCAGTTAACTGGTCTCTCTGAAAGTGTCCTTAGGAGTGACTCGCATGTGTGTCTCTGTCCCAGTCCATTTTCTTCTAAGCTCGGGAAAGTTTTTTCAGGTGTCTCTGGCTAAAGAGTGGCTCAACAAAAGCAGCTTTTTTTTTCCAACCACAGGTTTTCCTTCCGTTCAATTTTCCATTAAAGCCTGGATAAAGTGTTTGGATAGGACCAGCTAATTTTACAATGACTGTCTGCTAGACACTTGTCAAGTGAGCCGTCGTCCATGAGTGTGTAGGCTGACATTTCTCTGTAAAAAAAATCCTATATTTAAATTAGTTTAATATAATATTCTATATAATATTCTAATTTTCTGAAAAACTGAATGATGGATTTTTATTATCTTTAAGCCATAATCATCAAAGTTACCAGGAATAAATACTCAAAATATATGACTGTATATAATAAATTACTTTCACTCTCTGAATTGATATACTGAAATAAAATTAACTTGCATTGATATAATAATTTACTGAGATGCACTTATAGAAAGAAAATGAGCAGCAACACACTAAAGCAACCATGCTGCAATTCCACTTGAGAAAACATTTGGCTAAGGTGTAGAATTATTTGTACTTGCGACAGTAAATGTTAGATTTGGTCTCTTGTAAATATGCTAGTGAAGTGTGTGACTGCTCTCATTCCACCTGGTGATCCTTTCAGCAATGCAATCTGACCAACTTGATCAGGTGACTTCTCCACAAATGCACAGAAAGTAGTTACATTGTTTATCAGTGATGGAATAAATAAGTGGAAGAATATCATAGTTCATATTTCTGGGTAAAGTTAAATTATCTATAAAGTAACCTCTTTAAATGAAGTCAAAGCAGGCAAATAGAGACAGCCCAAAGGGAAATATAGCTGATTAGTGGCTGCTGCAGGGGACACAGAAAGGTTATGAATGTCATTACAGTCCTCAGTGGACTTTATGGTTTGCTCATTTAAAGTAGTTCATAGTCGTGGTTCAGCAAAGCTCCTATCTGGCCAGAATGTGTTTCACTCCTAACAATGAGGTGCTGTGCTTCTGGCCACTTGTAATGCTGTAGATAATCAGATAGACAGGGAGCACAATGAGAGGCAGTGGACCTGACAGCATGGAGAGCCTGGATTAGACCACTCTATGAAAACAGAATCACTCCAGACACTCACAGGCTTTTCATGGAGACGATTCACAATAAAGAATGGGGGAGGAAAAAAAAAACATTCCCCGTCATTTCCCTTATCAAACTGCTTTTCATTTCAGTGGCTAACTATTGAGTTTTCTCACTCAGGCTTAACAGGGGTGATGGGCTTTCTTTTCTTTGTTATGTATCATCCACACAATGTTCTGGCCTGGAGGTTAATAATGAAAGTTAAAAGAGTGTTGCATATTAATGACCAAATCTATTGAGCCATACAGGGGAGCAATAACTGTCCATGAATGAAAGACTGCTGTCTTAAAATAATATGGACTATTTGATGGCCTGTCTTATGCTGGGCATGGATTTCAGTTCAGGCAGGTTTTTACTGTAATTTATGAACAAAAAAATAACTGTGCTTTTACACTGACTGTACTGTTTTTCAAGTAATTAAACATTATGCACAGATAAAAGAAAAAACCTGCAACGATTTTTATTCACATAAGTTTACTAATTAATCCGGTAAATTATCCAGTGAATTGCAATAAATCAAACATATTTCGTTGAATTTAATAAAAGAGGATGCCTTCAGTCGTGATTAAACTAAAATAATAGTAGATCAAAAGCATAAGTATTACGACAGAGGTAGATGTATCAGCCATTAGGGAGCTTTACTGTGTAATTTTACCACTGTCTTTTTTTATGCCAATCTTTTTCCTATTGCGCTTTAAAGATAATATAAAAGAACGCAGACTTAAACACAATGCTTGATCAAATTCCTGTTTCCCTCATGTGTTAGCCAATTTAGATAGTCCTCAGTGTCACTGATCCGACACCAGTGACAGGTGTTAATATGCAGTGAAATATTACAGCACTTTCAAAGTTAATTAAAGTTGGGGTGTGGATCTTTATCACACTCAATATCCATTTATCTTTCATCATTTGTCTCCTGACAAAGATCAGTTTGACTCTGAAGCAGCAGAGAGATGCTGTTGCTGAGATGAATGCTGCTTATTAAGACCAAAACTCTGAGACTTAAAGGGGGAAATAGAAGAAAAATAGAGGAGAGGGAGGTAATAGTGTCTATGTGCCACATAAAAGAGAACGAATGAAACTGAAGAAAGGAAAAAATAAATGTCAAGCGTTGAAAAGATTTAAGTCAAGGAAATTGATAAATCTACCGAAAACTCCCCAGGAGAGTCAGGGAACTGAGCTCCTTTAGAGGTCACCCGCAACTGTGTTATCCATTCAGAACTGCTGAGTGGGCTCTTCAAGTCAGCAGGGCCAGCTGTCTCTTTGGCCAGCGTTCATCACAATGTTGGTAGCAAGTTGGCAAAGTGTTGGGAATGTTAGAAACTGAGCGAGTAATATTTTTAACAGGACTGCTGTGTACAATGCATTTCTGACATGTAAATCAGTTCGGCAAAAAAGTATTACATCACGTTTTACTTTGTCTGCATTAGCCATAACTGGTTTATACATTTGCTTTCAATAGGCTTAAAAGCATTCTCAGACCAGAAAGAGATAAAACAAAAAATATTTATATTTTTATACTATTCCACCTCAAGCTGTCTAAAACATTTTTGCAAGTTCTATCTCTTTTTAATCGTATTACCTTCAAGTTATAAAACTGTCAACATTTGTTAACGTAACTGTCAATTTGAATTCAGATCAGGTTTGAAAAGGTCAATCTTTTCCTTTGGATCTGTACTTTATTCTGCTAAGAGGACAAATATCTTCAAAAGTGACTACATTTTTTTTCCTTTAAATGTCTCGGTAAAACTTCACTATTCTTAATTCCTTTCAACCATTAGATGTTTTCAGGACAGAGGGAGGAAAGAAACTAAGCAGCCAGATGAAACCTCTGTCATGTTTTTCTTTAGAACGTGAGTTTCTTTTCTTAATGTTCTCACTGTGGCACCAGCACACAATGGCACAAATGTTTAATGCTTAGTCTATGTTAAAATATAGCTTGATAAGATGGAGGGCCCCTAATGCTTGGTTTGTGAAGATGTCCTTGTGTATGTGATTAAAAAATGCATGTTGCATTTTGAGAGAGCTTTGAATTGTTTAAAAGTGTAAATGTATTTACTATTTTCTTGTTAAAAAGTAAAAGTCAGAAGATGAGAAAAAGTCAACAGGACAACTTTCAGTCTGCTTGCCATAATATTTAAATACAACACATATAGTTAGACCGGATGAACCAAATTTACTTCTGTTGCTTGGATGCCTTTATCTACACCCATGCCAATGCCTACAGCTGTCCCTTGGCATTCAATGCAACAAACAGCAGCAAATGACCTCGATATGGGAAATTCCTTCAAGAAGCAACGTTATTGCTTGTTTGTAAAAATGCATGACTTTAATTTGCTGATACAGTCGAAACCAGATACTTAAATACACCGGACGAAAGTACACATAACCTTTTTTCCTCACTGTCCTACATAAATCAGACTAAAGGGTCAGGATTATCAAATATATTTTTTATTTAATAAATGTCAAAATATTGAGAGAGATACATTTTTAGAGAACTTCTTTTAGCTTTCTTTAAAGTCATACGTTTCTTGGACTAAGAAGTTTGTTTCTGATGGGAAATGAGCATAAATTTCTCCAACCGGGCATTTTGTATCTAGGCCAAAAGGTTTGGTCTTGTCTGACCAGAGCAGCTTGTTCCACATGTTTGAGGCGTGCCCTACAAGCTTGTGTTAAACTTATGTGAACAAGTTCAACGGATATAAACGCCTTTGTAAAAAACACCATAAATATAAACAATAAAAAGTAACAGAAATGCTAAAAAACTATAAATCTACAATTACACATGGTAATTTGTTAAGATCGAAGCATCTTTTAAGGTAGATAATATTTCAAAATGATTTAATAAAGTCTTTGAAAAAGGTCTTTTTAACTATTGAGAGTATTTCTGGGTACTTCCTAATACTGCAATATATATATAGATATATAGCTTTTTTTGGGGTGGCTAACAGCAGCTACTTCAATCTATGAGCTTTGGAAATTATAGGTAAGGATCCCAAAAACACAGTGCTCCACATTGCCATCAACAAGACTGCACTTCATAAAAATACAAGCTAAACACCATTTGATTGTGCGTCAGGGGAAAAAACGCTGTACCCCTTCCAGCAGTAATGGTCGTATGGTCACGACCATTACTGAATGTCTGCTGTATAAAAAGCTCCCAGCCAGAGGATCATTTAAAATTAACAAGAGAGATGATATCTTGTCGCAGCTACAAGGTCAAGACCATAACATAATTTGTTTTGCCATCTTTCCCTTTTGCATGAATCACTTCATCCTCCCAGTCCACTGCTGTGCAGCTCTGTCCTTCAAACACACACAGTCACACTGGTGTAATTGCATCATGACAGGGCCTATTCCTCATCCCCATCAATCACCCCGACTGAGATGTGGGCTTCCTCTGAACATGACCACTGCACCTCTCACTCCCTTCCCTTCCCTTCCTCCTGGTCTGCCATAAATGTTTAATGTTTATGGTGATAAATAACAGATTCAGTGTTCAGTCGCCTCCATCCAAGCCTGGATTTCCTGGCCTGCTCCGCAGTGCTTTGAGTGATACATTGACCATGCTGGGTTTGTGACAGGTTTTTCCTGTTAGTTCTGTTAGTTTACCTTTAAGTACACTGTTTGTGTGGTGTGTTATGTGTTCTTTGTGCTTTAAACACATGTAATGATACCCCTCAACATTTTCAAATTTCATATTAAAGACGTAAACATCCATTTATTTTATTGGGATTTTATTTGATAGACCAACACATTTCCACAAGATGCTGCCACTGTTTTCAGAGTGATGCTCAGTGTTGGTTTTCTGCCACATAGTATTTTGCATAAATGTCTTTAGGATCTATTTTGGTCATTTATTGGCATGTTATGTGATAGACCAACACAAGGTGGGGCATAATATTGATGTTAAAAGCTTAGCTTGATCTGAACCTATTGTAGCTATGGCTGTATGTATTGGGTTGTTGTCCAAAGCTGGAAGTTAGCACTACATTTACAAAGAGTTAGGCAAATTTCATCATTCCACAAGTGGCTTCATAATTTGAGGAGAACGGTATTCAATTTCTACAGCTGACCTGTCAGATGCAGAAATGTGCCTAAGCTGTTGAGACACCTCATGCAAATGAAAGTTATCAGTAGAACAAGAACTGACCTGATAAGTTGGAGGTCGTCTTGACTGAGTCACACCAATGACCATGGCGGAGAGACGGTGATTTTTTGGTCAGGGCAATATGAGAAAGGTAAAACAATGTAATTTCTCTGTCAGATGTGCCCTGAAGACATTTTCTTTTGCTTATAAACATGAGCAGTCAATGGGGAGTTGACGTCCCTTTAGGTATTGAGACTATGTGATTTGTCACTGTGCACTGCATTTTGTCCCGGCCCGGAAAAGAGTTTAATTAGCTGGGAGAAGGTAGAAGGAGGGACCTGACCCCGGTGTCATTTTTGTTAGAAACGCCACTGGGGTGAGCTCTAACCAGCATAGCACACCAGAACACTTATTATTAAAATGCACAATCTTCAGGACAATAGTGCTTAGTTCATGAAGCAGTAGAACAACTCTTCCCCTAGGTTTTGTCTGCACACTGTTAAAAAACATGCAGGTGGCATTATCAGCAAGGCACATTGATGCGGAGAGCTAACGTTAGCCTGTTGCTACGTCCTGCATCATCAAAGATCCTCAACATAGAGATTTGCAAAATATGGAATTTAAGAAAATAAAGCCAGAAAAATAAAACTAAGGAAAAAATAAAAAAGATTATGTCCAAACATGTGTCTTAAAGGACACATTTATGGTGCAGTGTCATATCTTCTGTACAGTACGGCTTTTATTTTATTTTTTATAGACATTAACATTTTTCAATAAAGAATTGCCTTGTTTTTTCTTTTTCCAAGGCTAGTATTATGCATAATCTGTTTGAAACAAATAGTAACTTGTAACATTTTATAATGTGTTCAGGGTGATTTCAGTGTTAATTTTATTCAAACGTTGTGTTTTGCAAGTAGGCTGAAAAGTTTAATTCTGACCTTATGTCACCAGAGCATCTTCTCCCACGTTTGGTGTGTCATCTACATGGCTTCTGGCTAAATTATGTGAAAAAATTCAACGAGTTTTAAGCCTTTTGTCAAGCACCGTAAATGCAGACAAGAAACTATAAATGAAAAGCTAAAAAAATAGAAAAAAAGACATGCAATTAAACTTTGGCATGATTTAAGATCAAAGTATCCTTTAACCTCAGGGAAATTAATATTTATACAGACACAGTAATCAGAGATCCCTCAGATTTTCTGCAAAAAAAAATGACCTCTGTCCCAGACATGCTGGTCAGCCTGAAAAACAGAATTAACGAAGAGGAATGTTTCTGCCTAGCAGTTCATGTGTTTTTGTATACTGAAGCTTTTGTTATATCTCAAATCAGATCAGAGCTCCTGTAGGTTATCAGACAGGATGTTCTATTCTGATTCACTGGAAACTTCTCTTCATCTGCACCAGCATAAAAACTGTTTGTTTTTGTTAGTTTTTTTAAACCCGGAATAAGACATGCACAAAGTGTGGTTACCAGAGTGGTAACAAAAAAACCCTCTAAATACCATATTTCCAACCTTCATATGAGCATTTGCATGCTGCTGTACTATAAAGTTGCCCTTGACCAAAGCACTTTTGAGAACTAGAGTGGAGTTGCTCCCCTGGTGCTGCACCATGCCTGCACATTGCAACTAAATTGTTAGGGCAGGTTAAATCCAGGAGGACAAATTTACCCACAGGGATGAATATTTATTAATTTAAAGATTAAAACACATAAAAATAATGTTTCAAATACTTACATTCTTGCTTCATGTTTTGCTTTTTTACTACCTGCTGCAATTGCTGCAAATTCATATAACTGTTTAATGAATCTGGGCATAACTGGTGCCGGCTTATGTATAAAGATGTGTAAAAATAAGCCTAAAAATAAATGGTTGTTATGAACACCCGGAGACACCTGGATACCACATTAAACCTTTGAGTTTTTTTAACTTCCCAACTCTGCCTTGGTGTTTCAAAGACTCCAAGGTAAAAATATTTAGAAGAGAGAAAGATCCACAGCATTGCACATCCTCCACCATATTGAACATTGGGCATTAGGTTCTTTTTTTTTTTTTACATTTTCATCCTTCCAAGTCTAGACAAACCTGAAGTGTGCGTTTCTGGAAATCTCAATCACAGTCTTATTTGACCAAACTAAATTGTTTGAGTTAAACTCCCAGTAGCAACAAGACTCCACAGATGATGGTAGGACAGAAGGTTTTTTTTCTTGACATACCTCCTGAACAACCAGCCATTATGTAGGTGTCTTATGCCAGGGGTCTTAACAGTGAGATTTTTCTTTACCTCCTATCCACCTTATACCTTCATCCTCTGATGCATCACTGGAATTATGTTGGCAACTTTTGCACTGGCAATTGTACATGTAACAAACTATCATTTAAACAATAAATACAGGCTTAAAACCTGTGGGAACATCAACTTTTGCATCCTAAATTGAATAATATCATCATATTTATTGACCTAATCAACTCTACTGCTACAGACAAGAACGGAGGTAAAAGTATAATTAACGTTATTATTAATTAAAGGTTTTTCTTTGCTTTTAAGTTGCTTAAAGCACTTTAGTTGTGTATTTGAAAAGTTTTAAGTGTTAACTTTCTGTTAGTTATGAATCCTGTGAGAAAAAGACTGAGGTGCTATATACCAATAAATTACTACTGATCATAGGATGTTACTTGTTATTCCTTGAACCTAAAATCATATCTGATCTGCTTTCAGCAGAGCTGTTAATCCTGTTTTGAAATAAATATATATATTTTTTTGTGGTCAGTTGTAGCCCATTCAGTAGGGTAAGAGCCTTTTGGTGGTTGCGTTAACTTTCAGTTTTTTTTCCCTGTTGGGAACGCTGGAAAAAAATCCACTGGTCACTAAGTTCCCTTGAGTCCAAGTTAAACCTAGTCTTATTAAAGGTGCAGCTAAACAGTGCAACAAGCAGGCATGTCCAGATATACAGCGTGTATTTCTGTGAAGATCAGACATGTCCGTAGGTGTATGATCATCGCAACAGACCAAAAAAATTTGCTAAACAGCTAAGCAGTTATTTCAAAGATACAGCTAATGATTAGGTAACAGAATAAAAAAATAAAAAACTTTACTACAGCTGAAGTTACTAACATAATCAATTATCCACCAGCACAGCCAGTATTAAGGTGGATACAATCCTTCTCTCTGAGTTGGTTCAGAATAAACCTAGATCCTTGTACAGCCTTTTTTGTCACAATTCCAGTTGTGTTAAATGTTTGTTTTTTTTTATATTTTTTTTATTGCTCTTACTGTAGATATTACCAAGTTGGGTGTACCACCACCAAATCTTTATTTGAAAAGTAATACACTTTGAGAACACCCTACAAGAGCTGCAGGTTTGGGGATGCTCATACGCAGTCATCAAGCCATTACAGTTTGGCCCTCGTCAAATTTACTCAAATCCTTATGGTTGTCCGTTCTTCCTCTTTTTAAATAATCAATTTTGGCAAATATATCCCACCCACTCACAGGCGTCATAATGAAGAGTAAATATACTTATTTATTTCACTTGCTTGGTGGTCTTGGTGGCCTAGTCGGTGCATGCTTCAGAAAATGAAGCTGCATTCATCCATCCATTCATCCATATTCTTCCATGCTGGGTCACGGGGGAGCTGGTGCCTTTCTCCAGCAGTCTACAGGCGAGAGGTGAGGTACTCCCTGGGCAGGTCGCCAGTCCATTGCAGGGCAGCGCAGAGATGCACAGGACAAGCAACCATGTACACACCCATTCATACCTAAGGGCAACTTCGAGAGACCAATTAACCTAACAGTCATGTTTTCGGACTGTGGAAGGAAGCCAGAGTACCCGGAGAGAACCCACGCATGCACGGAGGAGAACATACAAACTCCATGCAGAAAGATGTCAGGCCAGGAGTCGAACCCAGGACTTTCTTGCTGCAAGACAACAGTGCTACCTACTGCGCCACCGTACAGCTCGCACGCTAAATTCATTTTAACTTCCCTCTCCACCAGCTACCCCTGGAGGATCCCAAGGTTGTCCCAGGCTGGACGTTATATGCAAACACTGCTCTGGTCCTGCTGAGGGTATAATAACAGTTGGCATGCCAAAAAAACTCACAAAGGGAGAAGGCATTCTGATCAGATGCATGAACCACCGTCAACTGACGTTTCTAGCGGGACTGGTTCTTCTCCCAGTTGTCATTAAAACAAGAGACAGGGTACATTGTTTCAGTATAATCATCAATATGATGGTGATAATTTCATAATTGTAAAATAATGAATAGTTTGCAACAAGTGTGTCTGCAACCTTGTTATTAAGGATTATTGTATTTGGAAAAATAAAGGGAAAAAAAATACTCCAGTGCCGCTGGTGTGAAGGACTTTTTTTCCCTAACAAATATACTGTAAATGTACTTTTTCAGATTCAACTAGGAAGATTATGATCTGTAGCTACTGTACATGTGAAAGCAGAGAAAACCCAAGCTTGCTGGTGGATCATGTTGAAAGACAGTAGCTACATTTCAGTTCATTATCAGCCTTTACAGAGACTCAACCTCCCTGAAAAATCAATCATCAGCAGAGTGCATTTTTCAAATCTGAAAGCTGTCCCCAGACACATCTAGACACCTAAAAAACAAAAGATCAATAGCTTCAGTCTATTGGACCAAGTTCTTTGGATTTATATGAAATGACGAAAAAACGCTAAGAATTATCTACTACAGATACGGTTATAACTCCTTGTTATTGTTTTAATTTCAAAAATTCCACACCATCCATTGAGTGTTGTTTTAACAACAGTATGGAGCTGAAGAGACATCTAATTTAGAGTTCAAAACAGTTCCCTTCAAAGCATTCATTGCTGCGTGTTTATCTCATTCATTAAACAAAATACCACAAGTATCAGAGGCAAACAGCTTTAATGTACATTTTTAGGTCTCTTTTTGAGGCAAGGAAGAAAAGGGGCAAATACATCTCATGTTCTTTTCAGTCTGTGGCATTGATAAATGGCAGTGGCCACAAAAACTGCGCTCCCGCTTGTTCAAAAGAGTCAAGCTGAAATACATGAACAATCGCAGCTACCTTCTGAACTGAAAGCTTTGACATTTTCCTCCTTGCAAAGAGTTAAAGTGAGACCTCAAATCTTTAGCATTTTCATTCATTTTCCTGAACAAACGGCCTCTAAGCTAAATGTTCCTTCACCTAGACGCTAATCTCTGCATGAGAATCAAACAATAGAAAAAACGGGGGGGGAGGGATCAATATTTCTATTCACAGAGATGTACTGGAGGTAATTAGGATGCCTGTATGTTGGAAGTATAACTTTCTTATTTCCTTTGGCTATAGCAGAGAAATGAAGGCTGTGACAAGAAGGAAAATGAAGCTCCCGTTAAAGTGGCTGCCTCTGTAATCTCACAGCTCATTATGATTTAAATAGGAACAGAGGACCACCTCTGCTGCAGTCTCAGTAACGTTAGCCTGCATGTTAGCTGAGCTTGGCATTATCCCTTTATCTCCTTTCCCTGGCTCTGTTGCGTAGAGGTAGCTAACCCTCTAGGGGTATAAGTTTGGGATGCACTTCGTCAACACTCTTCACCTTATCATCAGCACAGGTGTTTCACTCTCCAGTTTGCCTCAGTGAGGCTCTAGCTTTAGCGCTTCCCATCTGTGGCTCCTGCTCCACTGGGTCTATGCCTTCAGAAGTATGGCAGACTGTGGCGTTTCAGAGCGGGTTAATGGACTTCTAACCTCTCATCACTGATTAGCATGATTAATCAGACGGCGGAGTGCTGCCTGAAATCTCCTCCCCTCCTTCTCTTTCCCTCATATTACCCGCTTTCTGTTCCTGCCAGATGGTATCAATGCAAAGCTCAGAGCAGAGGAAAATCAAAGGTAGGCTTCACATGCTCCAAAACAGAGAAAGCACAACAGTTATCTCCTGCTACTCTATATAGGATTCGTGCACTATGTGGAGAGCTACCCATGGAGAGAGAGCAAATGACTCTTGACACTTCCTGGAACAGCACTTTTATAGCCAGTGGTGTATAAATACACAGGGATAAAACAGGGTGAAATGTTACAAACAAGACATGTCTTTAAATAAGAGGTTTTCCACTTAACACACACATGTTAAATGTGTTGCACAATTACAATGTTGCACAATTATAATATTCTACACCCAAATGTTGTGCAGCTAAAACCTTCGTAGGATGCTCAGTTGATTTTGCCAATTTGGTCTTTAGTCGACCCAAGTGAGCCCCATTGAAAAGGCCCACTTTTAGTACAGGCCAACTAAGTGCCCATCCAGCTTGAATGAAATCAATTTAGGGCCCATATGAACATGTTGGCTGGGATGCCTGAACCACCTTAAATTCTTAAACCCCTCAGGAGGACTGCTGCCTATCCCAGCTACCATTGGGCAAGAAAGTGTGGAGTTTTTAATTCAATCAATTATATCTACCACCAGGCGGTCTATCAGACTTATTTTGTTTTGATAAGGGGTCCCAATGTGCCATTTATTACAAGAGGGATCAGAAACCCAAAGGGGTTTGATATAAAATATTCAGAATATGTCGGGTTCTGAGGTTTAGAGTGACCAAAGCACAGACAAGAGCTCGGCAGCAGCATGTTTAAAGGAGTCTTCTTACTTTATTTAAAGAATAATCCAAAGGTTCTCCAACGTGGCAAGAACGTTGCAAAATCACTGCAGATACAAGAAATCCAAAAACTTACAAAGTTGATACAGCAGGAACATAGTAGACAAAGTACATAGACGAAGGTAGGTGAACGGAGATATGAACAGGGATTTGAACGGAAGGAACCAGCGAGGAACAAACAAGAACAGAGAGCTTATGAACAGAGGGAAGTAGAGTATGGACCAATGAGAAGGAGAGATAGGAAATCAGGGGAGATGGAATTCAGGTGTGGACCAGGCTGTAGAGAACTGAGGGAATGTGAATAGTTGCTAAGGTGACAAGACTAGAAACAAAACGAAACACGAGAGCTAAACCATAAAATAAATCCAGAGGAGAAAACATGAGGGAAGCTAGACAATAACATAACCAAAGAAACCTGACTACAAAAACAAAACTATAAATAACAAAACTCAGGGAAAACAGATCAAAGCAAAACTATGGACGAAAATAATAAACCAAAAGAAACATAAGAACCTAGAATAGTCATTAACAAAAGCAAACTGAGAAAGTAAAGGGAATAGAATAAACACCAAAACCTAATAATTAACAAAGAACCCATAAAGAAACCCTGACTGTAAATAAACAAAACCTAAACCACAGAAAGGGAACCAGGACGAGGAGGAACAGAGAAAATAAACTAGTAAACAAAGAGTGCAGGTGAAGAAATACCAAAACATAAATAAACACAGATATACTAAATGGGAAACTAAACTAGAAACTACAAGGAAGACAATGGAACTAGAAAAACAACAAACATAATAATAGTCATAATCATAAGAAAACCATAACAAGTAATAGAAAAGAAACCACTAAAGGAACTAGGAGCGAAGGGAGAGAAAACAACAAACACTAGGAGGCAGGAAATAAACAAACAGCCATGACTATAAAACCAAACTAAAGTCAAAACATAAAACCACAACAAAGCCCAAAGATGTCGCCTCACGACAGAATAACATGCAAATAAATAATATTACGAGCCTTTTTACCTTTATAAACCCAAAATATTAACCCGAAATAGGCTGATATGCAGGGGTTAGGTACATGACCTATAAAAATTATTTGTTCATCGGAATGAAATAGATGCAAAGGGTTGTGCTAAGATTTTAATGTATAGGTATAAATTAGTGTATTTATTAGACCTGAAGCAGGTAAAATAAAAGCACAGTTTTTATCACGTTACTAAACAAAGAAAACAAGATTTTAGGCATCATTTCATTGAGTACTAAAAATGGAAAACTATATGGCTAAAAGATTGGAGTTTTTCTTTTGTACTTAATTTGAAATCATGCTCTGCACTTGCGATGATCAAAAGTACAGAGCATAAATCCAACTTAATGTAATCATATTAAATATCTGTCTGAAGGAAAACGTTTACTGTTACATGATACCATAAAACAAATGGAAATTCTCCCTAGAAATCACTTGTGTTTTTGGCCAGTAATCATAAACTGACTGACTCAATTACATCATAAGAGTCCCCGTTGCAGAACTGTCATTCGCATGTGTAAAACCCTGAAAACCCTAAAGCCACATGCCGGTGTTATTAGCTGGATATGTCAAGGTGAACCCCAAATCTTAAAGATGGGTATCAGCGGTTGAAGTCTGTCTCTGGAGAGAACAGCTTCTCTGGCACATCTGTTCTGATGATGACAAAGACTGCAACAAATTGACAGTGAGATGGCAGACTTCCATCATGTTCTCTGTCAGAGGAACGTGGTGATGAGAAACTGGTTTGTTTTTGTCTCTAGATGTAACCTATAATGTGTTCAGGGAGACAGTACTTTTCAAGAAGTGGGGGCTATTTCCAAGGAAATTCAGAAATACTCTTTGGAACACCACACTGACTCTGGGCTTTTCTGTGTTCCGAAACTCTAAATGCATGATTAAATCTCTAATCTATTTCTCTTGATTTCCAGTGCTCCACTGTGTTGTGGAGGGTGAACTCAGAGAGGTCAGGAAAAAGAGAAAATTTGTTTTAGCTCCAGCTCTGTCCGACCGCCACCCAAGTCCCATGGGCATTCTCATTTAAAATTCAAAGACAAAATAATTAGAAGCAGATTAGTTGAGGGCAGATGTCTGTTGAATCAGATTAAAGAACTCTGTAAGGACACACTCTACATCTCTTCGAGGTGTAGATTTCATGTTTTGTGGACTTTATTGAATTGGACAAAGTTAGTAACTTTTAGTGCTGCTTGAGTCATCCATCCATCGATTTTCTATACCCGCTTCGAATGTACAGGGTTGCGTGGGAGCTGGTGCCTATCTCCAGCAGTCTACAGGTGGGAGGTGGGATACACCCTGGACAGGATGCCAGTCCATCGCAGGGCAACACAGTACAAACAACTATGCACACAAACCCTTTATACCAAAGGACAATTTAGAGAGACCAGTTAACCTAAAAGTCATGTTTTTAGACTGTTTACCCAGAGAGAACCAAAACATCCATGGGGAAAATGTGCAAACTCCATGCAGAAAGGGAGACAAACTCAGGACTTTCTTTCTGCAAGACAACAGTGCTACCAACTGCACCACCATGCAGCCCTGCTGCTTGAGTCATTCATGTTATTTTCCCTTAAGCCTATTTTTATGGGGTTCAACTTACCTCAAAAAGCTGTTGATGAGAATATTTATGCATTTTATTTTATATTGTGCCTGTAAGCTGATGAATGATGATTTTTTTAAAGTGAGAAACAAAACATATTCTAAGTTTGTGATGGATTTTAAAAATGAGCCAGTGAATAAATCAATGTTTATAATCCAAGGAAGAAGACAGTTATTTTAGACAATTTCAGTAAATCACTCTCATCTCCACAAAGGATATAAATGATCAAATTCAAGTCAAGATTTCATTATATCCGCCCTACATTCTATACTAACTGTTCCTATTAATTATTGAATATTATCTATTAATACTGGTCCACATTTAGTGGTAATTTAGTCTTTATTACCTAAAATGATTGTTTTTGGACTGTGGGAGGAAGCTAGAAAACCCTGGAGAAAATCTATGCCCGCAAAGGGACTTGCTAACCCACACTAAAAGTCCCAGAAAAGGATTTGAATTAATGCCTTTTCTGCTGTTATGCAACAATGCAAACAACTGCTCTACCCTGCAGCCCCATTGCTTGATTCTTGGCAGGAGGGCAACCAAGGATTGAGAAGCCGCCCCCCCCCTTCGTAGGTTAAGCCACAAAACATAACTGCTGAAGAAGCTGGCTATTCACAGAGTAATGTATCTAAGAAAGTTAAATGAAAGAAAAACGTGGGTTGTGGAGTGACACATGGTATAGCGTTAGATTATGTGGCCCACATACCTCCGTATGCCTCAGTCCTTGATGTCCTGGGTTCAGGTCCCAACCCGGGACACCTATGCAGCATGTCTTCTCCCTCTCTCCAACCACACTCCCTGTCTGCCTAGTTCGAAACATAACAAAAATAAAGGCCAGTAGTGGGTGAAAAATGGGTTGGAAAAATCTGTACAAGCAATAGGAATAACAGCAGGCTTGAGAGAGCTGTGGTCAGTGCTTCAATAACAACCTCACACAGCATATCCAGGGCAAGGGCTACAATTGTTGAAGTCATAAAGTTAAATAACTCCTAAATCAGTGCCAACAATGCAGACACGCTGAAGGACACAATTAAAGCAACCTGGTCTTCCTTAATCCATCTGCAGAGCTACAAATAGATCCTCTCCATGCCATGCCGCATTGATGCGAGTGTTCATGCAAAAGAAGACCCAGCAGGGACAGTATGGTAGATGATTACCATGGAGATTAAACACAGTTTAGTGAAGTATTGAGTGCATATAGTGTACAGTATATGGATATTATTTTCAGTGAAGCAACATTTCTGCATTGAACATTCTTTTTTGGTAATATGAAATATTAAAATTTTCTGAGAAAGTAAGTTTTAGGTCTTTATAGTTATATTATATATATTATTATAATATTGAATATTATTTTAGTACCCAATTTACTAAGTTAAACAGATTAGTTTATAGATTAATTACACACAGACTAATGTTTTCAAGTCTTTATTTCTGTTAATTATGATGATTTTCCACTTACAACCAACAAAAACACAACATTAAATATTAGATTATTACATAAATAATAATAAATGGGGGCTTAATGGAAAGTATGTTTAATGCCTGTTACTTTTAAAAGACACTTTTTTAATCTGATCAATGAGCCTCCTCTGACACATATTCTAATTTATTGAATCTGACTGTAATATGCATTGTACTTTTTTAAATTCAGTTGCTAAAATTAACCAGTTACTAAAATTACCTTTTTAATGACATTTAAATGTATTGAGATACACCTGTATTTGGAAATAAATAGACTGTATTTTGGTTTAAAGCCATTAAATATCAAACCTTATTTTTTTGTTGACTTTAATAAAATAATGCTCTTGTGGTGTCCCTGCGCCTGTGTTAATTTTGTCCCTGGATGTTCCTGTTTATTTCCGCCATCCAACATGCTTGTTAAGTTAAGTAGTGTTACTAAAAGAACCTTGTAGGTCTCTCTGCCCCTGTGATGGTCTAAAGACAATCATAATGAGCTTCATAGGCCATGTTTGTGCACAAAAAGCAGGAATTTGAGTTTGGTTCCCCTTTGCTCCCAATGAAGACATTTTAAATATAAATATACATGGTCACAGTGAGGATTGACTGCTTCCTGTCGGCAGTGTACAGGTGTCGAAGATTGTCTTTTGCTCACAGAACATGATCCAGACTCCTGTGACACAACAGGATAAAGTGTAAATTTAAAATATAAATATACATTTGATTAATCTCAGAAATAACCTAAAAAAACAACAACTATTAAAACAGTTTTAATCTGTGTCACATCATTATTTTACATATACCTTCAACATTGTGATAGATTAGATTCAACTGAAAAGCCTTTCTGAAATTGATGTGAGATTAAAATGCTTGGTGATACTGACTTAATCCAATTGACTTCAGAACATTACAGTGAAATTTCCTCATCTGATTTGGTCTAAGATTAATGTTTGATACTAGCAGCTGTATAATCCCCATAACCAACACCAACCATCCTGTTCCACATATTATACAGAAAGGACTAAATTTCTAACACCGTTTAACACATTTTATATGCTCCAATTTCATTTTTCTACTTCTCCACTTCTTTTTTGTTCTTTTTATTTAGTTATTTTGTTTAGTTTGATTTAATTTTAGAAGGCACACTGGTGTCTGATATTCTCTTAGTCAATACTCATTGTCAGCAGGATGGGATGGATGTTAAACACTTTGTTGTAAACTGCACAGTTACTAAAATCTGTACAGTAAAACTTAAGTAATATTATGCAGTACATAGTAAAAAACCATGTACTGCATATTAGAGACAATTAACTGTTATAATGTATGTTCTTAAATAGATGAAGTATCTGAAATTTTGTAAGTGAGATCTAATAGTAAAATATATATCTGATGGTGCAGCACCTATGTATGCATGTTTGTGAAAATTATGACCTGGGTTAAAAAGCCCCCCCAAAAAAGCTGGGGTAATGCAAACTAAGGGTTTTATGATATATTTTAATGGCTATTGGTGTCAGTAGCACATTTTGGTTTCATCCTAATAATGGCTGTATTTCAAGGAATACATAAAGTTGTGGTCCTGCAGAAAGGTTATAAGCAGTATATCTTACCTCAGGTAGATAACCCTGTTTGTGTTTCCAATTTACATGAACACAGGTTAGTTTAATACAGTTTACATGAGCCTCTCTTGCTGTTTCTGGCTTATTCACTTAAATGCAATTTCTTTTTAACATTTTTCAATGGAGATGGTTATTAATGTATCATATATAAAAACAAACTACAAGTAGGAGACTGTGATTTGTTGGTTTTCTCTGGCTTAACAGCAATGTCTAAAATCTAACTAGACCTATTGGCAGCTAACATCCCCGCATCCAGGAGGAAATGGTTATAAAGTCTGTCTCATAATCTTCCTGTTATGGATCTGTGGTGCTTATCTGACCCATAGCCAGAAGCAGTGATGGTACTGCCACCAATTGGGCCAGTACAGCAGTTTGTTACCATGTAGTAGTAGAGTAGAAACGTTTTTTCAAAGCTACAAGTCAAATTAGCGCTTCCTCCGCATCCCATGATGCCATGGCAAAAAGTGTGGGAAATGTAGGAGTTTGTCCCGAGAAATGTAGGAAATTGGTATGCTCAAACAATGAAATCTCAAATGTCTGTGGACAATAAAATACAGGAATAGACCCTTAAGGCTAATCTGAAACATGAAGGTGCAATCGTCATGGTTTGGGGAAGCCGAGCTAAACTCCGCAACATGACAATGACCCAAAACATATTGGTAAGCTCCAAAAGGTCTGGCTGAGAATTAAGAAATAAAAAGTCCAGATGTTCAGTCTTTTGAGATGCTGTGGGTGTCATATAATGCTGAGTTTTGGTTGGACCAATGTGCAGATCAACGCTCGAGGGTAGCATGGTGAGTTGTAGAGCTTCGTTTAATAATAATAATAACTGGAAACTTACAACAGGGACCACAGGCAGGTAAACGGGCATAGAGTAGGTAGTAGCCAGGAGGAACCAGTGGAAAACAATGAAAACCAGTGTGTATAAATAATAAGGGTTGGATGGAGAAAGGACCAATGGACGATGGGAACTAATCATGGGGGAATGGGGAGCTGCTGGTGAAAGAGAGTCTGCAGGACAACAGAAACATCTAAACACAAGAATAAATCATGACTCTAAACGATATAACTTTCTTTTCCAGATTAAAATTTATATATCAAATATATATAATTTAAATATTATATATATAATTAAAATTATTATAATTATATATATATAAAAAAAAATAAATCCCAATTTTTTGCCTTTTAAAATATTTAGCCCATTAAAACAAAATCAAAATTTTTTTACTTGGATATTTCGAGACTAGCTATGAACAAAAACATATATATTTTTTGTTCCTAATAAAAACTACAATCTCAAAAATGTCATAGCGCTTCACACAAAAGCTATTTAAATCCTGCAAGACTCACAATGAGAAGACACATAGGTGGCGATTAGAGAAGTTTATTTCTTTGGTGCTCGGACTCTGGAGGAAGACATGACACTGAGAATGAGATGAGCTTGAATGAACAACTAATGATTAGAATTAGAGATGTTTTCCCCCTGGGATCCAACTGGTGGTGGAGTGGAGGCTTGAGGAGATAGGGAAATCGGGAGGAGCGAGGAAGCCAGATGGTGGAGAGGGGGGGGGGGTCCCAGCTCAGCTTGAAGAGCGAGGAAGTCCCGTGAGTGAAGGTCTTTAAAAGCACCTTGACGGTGATTGGCTGAAGAAGAAATGCGGACTCGATGCTGATTGGTTGGAGCGGGGACGCATGGTGGAGTCATTGGACGGAGCAGAGGAGGGGGTGAGTCTTCCAGATTGAATTTTCGTCAAAATTCCATTTTTTTAAATCATCAAACTGCCATCATATTTGCATTGGGTGGTTATTTACATTATTGTCTGGGGTTATTTAGACAGAACACAATGTAGGTCACAGTAAATAAGAATGGCATGTCATCTGAAACTCCTACTGCATGACATAACTTGTTAATCAAATAGAGCATATCTGCTGCATAAAAATGTATTTTAATGAACATATGTAGCTATTTAATGTACCTTTATTCTTATTTCACATCAAGTCAGTATTTGTTTATGAGCTTGTATCTCAGCATGGCTTCCACTCATCCACCATTTCTTTTAACCACTGAACATGTCCAGAAATACTTACAAAACAGAGGCAGAATAAATTATTTGCTAGACAGCATTTACCATTCTTTAAAGAAAGCATTTAAAATTAGGTCTGTTTTCAAAGGCCTGTGCAATGTCTGTATTTTTATTTGAATGCAAAGACCCAATGTAAATGTTGCATTGATGAGTGGAGACTGCAGACTGCAACATGAAGTCTTCAGCATTTCCCAAAGATTCTTAATAGGATTAAGCTGTGAACTCCATGGGGACAAGCTGTGTAAATATTATGTTTTATATGTCTAAAACCACTCTTTTACTCTCCTCTCTCTGTATTTGAGAATTATAAATCCTGCCATTTTCACCTTGGAATATAACATACTAACTGGTACAAAATCAACTCTTAACCTCATAACCTGTGTCTTTTAACTTATTATTTCCCACATAGTCATGAGCCATTTTTAGTAGATGACCTCCTTCTCCAGTATGTGTAACTCTCACTTGGTGTGACTGTTTTGAATATTAAACAGACCAAATCTTTTCTGCTGAATGATATTCATACCAAAGGGCAGCATGGATATGCTTTCAAACCTCACTTTTTGGATATTTTTAGAATTCAGTTAAACATCACATAGACATCATGAATTGTTTATGTGATAGACCAACATATAGTAGTGCATAATTGTGAAGTCAAAGGAAAATTGATTTGGATGTTTGCAGGGTTTTTTTTAATGAATAAAATTCTGAAAAGCATGTTGCATTTATTTTCAGAACCCTTTTACCTTGATACCCCGAAGTAAAATACAGAGCAAGCAATAAGGCATCTCCCTTCAGAAGATGCCTTATTAGTAAACAGAGTCCATCTGTAAGTAATTTAATCTTAGTATACACTCAGCTGTTCTGTAAAGACAGCAAAGGCAGTGGACAAGGCAGCCATGGCACAAAATCTGAGACTAAAAAGCCAAGAACTATTCATGTTGGTAAGCAATATCCCGAGCTTTGAACATATTTTGCAGCACTGTTCAATCCATCCTCTAAAAATGAAAAGAGTATGGCACAACTGCAAACTTACTAAGATATGGCCATCCACCTAAACAGACAGGAAAAGGAAAGCAATAATTGAACAGGCAGCCAAGAATCCCTTGGTAACGCAGAAAGAGCTAAAGATATCCACAACCCATGGTGAAGAATTTTTTGACAGGACAACTTTTAGTTGTGCACTCTACAAATCTGGCCTTCATAGAAGACTGGCAAGAAGAACGACTGTATTATAAGAGAGCCATAAGAAGTCCAGGTTGCAGTTTGCCACAAGCCATGTAGGGGACTCGCCAAACGCAGATGAAGGTGCTCTGATTAGATGAGACCAAAATTAAACTTGTTGGTCAACATTCAAAGCCTTATGTCTTGCAGAAAACTAACATTTCACTTCACCCTGACATTCTGTCTCCATGGTGAAATATGGTGGTGGCAGCATCATCTTAAGGGGATGCTTTTCTTCAGCAGGAACAGCGAAGCTAGTCAACGTTGATGGAAAATGGATGACAAGGGGAAATCCTGGAAGAAACCTTGTAAGAGGCTGCAAAAGAGTTGAGATTACATCGGAAAAAACTTGTTGAATTAACTTGATTCAATAGTGGACACAGATGTATTGCTTAAGTTAAAATTAATTGACACAAGTTATTCGTATGCAATAAACCAGTGTATTTTCTGTTGATACAATGTGATTAAAACAAGTTATGGTGCAGGTAATTTGAGCTCTTGGAACGTTTTAATCCTTCACAATTTTATGTCTTTATTTGAACACTATTAAATAACGTTCAATTCAATACTATTTGGTCACTTAATACTACATATTATTTACATATTACTTGTTAGTGTTGTACTAGTGTCATTTACACAATTCTACAATAGGGGCCT
The DNA here is from genome assembly GCA_036173005.1 of Crenichthys baileyi. Lineage (NCBI taxonomy): Eukaryota > Metazoa > Chordata > Actinopteri > Cyprinodontiformes > Goodeidae > Crenichthys > Crenichthys baileyi. Next base: position 292,506 of record JAHHUM010000652.1, read on the forward strand.
TTGAATAGATTGTATTGTTCTCTTTTAAGATTGTTGCCTGAACTACTAACCTCTTGAAATAAAATTTCCAACTTCACTGAAGTGAGAGTAGTCAAAGAACTGAACTGACATTACTGCTCTTCTTAATACAAATTAACAGTGAATAAGCAATGTGTTTACAGTGTTTTATTAACTTAATCGCTGCATAGAAATTAGACATTTTCTTTTAAAAAAAGTTAAAGGCAACCAGTCTTGGAGACTGTCATTCAGTTTAAGGCATCAATTGTCAAGATTAAATTAAGTAGCAACTGTAAAAAATTGAATGTAACTATAGAAGTTATTTGAAATTCTAAAATGTCAAGTTACACAGACATTATATAAATCATTGCTGGAATAGCAAATATCTATACCTCTATTAATCTTTAACATGACCTATTTTTATTAATAAAAACAAACAGTTGCCTCTCAGAACCTTTATTCAAGAGCCACGGGATAAACAGCAATAATGTCAAAATTTCCAAAACTGACCTTATTGTGACATTTTGACTTAAAACGGTATTCTTGGGGTGTATTCACACCAGGAAAGTCAGTTGGTCCGCTTGTTTACAAGCACAAAAAGTGCGGTTTTTATTGTTATATAACTTGTGCGATATCATGATACGTAACACCATTACATTATTGACTCACTTAATTCCAACGTGATCTGAACAAATACATGCACCCTTTTTGCATATTATGTTGTTTCTACATGCTACAGTTACACTTCTTAGAACATGAGGCAATTGTGTTAAAAACACCCAAGATGCTTACATAAATCCAAGAGATGGCCAGTCTATGTTTTTTAGTTAAGGGAAGATGTTTACCTTCTAGCAGGACAGAGGCACTTATCATAAAGCCAGAGCTACACAAACCTCCACCTGTAAAGGAAAAATATTTTTTATTTAGTTGTTACCAAATATCAGAGTGAACGTAGATTTTGACACTGGAAATGTTGTGTATAAGGCTGTGTAACTCTAAGGTAGGTAATCCATGTATCTGCACTCCACCTGCCTTTGATGTACCTTTGGAAGAAGCTTTGGAGTTCATGGAGATGCTCTGGGTTGCACTGATGTCTTACACAGGGTGCAAAGTGTGCGGCAGCAAAACCGTGGGGTACCTAGGGTCACCGAGTTAAAAGCTGTGTACACTTTCAACAAATGACCCATGTTCTGCTATAAATGAGAAATAACTCAGGCAGCGTTTTGCTTTATATGTGTTCAAGGTCGCCGGAGACTTGAGTCTATCTGTTCCAGGAAACACAGGCGAGCTGGGGCCTCCCAAATATTAATGCATGCACGCGGAGCGTGGGGAAGTTTATCTCCTTTTTCAAAACACATGATTCATGTGATCTCCTTACCACATCTATTTTAGGGTTATGGTGCTAGACCAAGGATTTATTCAAGGTCCTATATAATAGTTGTGTTGTGAGATTTCTATGTCTTATTCCTGAGTTACCTCACAAAGCAGATGTAGTGCCATAAAAATAAAGTTGAAGTTCCAAATTCTCAAGAAAATCCCACAGCCTGTATGCAGGCATTTCTGTCACAGCAGAAGCTTCTCAAATGAGCAGTTGCAACCCGGCACCTACAGCCTTTCTTGAACTTAAAGGGATAGTTCACACTTTCTGAAATGGGGTTTTGAAGAATGGTAATGAGCAGGCAACACCGTACCCAGGATGTTGATAGCTGGAGACTGCAGTTAACAACTCATCCAATTGGGGTCAATGCCAAAAAAAGTTTTCTGTTCAGTTTTAAGAAACTGGGTCTGAAACTGGCCTCACTCTGACATGCTATTAGCTCAACTCTATTGTAGGAATAATATCTTTTTTATTATAGTTCTTTAGCCTGTTGAGCCCCAAGGGGTTTTCATGAAGTTTGTGCTCGAAATGACATGCCCAAATCTAACTGTGTTTTTTCTCAGCAATTACAAACTTCTTTCAAATAATCTTGGTATCAAATTAAAGCAAACACTTAAGAGATTCTATCAGTGTGTAAATATGACACAGTAACTCCTATTAATTAAATATTATTGAAAATAATTTATTTCAATAACTCAAGTCACTAAGTGAAACAATACAGAAATGTGGGCTTAAAGAAAATTATGTTTAATACCTGCTTAAAGGTTGTTATTTTCATTAGGTGCTTTTAACCCGACAAACACGCCTACATTTATACTCAATAAATGAGAATATGCGTTTAAGAAAACATTTTATTTTATTTTGTGCATGTGCAATCCCACGCTGCACTGTATTGTTCTCATATTTGCTATGCTTTAAGGCATGAAACAGCAAATAACATTGTAATGGCAGCTTAGTGAGTTCAACGCAGTAACTGAACTGCTGTGGCAAACACAGAAGGTCAAACTTTTTTCACTGCCACTACCTGTCAGAATCTGTCTCCAGTTTTTGTGTTGCTTACCTTCTGCTTAGCCAGGTGTTTTTCTGTTCATTCATGCTTATTAGATTCCTTCCATTCAGTTTTTTTACTTAGTGTGTTTAGTTTTGCTGCTTCCTGGGTTCCGGTGTTAGATGTGTTTAAGATATATTTTGATAGATCTGGTTTCTTCTTGTTTATGTTACGTCTAGTCATTGTTTTCTTGTGTTCTGGCCACATCCCTGCTCTCCATGCTCATCAGGTTAATTAATCATTCTCCCTCTGCATTGTTTAGGTTTCCTGGTCCACAGCTGTCCCACATTCTCCTGATAAGCTCCTCTCCCAGTTCATTGGTTCACACTCCACTTCTCTCAGTATTTAAGCTTTCTGGTTTTCACTGTTCACCACCGGATTCTCTGCTTTGCTACTGCATTTGCTAAAGCTCACATCCCTAGTTCCACGTCTCTGTGTTCTTGCCTGTGTTCCCCGAGTAAGTGTTCTTCAATTCTTAATTGATCTTGTTGACTCACCATGTGGCTCCCGTCCTCCTGCCTGCTCCACCACACTGTATGACACTACCAGCTCGAACCAGTCTGGCCATTCTCCTCTGACCTCTGGCATCAACAAGGCATTTGCGCCAACAGAACCGGCGCTCACTGGATATTTTCTCTTTTTTCAGACCATTCTCTGTAAACCCTAGAGATGGTAGTGCGTGAAAATCCCAGTAGATCAGCAGTTTCTGAAATACTCAAACCAGCCCGTCTGGCACCAACAACCATGCCACGGTCAAAGTCACTTAAATCACCTTTCTTCCCCATTCTGATGCTCGGTTTGAACTGCAGCAGATCGTCTTGACCATGTCTACATGCCTAAATGCATTGAGTTGCTGCGATGTGATTGGCTGATTAGAAATTTGCGTTAACAAGCAGTTGGACAGGTGTACCTAATAAAGTGGCCGGTGAGTGTATACTAACATAATAAATCGGGGAGGACAAATAAAATGTAATGAACTAAGGGGGAGGGAACTCTACTATGAGCAAGAGAACAACTAATCTAAAGGGAAACAAACCTCTGAGTAAATTATAACTGAAGGGGATCTAAGGACAAGGGAAGGAACTACTTAGGGGCATGAGTGAAGAAAAATTCAGAACACAGGAAAACAGAAGGACATAAATTAATATAGTTACTAAACCAAGAAGCACCAAGCAGAAATAATTAAACATAACTACTAAACCAAAGCAGGTTCATTTTCAGGTGATTCTAACCGCTTCAGTGGACCAGCCCATCCACCTTCAGTCTATATGCAGACTTGTCATCGCCCTGGACCAGACCAATGACAGTGGTGTCATCTCCTGAGGTGCAGTCATTTTGTGGTCATGGAGAAGAGGATTGGGGAGAGAACACACCCCTGGGGGGTGCCGGTGGTGATGGTTCTAGAGCAGGAGAGGATGCTCCCCAGTCTCACCTGCTGCTGCCAGTCATTCAGGAAGGTGGTGATTAACTACAAGAACTGAAGTCCAATTGTTTTGTTTTTTAACCTTTTTTGGATTTACCATGTCCTGGATGAATAAGAAACTAGCATGCTGATGTTTAAACCTGCAGTAGAAGCTATTAAGGTCATCTGCCAGACGAGGATTCGGCTCTGGGTGAGAGGGTGTTGTCCTGTAGACAGTTATGTTTATCAAATCATTTCAAATTGCTGCTGGGTCATTAGCCGAGAAGCTGTTTTTTAGTTTCTCGCTGTAGCTTCTGTAGCTGGCCTGATCCCCTTGGTCAGTTTGTTAGGTGGGCCCTTCATAAACTGTCTCATGTCTGCCTAAACAGGGCTTGGTTCCCCCTCTTCATTGTTCCTACACAGGTTTTTCTCAGTTTTGTGAAGTAAAAAACTATGGTTTATTTTTTGGGCGGGGTCTAGGTCGGGCATTAACATTTTTCAAAAAAAACTTATGTAAGAATCAGTTTCAGCAAACTCATTCAGTTCAATGGATGAAGCTTCAAAACCATTCCAGTCTGTGCAGTCAAAGCAAGTCTGTAACATCTGCTTTGACTGCTCCGTCCACTTCCCAACAGTCTGACCCACAGGTTCATACATTTTCAATCTCTGTCAAAAGGTTGGAATTAGATTAGGCAGACAGTGATCAGAAAGTCCTAATGCGGCCCTGTTGACAGTGCCATGTGCATCTTTTAAAACTCTGCAGTGGCCCAGTGTGTTTTATCTAAAATGGTTTACCTAAAATGGTTTTTATATTTTGGAAGTTTACTGGAGAGGTTTGCACTGTACAATGATGAAAAAGTCTGGGTGTTTTTTCTCCACATCTGTTAGCTCAGCAAGCTGTTTTTCAGCCTGATGTGCAGGCTTGTGGTGAGATCAAAAAAACAGCCAATATGAACCAAACCATATAGCTAAGTCAACACATGGTTAAGATTATTTAAAGAGGAATGGTCAAACCCGCATCTATACGTTTGCTTTGACATTGAGAAATGTTACAGCAGACTTCTGAGCTCTGACTTATTACAAAGTATTACCAACAGTGGTGCCAATAATTGCATTTTGTTAAAAACAATTATTTCCTTAACATGAGAGTTTTTTTCTCCACATGACCAGCGATCGTGGCGGGAGTGGTAGTGGTCGTCCTGTATCCGGTTGGTTGCCTGTCTTTCTCAGTCGTTGTGTGCTTGGGCAAGACACTTCACCCGCCTTGCCTTCTGATGGTGGTCAAAGGGCTCGGTGGCGCCTGTGTATGGCAGTCTCACTTCTGTCAGCCTGCCCCAAGGCAGCTGTGGCTACAGTGTAGCTCACCACTGACAGTGTGGAAATGGGTGGATAACTGATTGTACTGTAAAGTGCTTTAAGGGTCTCTGGGGACTTGATAAAGCGCTATACAAGTGAAGGCCATTTACCAGTTAATAAATATATGCAAATTAAAGGTTTGATTTTTCTCCTTTTTTTGCATAATATGCTACACCAATAAAAATAATTGTAGTTTAAGGCAATTTTCTTTTTTCAAATCTCTTTACCTGAGGAACATATAAATGTGGCGGTTGCTATAACTACAAAATATATTACAGGCTACTGCTGTCTTGTTTACCTAACACAAGAGTGTTCAAGCACTGCATTAATAGGTATCGAATGTTAGTTTTACTGTTTTATATTAATGTTCCTATAAACAAAAAAAAATCCTGAAATTTTGTCAGATCAAAATATTGGTGTGATTCTCTTCGCCCTCGCTTATCATTTCTACATAGTAAACCATCACTTGTTTTATGTGACACCGTGTCTTTCTTACTTTTTTCTGTCACAAACTAATTTATGTCTGTATAGTCAATGTGCTCCTTTCTGATAAATTGGATTTGGCAAAGGGACACTGTGCTCTGCTTTCAGGCAATTTATGAAGCTCAAGAGAAGATAATCATACTTTTGCAGCACAATCTGAATCACCGTGTTTATAGACAGCTGCAGGCCACAGAACAGTTTAACCATACAACGGCAGATTAGCTTCAAATCTTTTTCTAATTTCAGGTGGCATTGTTTCACAGCTTTTTAAAAGGTTGCAGTTTTGCTAAGGAAATCTAAGTCAGAGTATTTCCAGAAAAGTATTTTCACAAAACTTTCATCAAGAATTACCATCAAGGAATATTTTTTATTTTGTTTTTGTGAAACCAACGAGTTTACTCTGTAACTACAACAGTGTAGTGTTTGCCATTATTTTCCTCGTATATCCCTGCAATCTTGACTTCTGGGTTCAAATCAGTCATTGTAAATGTTTGGTATTTCAAGTCCAGATCACAAGACATGAAGGTACATTTTTCCAGATGTAAAAAATATATCAGACCTAGAAATGAGGGTATTTGTATGCTGTTGTAACCACATGATGATCTATAAACATTTGGCAATATAATACTAGAGTGACTTGATACTATATGGCCAAAAGGATTGGATCACACCGCCAAATCAATGACTGCTCTCACAAACATTTGTGAGAGAATTGGTCACTCAGGAGCTCAGTGAATTCCAGAGCGGTACCATGAATGGATAATAAGTCCAGGTGTGAAATTTACTCACCACTAATTATTCCACAGTCAGCTCTATTGCAACAGACATCCACTCCATATGGCCTTCAAATTAGCTGAAGAACAGCATATAGACCTTTATGGTATGGGTTTCCATGACCCAGCAGCTGCATAAGCTTCACACTCGAACTAATGCCAAATCCTGTCGCCCACTTTTGCTTTTTCAAGCTTTGCATTAAAACTATGTCAGTGTATGAAACCTACCAGACTAAATGTGTGTTTTGTATCCTAGGCAAAAAATATCTACAAGGGGTTTTTGACAGAAAATACACTCTAAAGAGCACCTGTGGAAATTATTTAAATTGTGAAGCATCATTCAGTGACCTAAGATGGCTTTTGAAAGAGCAACTTTGAATAAGAAAATCTCTTACTTGTGTTAGGAAAACCAAGACATGGATGCCCAATGCGTATATATGCGAGTGTGAACTTTTTAACTTTTTTTTACGTTCCACCCACAGACTTGAATGTTCTTGTGATTTTTTTATGAGAGACCAACACAAAGCAGTGCATAATTGTGAAGTGAAAAGAATATGATACCTGTTTTTTTTAAATTAAAATAAATTTGCAGAACCAAGCCTTTTAGGGCATGTCTTTAACATCTTTGTATGTCTGGAGACTGAAATTTCTGCCCATTCTTCTTTGACAAATAGCTAAGTCTCAGTCAGATTGGATGGAGAGCATCTGTAACCATCACTTTTCAAGTCTTGCTTCAGATTCTCAATTGCAAGTAGGTGTGGACACATGAATCTGTCTTGATCTAAACCATTCTGTTGTATGATTAAGGTCACTAACCTGTTGGAGGATAAACCTTCCCTCTATTCTCAAGTTGTACTTGTACTCGTACTCGTCGTCTTCCGCTTATCTGGAACCGGGTCGCGGGGGCAGCAGACTCAGCAGAGACACCCAGACGTCCCTCTCCCCAGACGCCTCCTCCAGCTTCTCCGGGTGGAGCCCAAGGTGTTCCCAGGCCAGCCGAGAGACATAGTCCCTCCAGCGTGTCCTGGGCCGTCCCCTGGGCCTCCTCCCGGTGGGACGTGCCTGGAACACCTCCCGAGGAAGGCGTCCAGGAGGCATCCGGTATAGATGCCCGAGCCACCTCAACTGGGTCCTCTCAATGTGGAGGAGCAGCGGCTCTACTCCGAGCCCCTCCCGGATGGCTGAGCTCCTCACCCTATCTCGAAGGGAGTGCCCGACCACCCTACGGAGAAAGCTTATTTCAGCCGCTTGTATCCAGGATCTCGTTCTTTCGGTCATGACCCAAAGTTCATGGCCATAGGTGAGGGTAGGAACGTAGACCGACTGGTAAATCGAGAGCTTCGCTTTTTGGCTCAGCTCTCTCTTCACCACAACGGACCGGCACAGCGCCCCCATTACTGCGACAGCCGCACCGATCCGTCTGTCGATCTCCCGCTCCATTCTTCCCTCACTCGTGAACAAGACCCCGAGATACTTGAACTCCTCCACTTGAGGCAGGAACTCCCCTCCAACCTCAAGAGGACAAGCCACCCTTTTATGGTTGAATACCATGGCCTCTGACTTGGAGGAGCTAATCTTCATCCCTGCTGCTTCACACTCGGCTGCAAACCGCCCCAGCGCATGCTGTAGGTCTTGGCTAGAGGGGGCCAGCAGGACCACGTCATCTGCAAAAAGAAGAGACGAAATCCACTGGTCCCCAAACCAGACCCCCTCCGGCCCTTGGCTGCGTCTAGAAATCCTGTCCATAAAAGTTATGAAAAGGACCGGTAACAAAGGGCAGCCCTGCTGGAGTCCAACATGCACCGGGAACAGGTCCGACTTAGTGCCGGCAATGCGGACCAAACTCCTGCTCCGCTCGTACAGGGACTGGATGGCCCCTAATAAAGGGCCCCCGATTCCATACTCCTGGAGCACCCCCCACAAGGCAATACAAGGGACACAGTCGAATGCCTTCTCCAGGTCCACAAAACACATGTGAACCAGTTGGGCAAACTCCCATGAGCCCTCGAGTACCCTGTAGAGGGTATAGAGCTGGGCCAGTGTTCCACGGCCGGGACGAAAACCACACTGCTCCTCCTGAAGCCGAGGTTCGACTATCGGCCAGACTCTCCTCTCCAATACCCTTGCGTAGGCCTTACCAGGGAAGCTGAGGAGTGTGATCCCCCTGTAGTTGGAACACACCCTCCGGTCCCCCTTCTTATGAAGGGGGACCACCACCCCGGTCTGCCAGTCCAGAGGCACTGTCCCCGACCGCCATGCAATGTTGAAGAGGCGTGTCAACCATGACACTATTCACCGTGCTCATTATCTTACCCTTGTCCCCATAAAGACCAGATGAGTTCACTTTGACTTTTATTCTCAAGTCTTTAGAGCATTTAACAGGTTTTCTTTCAGGATTGTTCTGTATTTAGATCCATCCTTCTTCACATTACTTATTTTTTTCCCATCAACATTCCCACTCATTGCTGTCACAATCATGTTCACCTTGGGTGTGGCTTTTTCAATTTAAGGTGTATTTTTAGTTTTTTGTGGCTCCTACATGGCTTTGTATGGCTGTTTTTCAACACTGGCATTCCACTTTTCACCTTTACACAAAGTCCAGATTCTTTAGAGTGCAGAACTAATTGTTGTCCTTTAGACAGATTCTCCCACATGAGCTGTGGAGCTCTGCAGCTCCTCCAGAGTTACCATGGACCTCTTGGTTGCTTCTCTGATTAATGCTCCCCTTGTCTGGCCTGTCAGTTTGGTGTGAAGCCTATGTCTGGTTAGGCTGCTGTTGTGCCACACTCTTTGTATGTTTGGATCGTGAAATTAACAGTGCAGTTGTTTGTTGTAGGTTATTGGTTGCACTAAACTTTATTTTAGTGGCTTTTTTTAGCAGAACCTTCACTGTGAGGAGGAGGATTAAAGCTCCTTCAGAAAAAATAAAAAACACACTACACTGAACTGAGCCAGAGAGAAATGACAAGAGTAGAGTGTGAGAAACATTGCTTGTCTGTAAATTTCCTTTTGCCAATTTTGTGCTTGGTGCAGTCAGCACACGGTATACGACTACAGTGATTAAAGCAGAGTTGGCTGAATCCGCTTTGTTCTGAGGGAGAGCCACCACTGGCAGGGTGATGCAACTACGCCTCCAGAGTGCAACACAGACCCGCTTTATTTATGAAAGCCACATGCAAGATGAAAGGACAAGGGGAGGCGGAGTGACCTGTTTGGAGAGGGGAGTTTCAAAGTCAAAGCGAACTCATCTGGTCTTTACAGAGACAAGGGTAAGATAATGAGCACGGTGAATAGCCCTTGAGAGAGAATCACAGAGAGTTCAATTAGGTTTCAGTACTGTTGCTGTTGGCTCACTTGTGCTGCTTCATGTGCCAGGATGACATGTCTTGAGTTTTTTTTAACGACAAGAGCCCACTCGGAGCTTCCTGTAAGCCCAAATCTCAATTATATCCTCTCATCGCTTTCCTTAGCTACAACTGATGGATTCTGCTCAACTGCTGATAGAGAAGCTCTTTGTTTAACAGCTTGCTAATTGTTTTACCTTTGTCTTGCCAAATTAAACTTTTTAATTAGTTTTTTTATCTTGTTCTTTGTAAGGGTCAAATGTTGTGTGGGGGGGGGGTGTTTTAATGTATTGTTCTCAGTTTCTTCCTTCACTCTGGTATACAGAAACCCTTTAAAACCTAAAAATGTAATTAAGAGCAACAAATAAATATTACAGGAACACTGTAAAAGTGTAGTGCAACAATAGGTTTGGTTTGGCTATGAATGACTATTAATAAGTGCCAAAGGCAATTTATAACAAAGTTAGTCATTTTAATCAAAATTACCAAGTCATTGCATCACCTGATTATCAGGAAATAACAGCCAAACAGCTCTCAGTCTCTGTCAGTTATTATTTTATGAATACTGCCTGGTGAGGTGTGGTATTATAGAACAATAGATTCTCAAACAGCAAGCCCTGCACACATATATAGAATTAACACAAATATCTTCTCTCCAAAATACAGCTAACAAGCTAACAAAATAGCTAACAACAATTGCTAGGTGTTCAAACAAGCAGTTCACAATGCAAAGGAGAAAGGAAAAAAAATTATAATTTTAATAAAATAATGTTTCAAAATCATTAGCTGAATTCAAAATCAATAAAATCTTGGACAACTGATTTTTAAGATTGTGTTAACTAGCCATTACAGTGGCTAATTGAAATGGAGTAATGGACTACCAACATAGCAACTGAAAATGGATCTTGACTCACAAATTTGTCCATCTTGATGGCAGATGGATGATGATGTCACCTCCAGAATTAGCTGTTCAGCTTAACAACAAAGAAAATTGCTGCTGCACTATTCAGCAATCCCTCAAAGTCCCACGTGTACCTTTAAGTAGCATTAAATAAGTGTTTATGTATGTATGAGCACTGGCGGACCACAGTTAGAGGTGTTATTCATAAATGGAGAAAAATATAGAATATTAGAGACCATTCCAAGGACTGCTGGCCAAGCAATATTACTCAACGAAGGTAACAACACCTCACATGACGAATAACAAGACCGGCAGGGTCAAAATGGAAGAGTTCAAAAGTGAAAACCAGTTTCACATTTACCTAACACATTTACCAAAACACATTTATGATCCCCAATTCTGTGAATTGTTCCGACAAATGTGTAACTTTTTGGAAGGTGTGTTTCTTGTTATATCTGTAATTAAATTAAGATAAAATTGCATTTCAGAAAAACATCATACCAACATTCAAACATTTTATGATCTGGGGCTGTTTTGCTTCTGTAGAACTTGGAAAACTTTCTGTAACTGATGTAATCATGAATTCTGCTATCCAAGAGACAATTCTGTCTAGACATCAGTTTTTGTGACCTTATGCTCAACCGTACTTGCATTATGCAGCAGGGCAATAATCTAAAGGACATCCGCAAGTCTACCTCTAAATGGTTCCAGTCAAAAAACTAAATCTGATTGAGATACTGCGGCATGACATTAAAAATGCCATTCATGTTCCGAAACCTTTAATTGTGGTTGAATTAAAAAGAAAGTGTGGGCCAGAATTTCACCTAAAAGACAGATTGCCAATTCCCGCAAAAACGTTAGAAGGCAGGTGTTGCCACCAGGGGTCGCACAACCAGTTCTTAGGTTCAGGGAGAAATTACTTCTTCACATATTTGTTTAATGCTCTATAACACTTTACTCTATAAGAAAAGCAAAAGCAAAATTAGAAGCCAAATACTTTTCCACAATAATTCATTTTCAAAACCCCCGGAAATAATACATCAAATAATTAATTAATTAATTAATTAATGACAATATTGTCCATATACAATCAAACAGTACACTAAAATTCTTCTGCACCTTCTGGAGTTTTTAACATTTAAAGGCCAATATCTCTATTGATGTCTGGCATCTACGAGCATCATCACTGAGGGCCCTGAAGCGGAAAATAAAGAAGTGAAATCATTTAATTGGAGCTGGACAATCCTTATTGACCCATTCTTTGAAGCAAACATATAATTTTAGTTTGTGGTTGGGTAGCCAGAGAGCTTCAGCTTCAGTTGCACATTTCTTTTCAGTTCTCTGACCGCTGAAACATTTAAAAAAGTAATTTAATCTTGTTCTGTAAATACCTTAAATGTCATTCTGTTTCCATGGATTCAATCTCTAACTGCAAAAATTGCTCTGACCGTTTCTATTAAAGTACAAAATTAATGTATGCTATTCATAAAAATATGTACTATTTGTGACTAAATGTCTGTAGCCTGACGGGTGTGGAAATGTGTATGCATCAGCATATCTGACTCAGAGTTTGGCTTGAATCACTAAGCTTCTAGGTTTTTTTTTTACTTTTGCCATACCCGCCTTATTTCATGGGTTACACAGTGGATGGGATAGCTCAGAAGATTCTCGGTTGCACAGGTCATGGTGCATTAAGTGCCAAATAAATCCAGTGTTTAAAAAGGTTTACAGTGAACAGGGTACCGGTCCGGCCATTGAACGTTCTCCTGAGTTGCTTGGACATTCTAGCGATAAGAGGAACACAAAGACTGTTGCCTTCTCTTCTTCTTTGTGTGGAAACAGAGGTAATAAACATTGACAAGAGCTTGTCAACTATAACAACAAAACACCAGTTATGTATAATCTCTTGTTTATTTGTTATTTGTTTTTGCCATTAAAACTAGGATACTCCTGGCCCGCTGCTTTTGTGTTTATGTGCATTTTTTTCCTAAAAAGACTCCTGTAATTTTTGGTTTGTTCATAGAAGGTACTCCTGGGCTGGTGCCTTTGTGTTTTTACTTTTTCAACTTTTTTATCCTCTTAATCCACAGCCAATTGTGGCAAATGGCTGCTCATTGTGAGTTTTGTTCTTCTCAAGGTTTATTTCAGAATGATTGCACAAAGGATAACAAGTTGATGGAATTGACTAGGCTTTCAATTGCCATCATATGGTAAACTGAATGACTGTATTGTATAAAAATGTATTTGATGAAATGGAACTGCGTGTCATCAGATCTTATTCAGACTGTATGACTGAATTGTATCAAATTGATTTAAATTCAGGGCTGCACGGTGGTGCAGTTGGTAGCACTGTTGCCTTGCAGCAAGAAGGTCCTGGGTTCGACACCTGGTGTCTTTCTGCATTGAGTTTGCATGTTGTCCCTATGCATGTGTGGGTTCTCTCCAGGTACTCCAGTTTCCTCCCACAGTCCAAAAACATTACTGTTAGGTCAATTGGTCTCTCTAAATTGCCCTTAGGTGTGGATGAGTGTGTGCATGGTTGTTTGTCCTGTATGTCTCTGTGTTGCCCTGCGATGGCCTGGCAACTTGCCCAGAGTGTACCCTGCCTCCCGCCCATAGACTGCTGAAGATAGGCACCAGCTTCCCTGCGACCCACTATTGAAGAAGCGGTAGAAAATGACTGATTTAAATTCAATTTTGATGGATTTGGATATTATGTAAGTGGGGTGGCCTTGAAATGACATTTGTTGAAATAGGGTCTATATAAATAATTTACTGGGCTAAACTAAATTGATGTACACTATTCACTTCAGATAGGAAACTTAATGGTAAATGAACTGAACTTATATAGCGCCTTTCCAGTCATGCAGACCACTCAAAGCACTTTACACTAGAGCCACATTCACCCAATCACACTCTCTAAAGCTCACACATTCATACAGCGATATGCAGATCTGTAGGCAACTTGAGGTGCCTTGCCCAGGGGCACATCGACATATGGCAGGAGGAAGCTGGAATCAAACCCACAACCTTCTGATTGCAAGACGACTACTCTTCCTACTGGGCCACAGTCGCCTCACATTAATAACCCTTAAGGAGAGCTGACTCCTTATAATAAGCCCATCAAAATTTCATTGATAGTTTGAAATACTTTGGGCTGATAGGACAGGAAAAAGCAAATTGTAAAACGTAAATTTTGTTACCACAAATACTATTATGAGATTGATTTAATGTAAATTGTGTATGCTGTGGCTCAGAGTAATAGTTGAAGTTTTACAATAGCATTTTGAAGGCATCATTTACACCAACATGAACCTTTCTATAAAAAAACTTCCAGCAATCAGAATAAAGGTGTCATCGATTTGAACATGATTATAAACTTACTGCTATGGTTGAGATTTTTCTTTTCTGTCATATTATACTCTTAGCTTTGACTTTACCAGTTTAGATTTTCCTGCAGTATCACATAAGGACAAGTAGCGGTTCTTATGGGAACTCTTTGACGATGTAACATATGGTTCTACAATGAAAAATAAAATGGCTTTCTAATTCTTTTTTATTCCACGTCATAAATGATCAGTCAATGTGATTTCACCCTTTTTCCATTGTCCTTTCCTTATTTTTGCAGATCTAAACAGTGGGGTTGGGGTGTCAGATTGCCAGGGTAAACAATGGTCACTTCAGTACCAAATCAGGCTCTAACATCAAAATAAGGACAAATAGCAGCAATGAGATGCAACAGTTGCTGCCCTTTAGCCTGGGAACAGTATGAGATTTATACCAACAAACACCTTAACCAAGAAAAAAAAATCGACCAAACTCAAATTTTCTTATTTTCTTGTGCTAATTTTATAACAGAATGTCTATAAAAGGAGCCAAGAAGCACCTATGGGATGTAGCGTAATTTGCATTATGGATATTTGAAACCATCACATCTGCAGCACAGCATGGTGCTCTCTGAAAGTTGTTGAAACTACAAAGAATTAAGAAAAATTTGTGTCTAACTCAGGACTAGAAAGGTGTACCTAGTTGCTGGTGAGTGTATATGTGCTCTTTCTACATACAGCAGTTTTTATTCGCAATCACACATGTATTGCTAATATAATGAGGGAAATTACTTTAGCCAAGGTCACTTTGTGGCAAGATTGTCCAACAAGCTTTGAATTGGACAACCACTGGGGGATGTTTGGCCTTTAATTCCATGAGGGACATCTCACTACTTTTGTTCAGACAAGACTTGAGCCTTAAATCTAATTTTATAGGACTTTTTCTTTTTGATTTGTTGGACATAATCATATTCCTGGCAGTAATACCACAGTCTGTTACTTTTTTTCTCCTTCCATTTTGTGTCAAATTAATTTCACAGTGGACAGAGGAAATAACAAGGATTACCACAAACCCTGTTGGGTGACCCATTGTGGCCTCAGATTTGATATGCCTCTGCATGGTGGTATATTCATGTAAAGTACAGTAATAAATCTTCATAACAGCTGGTGTTAGCTTGAAATTTATATGCACCTCTTTTTCCACATGAAGTCATTTAGCAAAAAGTTCGTTTTCACAGTGGGGGAAAAGTCACTTAAATTGATTCAGGGGCAGAGCAGCACCCAGGGTGGACGGACGCCGTTATTCATCAATTTTAGATTCTAATTTGCTGAAGTGCCCCTGAGATTAGCAGAGAAGTAAAGGGAGTGCCACAGTTTCTGACTGTGTGCTTCTCTCTGCATTGGGAGGCTTGACAATAGAAGATTGAGCTTTTGGTAAAGGACTTCTGAAGCTGAGAACATGCATGTTTCAAATTGCATGTTTGTAGCACAAGCCAGTTGTTTTACACTGCTCTTCCACCTTAGATTCAACAAAAACACTGGAGATCTCTCTTAATGACGTTTTAAATATTCATGTGCTCATTTTATAATTCCTTATATTGCAAAAGCTGTTTATTTATTTCCCCTGCAAAATGATTTCGAAGCTAGATGTCTCCAAACTACCCCCTAAGGAGTTTGTATGCTGCCACAGTTCACTGAGAGTTATAGTGCTGAAAATAATCCAAATGAAAATGTTCAAGCATGTTCCCGCAATATGCAGTGGTTAAAGCAGAACACAGCCTATCAATCTGAAGCGTCTCTTTATCATTGTTTTAAATCTGTAGTGCTTGGTCTAAACATTAGGAGATATCTTTGGCAGCAGACATAGCCATAGGGTATTAGAATTAAGTCATAATAAGCTGTGTTTCAAATGTTCACTGATTCACTTTAATGTCTTCGCTAAGGAATAAGTTATGGATAGGGATTGCCAGCTGGTTTTGCATTTTAACACCACTTATGTGATGTGGCATATCATAATTATACACTGGGTAGTCCTAGTTACGCAGCACTGGGTAGTCCTAGTTACGCAGCATAATCTGTGATGATAGACAGCATGATTTGGATGGTTTTGCTTGAAAATATACTGTAATTAACATTATATGTCTTAATAACAATGATATTAATTCTTATGACACCAATCTGAGTTTTCCGTCTTAGGTTTTTGAGCTTGGTCTGCATCCTCTCGCATAAACATATAAAGCATATACTGCAGCTTAAACTATGGCTACGTCAATGTCATCAATGTAGGATTTTTATGTCATTGTCCTGGCTCTCAGTACACATCCACACTGACCTATCTACAGAAGTAGCACTCACTGATCCACAAAAGGCCATTGTGAAGAGTTGTGCTCTCTTTTTTCTTACCTTTCTTCATCTTCTTATGATGTGGTCATACTGTAACTAGGGATGCACGATATATCGGCATTGACATCGGTATCGGCCGATATGAATAATTTTTTAACATATCGATATCGGTCGGATAAGTAAAACTGGGCTGATATTAATAACCGATATTTATTACTATCTTGTTGCTGTTTGTGTATGTGTTTCTGAGTGAAGCTGACACCCCACCCACTTGAAAAATTCCGGCAAATAGATAGAATGGTTAGTGCTTCGTTTGTGCAGGTTTGTGCCGTTTAAATTTTCGTTTGTGCTGTTTTGGTTTCTGAGATATTAAAGATTATTTTTTAGGTCATCCAGAGGTCACCATCCCCCCATTTTGCTCCGAATTGAACCGGAGGAGGCTCATTTTTTAGTGCCTCGTTTGTGCAGGTTTGTGCCGTTAAAATTTTCGTTTGTGCTGTTTTGGTTTCTGAGATATTAAAGATTATTTTTTAGGTCATCCAGAGGTCACCATCCCCCCATTTTGCTCCGAATGAACCGAGGGGGCTCATTTTTTAGTGCCTCGTTTGTGCAGGTTGTGCCGTTAAACATGTTCGTTTGTGCTGTTTTGGTTCTCTGAGATATTATAAAGTTTAATTTCGGCCGATGACGTCACCCATCCCCCCATTTTGCTCCGAATTGAACCGGAGTGGGCTCATTTTTTAGTGCCTCGTTTTGTGTGCAGGTTTGTGCCGTTCTAAAATTTTCGTTTGCGCTTGTTTTGGTTGTCTGAGATATTAAAGATTTTTTTTTTAGGTCATCCAGAGGTCACCATCCCCCAGTTTTGCTCCGAATTGAACCGGAGTGGTCTACCTTTTTTAATGCTCTGTTTGTGCCGCTTTTATGTGCGAGCTATATAATTTTCTTTCAGGCGATCACTGACTTAAATCAATGACGTCTATGGCCTGTGCTGAACATCATCACCACAAACCAAGCAGTTATTAATTTCGTGTTTTTCTTTTATCATGCAAGTTAAATTGTGTTTTTAGCCGATGTTGTAAAATGTATGCCATGTTATATTGTTTTGCACTTTATTCCTTAATAAAGATTATGAAACTTTTTTGGTCTCAAAGAAATTTGCTTTAAATATGTCTACTAAGTCACCAATACATTTAACTTTCTACACAGTAATTCAATATTATCCTCTCACAAATGGGGAAAAACCACCAGCTGCAGCCTACACATACCTTGCCCAAAACCTGACATGGTCTGCGACCGCTATGATGTAATGTTTATAATTTCAATAACTGTTCTGTGTTATAACAGTTTTTTTTAAAGGTGCTTTTAATAATCTAATTCAGCTCGTGTACGCTGGATAAAAGCGGAAGTGCGAGTAGGTCATTGGCTCAAAGTTCATAACCAAGTAATTTACTTTTTGTTTAAATAAAATCAAAAAATGCGTCAAGCATTAATTTCTAATTTCTGACATTAAATGTAAGAATTTTTAAAAGAGCATTGAGCGTTTGGCAACTTTGATATACGAAGTTCTCACGCAATGTCATAGGGATTGGCTCCATCCACGTATTGACCCCTACCACTGACCTTGTTTTGGCGGTAATTTAAACTTCCCGTTCAAAATTTTCCACTGACCAGTATCTTTTAAAAACCTCAAATAGTGTGTTTTTATGTAAAATATAGACTACATCCTTAGAAGTTTTACTACACTTGTACAAGGTAAGTAAACTAATGTTGAGGTTTTAGATAAAACACTGTTGCCACTGCAATCCAGCCCCCAATTAGCAGAGGGGGATTCATGGTTGCATGGCTTGCATATATATATATATATATATATATTTCTGTAAACCCACAATTCAATTACATTTGAAGTCCAGACTTTTAAAAAATGTTGAAACAAAGATTCTGCAATCTTTTCCATTCATATTCAGTCATAGATATTTAGGCACATCAGTAGACTCCACAGAACTAAGACACATTTTTAAAGTTGAACAGATACTTCAATTGAAAATTCACAAGACAAGTAATAGTAAAAAATTCAACATTTAAAATATGAGCCCTCTCCGGTTCATATCGGAGCAAAATGGGGGGATGGTGACGTCATCGGCCGAAATTAAACTTTATAATATCTCAGAAACCAAAACAGCACAAACGAAAATTTTAACGGCACAAACCTGCACAAACGAGGCACTAAAAAATGAGCCCACTCCGGTTCAATTCGGAGCAAAATGGGGGGATGGTGACCTCTGGATGACCTAAAAAATAATCTTTAATATCTCAGAAACCAAAACAGCACAAACGAAAATTTAAACGGCACAAACCTGCACAAACGAAGCACTAACCATTCTATCTATTTGCCGGAATTTTTCAAGTGGGTGGGGTGTCAGCTTCACGCAGCTGTTTCTGAAGGGGGAGGGAGAGGGGGTTTGGCCATGTGGTATTTGTTTGAGCATGTGACATTTATAGTGATGCAGTGCAGGACTGTAGGATGTTTAACTGAAGCAGAGAAGCAATATCAGCAGTGTGATAGTTTTTTTCACAGTGTTTACAAGGTAGTGAGATATATATGATATACAAGATCGGTCATCGGCCATAAAAGCAATATTAATATCGGATATTGATATTGGCCTGAATTTTTATATTGGTGCATCCCCTGTCATAATTTTGTCGGTTCCCATTGCTGACCAACTTAAGAAATTACATCAACATCCATTTTTACTTCCGAAAACAGTTTGCTGCTGTGGGACGTCAATATTCTCCACCTGGGGTTGTAAATATTAAATAAATAAATAAATAAAAAAAGCTGGATTTCTGCAGAAAATTGGAAGTGAGCATCAAGACCTGCTGTGTGAATGCAGCCCAAGTCACAATTTTCAGTCTATAATTTTATGAGAATTATTCATATAAAAATCTTAAAGATTTCATGCCAAACAAGTGTGCAAAAAATTCCAAAGCAAGCATTTGGTTGAACTATGGGATGCTTTTTATTATGCATTTTTAAACACAACTTTGACATCTATATTGTTTGGGATTCACAGGTAGGGTTGTAAATGAGGTTTTAATACCTGATGTCCAAATGAACTCCTACATCCTTAAACCCAGGCTAAAGATGACACAAGTGATGTCTCAGGAATTATTTTCCATCGTAAATTTCAGTGAGTAAGACATTCATAATAAATAGCTCTAAGTGTTATTGGTAAAATGGTAGCATTGGTCCAAATGGTTCAGGATGCTGGACTATTTTGATCAACAACGTCCACAATTTCTCCACTACATTCATCATCATAGGATGAGTTCCTAGTGCAGTACCCACTTTATTCCTGGTGGTGCTACTGGAGGATTTATTAGGTTAGGTTAACTTCCATTATGGTAGTTTAGGTTAGTATTAGTCTTTTCTCACTGGTTAAATGTTTTCTTGTATCTTAGTTCATTATCTCCTGCAAATTAATATGTTTTGGTATGTATTGAGCTGTATTTTTTAAGCAACTGGTTTGCAATTTAGCTAAATGTATTCTTTATTGTCTGTCATAATACTGCATGGTGGTGCAGTTGGTAGCACTGTTGCCTTGCACCAAGAAGGTCCTGGGTTCGACTCCTGGCCGGGGGTCTTTCTGCATTGAGTTTGCATGTTCTCCCTGTGCATGCGTGGGTTCTCACCAGGTACTCTGGCTTCCTCCCACAGTCCAAAAACATGACTGTTAGGTTAATTCGTCTCTCTAAATTACCTTTAGGTGTGCATGGTTGTTTGTCCTGTATGTCTCTGTGTTACCCTGAGATGGATTGACGACCTGTCCAGGGTGTACCCCGCCTCTCGCCCATAGACTGCTAAAGATAGGCACCAGCTTCCCCGTGACCCACTATGGATTGAGCGGTATAGAAGATGAATGAATGAATAAATGAATATCTGTCATAATACTCACAAACCTGGATAGGCCTGGCTGTTTTGTTGTTTGCAGCTCCACCTTTAATCAGACTATACCTAACCTGTGGCTTCAGATGATGCATGTTAAAGATGGATTATTCTTTTAAATGGTTGCCAATTATTTTCAGCTATTAATAGACGAGGAATCAAGATGAAGGTAGATGAGGAATCTACATTTAAAGCAACTATTGAAAATTCTGTAGATGTGCTCTTTTAAGTGTATACCTACGGAGCCCGCGAAGGGACATGGGGGGGATTTTTTTTTCTTTTGCGTCCCCACGCAATCCTTTTGCGTTCTCACGCAATTGTCTTTGCGTTATCTCGCAATACTTTGTGGGATAGTTTCCAAACCAGACAACTGTAAAAATGGAACGAACACTACACCCATTTTTGAGATTTATTGAGTTTCATTTTGAAAAAGGCCTTAAATAAAAGGATATTCAATCAGACTTAAAGAAAGTTATTATCCACAAGCTGTCAGACTATTGACCTCTGGAAAATAATACTGCACTAAACCACATTTCTGACACTTTCTTAGCTTATTGCTACTGCACGACATGTACTTTTTTTATTGCACGCCATCAGTGCTTTTGTTTTTATAGTGAGTTGAATGTTCCTTCTTATCCCAAGCATTTCATTGCATTGTTGACTGCGTATTAACCTGCATATGACAAATAAACCATACCATGCCATATCAGTGCTGTTTGTTTTGTGAGCAGTTTGTCATGTGTGCTGCTGTTCCAAAATGCACAGCTCTCCACAAGATGATTAACAACTTTTGCAAGGGAACACAATGGTTTGTGTGGAAACGCAAATACTATTGCCAGCAAAAGTAATGCTTGGGGATGCAAAAGAAAAAAATTCTCCCATGTCCCCTCGCAGGCTCCGTAGTATACTAAAGCCTTCAGAGGATGAAAATCCCTACCCACTTGTGATTGGGCTATGACTGACCACCAAAGAAGTAAAAAACTTTAGATTCTAAAAAAGATTAACAGCATTTCTCAGAGCAGATCAGGTAAGATGTTAGGTTTCAGAAATAACAAGCAATGTAATTATGTCCTTTTATGTCTGGTAGAATTTATAAATGCATGACATTTTGGTCTTTTTCTTCTCTGACTTCATTTGCAACCTACTTAAATACTCAAATACACAGCTAATGTGGTCTTATTGATTCAAAAGCAAAGAAAATTCAATACTGAGTTACACTTTGTTCCTAGCAGTGGAGTTGACAAAGCAGATAAATATATTTTTATTCTCAGAGTTCTTTTTGTCATGTCGTACTATAATCTCTGAAAGAGATATGAGGACTGGTATGCCCAAAATATCCCCTTTAAGATGTAATAGTTGATGTTCTTATGTTTTATTTTTTTTTTTGCAAAAGACTGTTTACATGGAAAAATTCAGGACCAAAAGTTGGCAACAGAAATCATGCCATGTATATCATGATCTACGAATACTGTGGACATAATAATAGAAAAAGACAGATTTTTAAAGACCATTACAAAATGGCTCACATGTAAATGGACTCTATATTAAATACGTAGACACTTAGAATACAGATATAAAATGTAAAACTACAGTTTTGATTTTGTTGTGAAAATATTTTATCTGTCTATGTTTTTTAATCTCTTGCTCCTCTCCTCTATAAAACTTAAATTGGGTTATCATTTTAAACTAAAAATAACATTAAAACCTGTTTTGTTAGGGTTTCTCTGTCAAAATAGAGATTACTGCAGTGTAATTCTAATCTAAATTACAGCAAGTAAGTGTAGAAAAACCAACATAGAAAATAATGATTTCAATATGATTATATCTTTATCTTGGATTAAAAAGATTTTTTTTAATGATAGCAATGTTCAATGTAGTGATATCAACATAAACTAACCCAAAAAGGAAATATTTGAAATTAGTGCAGTCATGCCAGCTGATTCAGGCTGAAGATGTCACATTAAGAATTTGAATTAATCAATTTATTATTGTAATAGATTATCTTTATCATTAAGTGTCATGAAAGCAATACTGAACAATGTAATGATGAGAGAAAAAGCTAGTTTTCTTGAAATAACGTTATCTGGAGAAGCCAAGGCCTTGCCCACTATGTTTTTCTGAGCGATCTTCAGTTCCAAAGATTTTCTTATGAGCACTTATCTAACAAATTTCTT
This sequence comes from Crenichthys baileyi, assembly GCA_036173005.1. NCBI lineage: Eukaryota > Metazoa > Chordata > Actinopteri > Cyprinodontiformes > Goodeidae > Crenichthys > Crenichthys baileyi. The sequence continues at coordinate 314,974 of JAHHUM010000652.1, forward strand.
CATCCACATGAAACTACAAAAAAACAACTCACAGGACCAGGCTTGTATGTATAAAACAAAGACAAAAGTGATGTAGGATGCAATGAAAGCTTGAACGGTGGGGCTCATGATTTTTAGAAAGTTGTATTTTGTTTATTTATGCAAAATAAAATGTTTTATGCTGTTATGATCCTGGGGAGGTTGTGCGTTAGTCTGTGCTGTTGCCCTTGATGTTGGGGCTGCCTATGCTGCTTTCTCAACTGTTTCTAATTATGTCATCGGGCCACAACTTAAGAGGACCAGGGGGACCTCCCCACAAGTGCCAGACTGTCCAATTTAAATGGTAAATAGACTAAATGGCCTTTCCAGTCATACCGACCACTGAAAGCGCTTTACACTAGAGTCACATTCCCCCTATCGCACTCACTAACGCACACACATTCATACACAGATACACAGATCAGTGTATTTAGTTGCAATAACCCAGCCAACCTAGTTGCTTTGCTCCTAGTCTTCATTTGTTAAATAGTCTGTTTCTCTTTGTGTACAAGAATTACCAACTTGTACATTGGATCCTGAAGTCACTTCCTGGTTAAGACAACAATTGCAATACAGCACCTGCCTGACCTACTTAACTACGTTCTTCTCTCCTTCTAATCTTATTCGGCTGGATAAGAACATCAGCTTCTCCAGGACATCTAAACATTTTGCAGCTGTACAACAAACACTACGTTAACCTTAATTGACAAGTCTTTTTTAAATGTTTTTTGCAGCACTTTATTGTTCTCATCTTTTCAACGTTACGCTGACAGGAAAGGGGTGGAAGACATGCACCAAAAGTTGTGTGGGCCGGGAATCGAACCCGCAACTGGCTGCGTGAAGGACTGAAAACTATGAAGGGCCTTCAGTCCCCTTCAGTCTGAGGGGGGTGACTGAAGGGGTTGTGCGTTTTACCTCTGAGCCACCCAGATATTTGAATATGTTTTTATATCTCCATATTAAGCATTTTTAAACCTAGAAAATAATTTATTAACTATCAGAACTCACTGCACAAAATCAACATGAATTTTATATCCTCTTCTTACTTAAATATTTTTTTGTCTCTCTTCTCATGTTTAGGTTAAAATTCACGCAAAGCTGCAATGATAGAACTTACATTATTCATTTTAAAAACAAACCACTCATCTGACATTGTTGAATTTCAGCAAAGCCATTCCAGGGATTCAGTGAAGCGTGTTATCTGAAAATTGCTGTGTAGGTTTGAGGTAGGTGTGCATACAATGATAACAGTAAACTTCAAAGCTCCATCAGTGTTAGTCTTAGTCTCTTCTGAAACATTTCACATTCACCCAATCAGTTTTTAGATCCGACAACAGGTCAGGTGACAGTCCCGCATAATGTAGAGACGATACAAACAAACATGAAATATACATAAAACATAGTAGCTAGCCTGCCGATGCATTAAACATACTGTAGCAGCTCTCACAAAGGGTTGATTCTCATGTTTTTTTTTAATGCAACATTTAAAACGGTGATGATTCCAGAACATAGTGTCATAAACTGCGTATCAGACTGAGGCAAAATGCAGCAATCTGAAAGTATTGTGCAGTTTTAAGTCTTCATGAATTTATTTTGACTATTTGGAAGATATATTTGCCAGCAGACATAAACTGAGTTGGAAGTGGGATCTGCATGTCAGTCAGACAAACAAATCTCACCATTTAGTCAAATAACATGCTCCTGCCTGGTGGCACTGAGCTAAATTAAGAAGATGAAAGGATGGAAGGAACACACCGCCATATTTACCCTCGGAGGCAAACAAGGCAAATATGTCCTGCATCTCGCTCTGCATGTGTAGAGATCAACTCTGAGTCAGCAGTTAAAACTTCAGCAGCAATAAATAATGAACATTAGTTCTCTCTGTGATGTGCAATTGTGACTGGAACAGTGAGACAACATTGGAGGACTCTTCAACCGGTGAACTTGGGTCACCGATTAAATTAGCCACTAAAAGTGAAGACCCACAGCAAACGCAGCTCCTCTTTTTCACCACAGTCCCTCCATCGTCATGAAAAATAAAACAGATACAACACCCCCACGTTAGGGATGCTTTCAACTGCTTCTCAGCCTTTGCTTTAATATTTCATGGCCGCTTCTTACTTATTTTAGCAGGAATAATTGATCTGGAAAGAGCACTGCCAAGCAGAAATGAAAGCCTCTGAAGAGTAAGGAATGAAAAGAAAAATGCTCTATTGTAGTTTTGATGACATCCGCTGCTTTTTTTATTTTGTTTCATGCTGCAAATGAAAACCTTTAAGCTCGAATGTGAAAACTAGTTTATACACTGATAAAACAAACTGGGACAATTTAACTACAAAAACAGACACAACAATTAACATATTTGTATTTGCGTAGATTCTATTTAAAATTTCTTAAAATGCTCAACCAAATATGCTAAAATCTAACTATTTATGACTAGTTGAAAGTATAGTTAACTAGTTGCATGAACTCAAAAACCAGTGCTGCAAAAACATGATGTCATTTTGTTCTTGTAGCCCAGGGAGGAAGAACAAATTTCTCTATTCTGACTTTAGATGCTGCATCTTTGCTCAACCAGTCAAGGTATTATATGTAACTGGAATTGTTATAATCTTTTTTAATCTGTTCTGAAATGGTGGAAAGTAATTATTTCCCTGACAAAAAAAGCTAGATACATTGGCAATACCTGCCTTGGACTCCGCTTGCCAGTAAATTTGACTTTAGCTTTAGCGTTTTCACTAAACTAGTTAAGGCATAAATGGTACTAAAAACTTCCCTTCTGACACCGTAGCATTTTAAATGTTTTCCTGACAGCTAAGATGGGCCATTCAATGGCAATGACTGCCGCAGGGTTAAGAAGCACAGCTTGTTGATAGCAGGTTTACCTTTAATGTTAGATCTGTTGCTGAACAAGTTAAGGCAAGAAATAATACTGAAATAGAACAAAAATTTTAACATCTATTCTGAAAAAGTGGCATTTAACTTTTTTCTGACAACCACAGTTAAAATGTGGTCGTTGTTCATTGACAACGACGACCTCAGGGTTAAAAGGTTTGTTCTGCCAACAAGCAAACTTTAGCATAAGCACTGTCACTAAAACATTTAAAGTTGAATTCAAACTCCTAGCCTTTACTTGTTCAGCCATAAATGTTATGATAGTGCTTTACTTATAAAAAGTAATATTAATTTTTAATACAACCCATGCAAGCACATTAGGCCATTTTCTGCATGACACCACACACAAGTAAATAACAAATGACCGAACAAACATCTTCAGTTAAATGGTTATTAAAATATTTACACAGGATCTACTACCTAAATAAAGCAATTAATGTTAGAACTATTAACTATTTGGAAACTTACATTTACAAACTGATATGCCTGAATGAAAATCTAATAATTATAGTGGTTAATATTTAATACCCTCCCAATGGCGTAATGTTGGTTTAAACCTCTTCCATGCAAATGTGGGAAGACAATTAAAGCAAAATCTTTACAGAGGACAGTGTTATTTGCCATAGCCTTTTCATTTGTTCAGTTGCTGTCCAGTGCATTTCAGACAAAATATAATGAAATTACAAAAGCATAACAGGTTTTCAACACTGTGATATCGACTGTTATCGTTGGAACTGGGCTTTTACTCAAGAAGCTTGTCTGGAAGCACAATTGATTTGTTCTTGGGAAAAGGGGCTCAGGTCAGCCAGGCCCGTCTCTGTATTCAGTCAGGCACAAAAATACCTCCAGAGATCTGCACCTGCAAGCATCTTCATCTTTGTGCATCACAGCTTCACAAAATAATAATCTGAAACCCCTTTTAGAGAACTAACACTGTTACTTGGATTTCCATTTCCTGGCTTGGAACATTTTGTTCCTAAAAGCATCTCGCGTTATCATCAAAAAGATTTTCTGTTAAAGTGATGGAAGAGGTGTTCAATATGTTTCTGTGTGTGATGCTGAGTAAAGGTAAAAGAATACCTCAGTGACAGGTAGCACTGCAAGCCAATGGAGGACCAAGACAAATAAAGTCAAATAGCCATTTATCATGCTGACAGTTGAAATCCCATCCCAGTAATTACAGCTGATACCTGGCCTCGGGATCAAACCACTCATTTCAGTGGAAGGACAAATGATGTGGAGCCAGGGACTGTGGATTGCTTTAGGGATCAATGAACTTCATCAGGAAGCAAGTTAAGTCTGAAAAACAATAAACAATTGGTTTACATCCAACAGTACATTTGCTGCATGTGATGTATCGTGACAGTGGCTGGTTGCTTTTCTATACGATATTGGAGACGGGAGGACTCTGAGACAATCAATGGGCTGGCGAGAGGACAATCCCTTTCTACTCTGTGTTCTATCACCGAATGGGACAAACACAAATCACACTCTGAAACCCAACCTCTCAGACATTATGGGTGTACAGTGTTTCATCAGGCTCAGATTTTTCCTGAAGCTGCTTTTTGCTGTAATAATAGCTTTACAAAATGTAGCAATGAATACCAGAGATTAAATAAAGCAAGTATTTCTTGTCTAAACTGAGTTGAATAACAAGGGTTCCACCACAGGTGTATGTATATAATAACAAATGTAGTATATGAATTCCCAAAGGTCCCCTTCACAGCAGACTAATACTGGAACACAGCCTAAAAAAAACACTCACTAAGTGGATGGATCCTGAGTGTTCCCAGACTGTTTTAGGGATACACATAACTGTCATGGTGAGTCCTTGTTGTGCTGACTGTATATCAGGGTCTTAGGTGCTGTGTGGAGTAGTCTGGGGTACCATATTGACGAGGTGTGGCTCACATGCATCAGAGAACTGATAACAAGGCAAACCCTATCTGCTATGAAAGGGTGGCCATTGCTCTGGTTACAATATTTTTGTTTAAGCTAAACTTAGTACAGACATACAGACTTAAAACAATCAATTTTCAACACACTTTTCTTGGATTAATAAAGACAAACTGGCCAGAGTTTGGAGGGACATGTACATTTTTCTCTCTCTGTGGAACTATGTCTAGTTTTAGGCTAGTTATACCTTGAAATAATAGTTAATACTCCAAACAAAACACTAAAAGGTCTCTAAAAACCCTGAAAAGCTGTTGCTTTAGACAACTTTCAGTCTCATTTGGGACAATGGTTAAAGAAATAAGCATTGGTTTGAGGCTGTTGCACTAGCATTTCTGTCAAAAAATCTCTGATGGCGAATTTCAGCATTTGTCCTTTACTCCTTCAGTTTTAGTAATTCAGAAAAAATTTACTTTGGGAAATTTATTTATGTATTTTCCTTTAGTGTCTTTTAAAAACAAATCTGTAATGCCAAGTCTGTCATGTTGACAGAGAAAATGCAGACACTGTGGCTTTGCCATCTGCATCATCTTCATCCTGGGAGAGTTCTCATTTGTTTAGACGCTGGCATTCTGGCTTGACTAAATCTGAAGGAGTAAATAATAAACTTCTAGCATGACTTCAGTAACAATGCTTTCATATGTTCTGAAATATAGAAATGGCCTCTGAAAACACCTGGATTGCCTCAAGCACTCCACAGACAGTCCAATATACACACCTCTAAATGATCCAACATGCAAAATTAAGTAGCAAAAAACAGGTTTAGACCTTGGCCTCTTTCTGTTACAGCATATCATATATGTTCAATAACATATTAAGCAGTGGAACTACATTATACAGCAAACTTAACCAACTTGATGATTAAAAAGAAAACAATATTTTATGCGACAGCCAACACAACAGTTCAGTCAGGTCACCCAACCTGATGTTCACTATAAGAGAGCGGGTAGGATGAACAGTAGATGGTGAGAACTGTTCTAAACATATAGGGCTGAGACACACAAAAAAATAAAGTTTTAAGTTGATTTTGTTTGGGCTTCAGTAAACTCTATGCTATAAGAGGTACTTAGGAATGATTCTGATGTAGGAGTAGAAGCTTTTTCATCCAGACTGGCTTTTTCAACACTGATGCAGTTGTTTTGCATGTTTTGCCTGAGTACTTTTTGTTCCTTAAAACTATTTCAATCCACATTAAAATCCAGTGTGCATGTGGAACCAAGCACCAGGTGCTGCTGATGCAGTGGTAGTGTGACCTGACCGATTTGGTCTACAAGTTAGAGTTTCTCAGTTGTATATCTCATGATTCTTTAATCTAACCCTACTCAGACCACTTAAGCCCAAAGGGTAAAATCCATTCCCCTCTCTTGGTCTTTTAAGTGCAGGCAGAGAATTGCTTAGATTTCACCTGCTTGGTGCATGATGATAAAACCTGTTGCTGTAACATGGGGGGTAAGTGCTCTTGTTTCCTTTTCTCGATTTGTCTTTCATGTATCATTTATTATCTCCTGTGTCATTTTATTGCAGTTCAAATAACATTTTTATCGGGACCAAAATTTCTTACTAGTAAAAATTGCCAGTGTTGGCAAACATAAATGAACCCTGCAGGGCAACGTAGTGCAGTATAGTGTTTTCAGGCTCTTTATGTTCACTCTCATGTGGAAGACATTTGCTCTGTCAATTAAAACACATTGTAGTCAGCCACCATGCAATCTAAGCTGCCCCTTGGAAGCAGGTATTATAGAGGTGTGACTCCACCATCTTTTCTTCAGAGGGATGATAGTGAATGGCATGAAGGCAAACAATTGCAGCGAGAGCTGACAGAGCCTAAATGCAACATTGATTGCCATGAGTTGCTCTGAGTGGTTTTGATAACAATTCAATAAATATTGAAATTAGTGTCTTTCTCCGGGGGTACCCTAGCACATCTGAATTAACAACAGCGTGAAGAGAAGTTTCTGTGAAGCAGTGCTAGATGTGCTCCTAACAAAACGTCCATCTTTACTGCGGGGCTGTCCAATAATATTCACAAACCATTATAGCCACCAGAAAACACTTATTACTCAAACCTTTGATTCTGGTTTTACTTTTGGTGCACATGTCAAGTCTCTGGTTTGTTCCTGTTTTTTATCATCTGAGAATATTGCCAAACTAAGCTACTAAGAATTATTCATACTTTTGTTTCAACACAATTGGATCATTGCAATGCATTATACACGTTTTGGCAAAAACATCCCCTGAACAGTTACAGGTTGTTCAAAATGCTGCTGCCAGACAAAATCCTCAAAGTTTTCACAAAGCATCGGATCTTAAAGCAGCTACACTGGCTTCCGTTGTTTTTTAGAGTGCAATTTAAGATTCTTTGCTGACTTGGAGAGCTCTTCGTGGACCGGCACAAGCTTATATAAGAGGGGTTCAGCACCCATATGTCTGGCAGGTCCCTGAAGTCCTGTGACCAGGGCCTGCTGATTGTTCTTTTGTTTTTGCGGTAATAGCCAGCCAGTTAAAAATATATTTCAAATCTGCTTTTTCTTAATTTCTTCTGTTCTTTATGCATTGTTGGCTCTTGTGCAGCAGTTTGTAATTATATACTGTATTTCAGGACAACGTTAATTATTAGTGTTCTTAAAAATAACACCATTATTAATACTGTCCAAAAATCCTGACATATTGGAACAACATCGAAGAAGAGATCCTGGAACAGACAATCCCTCTAGGTCCATTATTGTTTATATTAGAAGGAACACCTGACAATATGTTTACCACTGATAAATGTTAATGTTACATGTTTTGTTAATGGTTGCAAGAAAAACTATTACAATTAGCTTGAGAATCATTTTGTACATAAATATTTATATAAATATAAAAGGACTGAATGCGTGTATGATGGTAATGAAAATTTGTATGTAATAAATGTGTTATACAACAACAGTACATATGTTAATAGAAACTTGATCTCAAGGTGATTTTTTTCTTCTTCTCTTGTTCAAGAATGTTAATTGCCTGTCAATATTTGTAAGTGGCAAAAACGTAAAATACAGTCCCCCCCCCCCCCCCCCCCCCCCCCCCCCCCCCCCCCCTTCCCCCCCCCCCCCTCCCCCCCCCCCCCCCCCCCCCCCCCCCCCCCCCCCCCCCCCCCCCCCCCCCCCCCCCCCCCCCCCCCCCCCCCCCCCCCCCCTCCCCCCCCCGCCCCCAACCCCCCCCCCTCCCCCCCCCCCCCCCCCTCCCCCCCCCCCCCCCCCCCCCCCCCATTACCCCTGGTAATTACATGGCATTACCAAATAATTCAAGTTTAATTACTATGCTATTTTCCCACTGTTATCTTAATAACAACCTTTAATTGGAAGTCCTATTACAGCTTCAACCTTTTTCACTATACTAAATGCAAACATAGCAATTTTAAAACATCTCTGTTGTTTACGAGACATGTACTACTGGTATTTCTGAACAGACCAGAAAAAAAATAAAACAATTTAATAATAAGACAGAAAGTAATTTGTTAAAATTAGATGTGATGTCTTCACCAAAGGCACCTTGCTACTGAGAGAACATGTAACACAGGAGCTATTGTGTGTAATGTTTTTATTGGATCTCTAATTCCATCATTTAGCCTAGAAAGTGCACAGCAATCTTAGAAACTGCAAGTTTGTTAGGTGTTGACTCAAAAATCAATAGTACAACCTGCAGTTTAGGTTCCTCTTGTCTCAAAGCACTGATCAGGCTCTGAAATTCCAGATAAGAGACCAGTTGTCTCTGTGGGTAATCTTTGATTCCTTCTTATTCCTTGTCAAAGCTTGGCTTTACACTAACATCAATCTTTCATCACTCTGCCAGTCTGCCTGATATCCGGTGACCTAACACCAACAAACAAATACACAGTACAAAAAAATCTGCTTACCCCTTTTTTAAATAATTGTTTTGTCTGCAAGCTACAAATAATTGTGTTGAATTAGCCAAGTTAGAACTGCAGGGAAAAAAACATTTCAGCCGGTTGTAATCATCTCAAGACATTAGTGAGGCTATTTGATCAGTGGCAAAGCAGAACACAGTTGCAGATGCCAGCCAACCAGCAAAACACATTCACATCACTGAGTAAAACCAAAGTGGAGACACATGTATAACAAAGTGTCCAATGTGGCTTTGATGACTGTTTGTGGTTTTATTTACCTATGCAGTGCTCTGAGGTTTTCATGCTTCAGTAGCTAATAATGACCCAAGAGGTATTGAGCCAGCTGAACGAGCAGAGTTGTATGTGCACACACTGCTGGGCGGGAAATGGTGAGGCAAAGTTGCCTTGGGCAGGTGCAGATTTAATCTGAGTTGTTGGGAACCTTCTGGCGCAATCAAGAACACTCTGATCATTCTGTTGTTTAGACATTTCCATGATTACATTTGCCTGAACAGTATGGAACGCCAAAGTATTCAAAATTAAATAAATAAATGAAACATTATGAAATAAGTATCTAATAATTGAATGCATATTAAATTCTCATCTCATTATTATGAAATATATTTCATTTTCCATTAAAAATCAGCTATATAATATAAAATAATTTTCATATAAAATTTTTACTTAATAATTGAAATTATTGTTTAGGCTATTTTTATGTAATTCCACCAGTTTTTTTTATTTCAAAATTTAATTTTTTTAAAGTCAGCTTTTATTTCAAAAGGCCAGCTTTTATTTTATAAGGGTGATTTTTCCCCATGGCCTTTTATTTCATAATGCCACTTTACAACTGAATGACTGTGGGCCAATCAGCGTCAACGGGCTGGACCTCCATGATCATTCGCTGAGCCTTACGTAGAGATTAGTTTCCTGTGTACCTGCTCCCTGAGCAGCTACTGCCATCTCAAGGTTAAGGAAGAATTTGTATTTTATGATTGTTTATAGCACTTTGGTCCTGTGGGTGAATGCTCGTACTCGTACTCATCGCCTTCGCTTTATCTGGGACCTGTTCGCGGGGCAGCAGACTCAGCAGAGACGCCCAGACGTCCCTCTCCCCAGACACCTCCTCCAGCTCCTCCGGGGGGAGCCCTAAGGCGTTCCCAGGCCAGCCGAGAGACATAGTCCCTCCAGGTCTTGGCTAGAGGGGGGCAGCAGGACCTCTGGTATTAGGACAAAATTGAAAGGGATGAGCCAAGCTCTGCCATTACTGAACAGCAAAACTCTGTACGCACACAGAATGAATTCACAGGATTTCTTAAAATACAAGAATTTATTAACAAAAATAAGTCAACTTAAAGTCAAACATATTTCAATCAGCAAACTCTTCACTGCGCTTAAACTAAACCCAACAAAACTACCAAGCAGAGTGAAAGAATAAGGAAGACTAATGGGCTATGTAAAATATAAACAAGTTGTTTAAAGCTGGTTGAAAACCATGACCAAAAGAGTGATGGTTGAAAACCTTGACCGAAAGAATGATATTACCATGTAATGTTTATGTTTGAGAACCAAGGATTATCTTGAAGAATTTGGAAATGAAGTTAAGTTAGTCTTGGAACCAACTTAGGCAATAATTGGTATACCTTTAAAAAAACCATTCACAAAGCAAGATCAGATAAAACATTTTAAAGAATCATCAGCAGAATAAAATCCACCTTCTGGATGACCAATTCTCAACAGTGTTTAATTAACTGCCTTTATTTATTAAAATATATTTAAGGAAATATTATTTTGAATAAGAACCAAACCTTTCTGGATAAATGGTCTTAATGGTGTTTAATTAGTTATCAAGTTTAGTGAAATAATATTTGTGGAAATATTAATTCCTAGATTAGAAACTAGCAACCTTTCTGGGTAAGTGATCTTCAGCTGACTAATTAAGTAGGCAAGCACGTGTTCTTAGCTGTTAGCGGTTGGGGCTAACAAAACAAACTTAAAGCTAGTTACCAGAATCAAACACATAAAATACCACTAATTAAAAGGTTGAAATGCATAAGCGTGGATGGCACGTTATGGCCGATCTTCTGTGTTAAAAAAAAAAAAAACACCCTTTAAACAAAGTTTGTCTTAACTTTAAAAACAAAATTACAACACAGAACACACCCTTAGCTGAGTGCTAGTCTGCTAGCACTTACTGTAGCTGAGTTTCTCAACACAAACAAAAACAAATATCATTAAACGAACATTTAGATTACTTAACTCTAAACTAATCTTCTCTTTCCAAAAACTACCTCTTACGTTGAGGAAAATACATCAATGTGTGGGTAAATAAAGGGTTAATTTGCAGCTAACCTACATAGCTGTGGGGTGGGATGGCTCGTTCTATCACCCCGGCCGAACCGTACGACAAGGGCAAGTTCGACTCCTTGATTGGGCACGATGCGGCGGAGTAGCTCTCGCTACCTGGATGTAAGGCGTTCGATGCAGTCCTGGCCTCCTTTTCCAGGCCATGGGGGAAAACTGCTTCGATTAGGGCTGCTTCTGGAGGCCTCAGAAGAAAATTCAAGTCCAGCTTGACTCTTTACACCCTTTATATGAATGAAGCCGGATATTCGAACAGCAAATCCTTACTTAACTTTGTTGTATGTGATCGTAGTCACTCTGGATCCAATTTGAAGAGTTATGTCTGCAAGCCAGCAAGGAGACATTAGCGTGCTGTGTCCCTCCTTCCAGTTCCGCTGGGGACCTGAGTGAAAGAGGTCTGTTTGTTGGAACACAGAGTTTTTTTCAAATAGTGATGTCACGGGAAGTCCACTGTTACTTCCTTTTAGTTCCTGTTCCTGGCTGTGCAGGAAGTACAGGGGTCAGACAATGAAACTGAAACACCTGGTTTTAGACCACAATAATTTATTAGTATGGTGTAGGGCCTCCTTTTGCAGCCAAAACAGCGTCAATTCATCTTGAGAATGACATATACAAGTCCTACACAGTGGTCAGAGGGATTTTAAGCCATTCTTCTTGCAGGATAGTGGCCAGGTCACTACGTGATACTGGTGGAGGAAAACGTTTCCTGACTTGCTCCTCCAAAACACCCCAAAGTGGCTCAATAATGTTTAGATCTGGTGACTGTGCAGGCCATGGGAGATGTTCAACTTCACTTTCATGTTCATCAAACCAATCTTTCACCAGTCTTGCTGTGTGTATTGGTGCACTGTCATCCTGATACACGGCACCGCCTTCTGGATAAAATGTTTGAACCATTGGATGCACATGGTCCTCAAGAATGGTTCGGTAGTCCTTGGCAGTGATGCGCCCATCTAGCACAAATATTGGGCCAAGGGAATGCCATGATATGGCAGCCCAAACCATCACTGATCCATCCCCATGCTTCACTCTGGGCATGCAACAGTCTGGGTGGTACGCTTCTTTGGGGCTTCTCCACACCGTAACTCTCCCAGATGTGGGGAAAACAGTAAAGGTGGACTCATCAGAGGCCAATACATGTTTCACATTGTCCACAGCCAAGATTTGCGCTCCTTGCACCATTGAAACCGACGTTTGGCATTGGCATGAGTGACCAAAAGGTTGGCTATAGCAGCCGGCCGTGTATATTGACCCTGTGGAGCTCCTGACGGACAGTTCTGGTGGAAACAGGAGAGTTGAGGTGCACATTTAATTCTGCCGTGATTTGGGCAGCCGTGGTTTTATGTTTTTTGGATACAATCCGGGTTAGCACCCGAACATCCCTTTCAGACAGTTTCCTCTTGCGTCCACAGTTAATCCTGTTGGATGTGGTTTGTCCTTCTTGGTGGTATGCTGACATCACCCTGGATACCATGGCTCTTGATACATCACAAAGACTTGCTGTCTTGGTCACAGATGCGCCAGCAAGACGTGTACCAACAATTTGTCCTCTTTTGAACTCTGGTATGTCACCCATAATGTTGTGTGCATTTCAATATTTTGAGCAAAACAGTGCTCTTACCCTGCTAATTGAACCTTCACACACTGCTCTTACTGGTGCAATGTGCAATCAATGAAGACTGGCTACCAGGCTGGTCCAATTTAGCCATGAAACCTCCCACACTAAAATGACACGTGTTTCAGTTTCATTGTCCAACCCCTGTAGGTTAATGTGATTTATTTTGAGATTTCCAGAAAAGTTCTTACTGACCTTTAATGTTGTAACCCATGGCTGGGGTCCCAACACAATTATCTATCACACTTAATCGAAGAGTTTGGTAGCAAACTGCATTTATTACACTTAAAGAGAAAGTATGTACATTTTTTTCTGCTTTTTTATTTTATGCTTTTTGGAACGCTATGTTTAGTAAAAAGGAAATGGCATCTAGTAATTAAGTTACTAAAACTTTATTTATACAGCACCTTCCTTCATTACTTTGAAATAAAGAAATTATTAATTCGTTACTCAGAATGTGTTGATGATTGCAATCTGGTACCGTGCATGTGATTGTGCTCTAGAATTTGAACTTCTACTGTGGAAAATCAGAACTGAACAATGGACCCCTCTGTAAAAATGTGGACAACTGCATAAGATCCTTAAATAATTACCCTACTGTGTGGCACATTTCTTGATACATAAATTTGAATGAAACACATTTTGCTGTAAAAATGTTAAACAGGGACCAATCCCTGGTTAGATTTTTACAGTTTCTGATATAAAAGCTTTTCAGAATCAGAATCAGAATCAGAATCAGCTTTATTGCCAAGTTTGTACATACAAACAAGGAATTTGACTCCGGTACACTTTGCTCTTTGGTTTTTGTTTTTGCACTACAGAATATACATATTTACAATGTACAATATACACATATATAAATAAAAAGGTGCATTTGCAACATCTGTATGCTGTTATTTTGTATTTTTATTGAATGTTCAACTGAGAAACAGCCTGGGGGAAGAAACTGTCTCTGTGGCGGCTGGTTTTTGTGAACAGCGCTCTGTAGCGTCGGCCTGAAGGCAGAACTCTAAACAGTTTATGTGCAGGGTGTGTGGGGTCTGCAGAGATTTTAGCAGCTCTTTTCCTGACCCTAGACCTGTATAAGTCTTGGATGGAGGGAAGGTCAGCCCTGATGATTCTCTCTGCAGTCCTGATTATTCGTTGCAGTCTGGACCTGTCCTGTTTTGTGGATGAACCAAACCACACGGAGATGGATGAAGACAGGACAGACTGAATGATGGCAGTGTAGAAGATGACCAGCAGCTCCTGTGGAAGGATGTACTTTTTAAGTTGCCTCAGGAAGTACAGTCTCTGCTGGGCCTTCTTCCGAACAGTGTCTATGTGTGAAGACCATCTCAGGTCCTCAGAGATGGTGGTTCCTAAGAACCTGAAGTGATCCACAGCCGACACGGGTGTTGAGGATGGTGAGGGGGGTGTATGGAGGTGGTGTTTTCCGAATGTCCACCACCATCTCCACAGTCTTGAGTGGGTTTAGCTCCAGGCAGTTCTGACTACACCAGTGTACCAGCCGATCCACCTCCTGTCTGTATGCAGACTCATCACCGTCCTGGATCAGTCCAATGACAGTGGTGTCATCTGGAAACTTCAGGAGTTTCACGGACGAGTCCGCTGAGGTGCAGTCATTTGTGTACAGGGAGAAGAGGAGTGGGGATAGAACACACCCTGGGGGGCACCAGTACTTATTGATCTGGTCGGGAGAAGATGCTCCCAGTCTCACCTGCTGCTGTCGGTCCGTCAGGAAGCTGTTGATCCACTGACAAGTGGAGGCTGGGACGTTGAGCTGAGTGAGCTTCTGGTGGAGGATGTCTGGTTTGATGGTGTTGAAGGCCGAGCTGAAGTCTACAAACAGGATCCTGGCGTAGGTCCCTGGGTGGTCGAGGTGTTGCAGGATGAAGTGTAGACCTAAGTTAAAACAGCATCATCTGCCGACCTGTTTGCTCGGTACGCAAACTGCAGGGCGTCCAGTAGGGGGGCCTGTGATGTCTTTCAGGTGCTTCAAAACCCCACCCCTTCAAAGGATTTCATGACCACAGACGTCCGGGCTACAGGCCTGTAGTCATTTAATCCTAGGATGGTGGGTTTTTTTGGGGCACTGGGATGATGGTGGATCGTTTGAAGAGGAGGGGGAACCCACACTTCTCCAGTGACTTGTTGAAGATGCGGGTAAAAAATTGGAGCGAGTTGATTTGCACAGGCCTTTCAGGCATGATGGGGGGACGTTATCAGGCCCCCAGCTTTTTTTGGGTTTCATGCGCTGAAAGAGCCTGTTTACATCTTCCTCAGAAAATCTTTAGTGCAGGCAGAGGATCTGAAGGAGGGGGTTGGTTGTTTTCGGGGCGAACCTGTTCCTGAATGGGATGTGGAGGAGTTGATTTGAGGTGGGGACGGGTTCTTGTCATGTCTGCAGTAGAACCCCATTCAGAGGGGTTGGGGCCAGGCGAGGACTTTGTTCAGGAAGGGTGGTTGGGGCTTCTGTAGGCAGTCGGGTTCTCAGACCAGTCCATACAGCGGAAATGTGTCACCAGTAGAAAGGCTGTTTTTCAGCTTCTCACTGTAGCTTCTCTTGGCTGCCTTGATCTCCTTTGTTAGTCTGTTCCTGGCCTGCCTGTACCGCGCCCAATCTCCACTGCTGTACAGATTAAAGAAACAACAGTGACTTATCTTAAGTGTGAGTTTGAGTTAACTAGGCCAGACCCTTTTTTAGAATATATTTTGATTATTTTGTGTCTGTAGGCATAACTAATTGTCTGTCAGCTGCAGCTCCAGACAGAGATGGAGAGCCATATTGATTTTCTTGTCTCATTCTAAGTATGGGGCAGTTGCTCTAAAGTACACATTTACTTTAATGCTGGTTAATTACTGTGGCAATGAGGGTGCACTATAATTACATGGGGTTCATTCTTAATATATACAGCACCTTCTGTAAATATTGGCACCTCTGTTAAAGGTGTTGAAAAAGCCTTAAAGTAAGTTGATGTCTAGCAATCGTAAATAAAAAAAAAATTTTAAGTATATTTATCTAGTGGGGGAAAGATCCAAGTTAAGAAATAATTGTTCTTCATATAATTACTGGTGCTTCTGTTATTAAAACGCCAAAAATATTCATAAAAAAAAACTAATAAAACAAAAACATTTTAGAGTTTCTACTTTTTTATTGTTGTCTAGGAGCTTTTCATTTTTAATCTATGACTTTTTGTTTTCCTGGGGTGGAAATATGACACTTATTTCTTTTAGTCAGTGACAAGATAACATGGCATTGAAGTAAAGCAGATGTGCGTTGCTCTCCATAAGTAAACAAATGACTAAACTTATCCATATGTATATGTATATCTATACATATACAACCAACACAACCAGAATGGTAAACAGGTTTGTCTTTTAACCAACACACAGTGGCAAAAGAGTGGCATCTTGGCATAATTAAGTCTCCACAACAAGCATTAGACACAATGAACATGCCAACTGGTTGTTGGTGAAATATTTTAGCATAAAAGAGTTTTCTGCCCCACCATTACACATGTAAATACATAGGGGTTGGACTGAGGTCAAGCTCTTTGGCAACAAACACTGGCACTTGGTCTGGCATAAAAACAGATGAATACAGAAACCCGGTGGCTTCTGCCTGAAAACTAAAAATGGGTTATAACTGGGTATTGAAGATCCAACATATGCTCCAATCTTATAAAATGATACAGGAGTCTAGGTGCTGTCCCATTTGGTAAAGCGCCAGTATTAATAGCTGCAGTGCTAATAATTGTGGTACACATGATTTAATATAAAAAAATATAATTCTTAATTTTGGATTTTTTTTACTCACAAAAAATACCCAAAAATTATTATTATTTTTTTAAATTTGTCAATATGAGATTATACCACTACAATACAGGATGCATTTATTTGAAGGTGTGCCAATAATTGTAACAGGTAGCATCACATTACAGTTCTCTAATGCAGCTATAGGCACCTCATTTCAAAGGGCTGCAAGGCTGAAGTGCTCACTGTGGAAAGGAAATGGAAGTAAATCAGTCATACTTGTTTCCTTGCAACATTCAGTGGCTTGACCCTTCCCTGACTCTGCTTAATGTCAAAGCAATATAGAGAGATGGGCCATAAGAGTCACTGCAATCACACCTTACTGACAACAACGGGTCATAACTTCACCAAATGACCCACCATTTGGACCAGCAGAGAAAACCTAACTTTGGTGCAATGATTTACCTTTAGAAAAAGACATTGGTGCTTTTGTGAAACATCACAGATTGTTTTAGCACTCAGAAAAGAGTGACCTAAAGCTTAACCAAAAGATCAGGACAACATCTAATAATATACTAGATAATGGAATATTTGTTAGGGATAAGGGCAAACACGGGTGGCAGAGCAGGATAAATAATAATTGTTAATACAGTAGATGTGGTATGATGGTTAATTCGTTGATAAGTGAAGGACAGTCTTCAGTTAGTTTCTTTTTTTGCCCACTCATAAGTTGTTTTGTCAAGACATTGCATGTAAACAAACTGAAGAAGATACAGAGCCGTGTATAAGCATTCAGACCCTGGAATGTCTCCACAATTTTTCGCATACATTTCTGCGAAGTTGACAGAAACGGATTCATATTTTTTAAACCTTTTTTTCTAATAACAATCAGAAAACCGTCGCATGTATTTGTATCAAGGCGCTTGTACTCTGATACCACTATATATAATGGTGTGTAGCTAACTCCCTTCAGATAACAGTCACCTAAATAGTTAATAGAGGTTGGGTACTGTGGGAGTGGGTTGGCAGGAGAAGGAGGTTTTTTACGGTAATATTCCATTGGGAGGAGACACAGGGTGGACCCAGAACATACTGGAGGGACTATGTAACCGTTCTGGCATATTCTATTATGGACTTTTTTGAATACAATCAACAATAACAACCTGTACAGACCCAAAATAGACATTAGAAATCCAATCATTTATTTTTGACAGAGACAGTTTTAATTCCCACCCTGACTGTAAGGGTCAAGCCCTACATGCAAACTGTATGTGTGAAGGAAAAATAACATCCAAAACAGTGGAAGCATTATGTTGTGAGAATACTTTTCGTTAATAGAGATAGAGAAGCTGGTTAGAGTTGATGAAAATGATAGATAGAGCTACAAATATGTATTAGTGGCTGCAAAACCCCTGAGACTCGGCCGGACGTTTCCGCCCCGTGTGATTGATCTATTTGGCAAGGAAGAATGACAAAAAAATCAGCCTCTAGATGTGAAAAGCTGGAAAAAATGAGACCCCACAAGGCTTGGAGACTAACTGCAGCGAAAGCTGGTTTCCAAAGTCTTGACTCACATAGTTTCATTTGTATAAAATATTGAAAACCATCTACCATTTTCCTCTCTTTTCACAATTAGGAGCAACTTTGTCTTGGTCTATAACATATAATCCCATTAAAATACATTGCAATTTGTGGGTTTAATGTGACAAAATGTGAAGGGGTATGAATATTTTACCAAGGCACTGTACATTACAGTGCATGAGAGCAGCAAAGGACACAGCTGCTTTCACTTGTCTACGAGCTTTCACGTCATCCATCTTTCCCTAATATTTTTTCTCTTTTGTTATTCCTGATTAACACTTGCACTAAAACCATGTACTTAGATCGCCTATGTGCTTCCCCTAGGTGGCTGGGATTCATGCGCACCCACAGAGGGCCCCTGCTTGCAGCACATCCTCTAAGCTTGTGGAAAATTACAAACACACACAAGGTCACGATGGAGCCAAGCCAGCCTCCAACAGAGCCCGTCTGATCCAGTCTGAAACACAGCAATTACCTCCCCCCATGTGCCTCGGTATGTGGTGGCAGCCTTTTTTTTTTAATTTTTTATTTGAACAAATAGGATTACGGTTGGTTTGCAGTGGATTGATTGTGACCAGGGATGAGAGGCTCCGGAGAGCTCGGGAACTAGGGGTTTTGCTGAGCCGCTCCGCTGTGTCGAACACACGGCCAATCTGCTATGTTGGGTCTCATCGACCTCCTCTCCACTCTTTCTGGACAGCGAAGCATTGCAGTGTTGACCTATGCCATCTTTGCTCGGCTGCGTTCCCTCGGCTGATTGATGGGGAAATGTGCCGGCTGGTTGGAAAATACCACTTATGGGAAAATCTATGTTTATAGGACCATAAAAAGTACCTATATGTCACATTCTCTGTAGCACTACACTCACATTTGACAGCACGTTCACATCCTGGCTAATGGAGGTTTTTTTGGGACAGAGTGCTCTTAGGAAGATTGTCACTCACAACAAGGTGTGTTTCAATTTCCTTAAAAGTTAATTAGCATCTGAATACTGAAGCCCAGTAATAACATGATAGTTTACATCATCCCTCCCAGATAAATAGCTTCAAGCGTTGATGTGTTGCTAGCTGGATTAAGGCCCTTTGATTAAAGTGAGAACCAAAACACAGATAAATATAACGGCATCAGTATATCCTCATAATTTTGAGGATATACTGAAATATAAACAAATATATTTTTACACACTCTTTGTTTTTATATTTTTCCAAACCTTGAGAGCATTAAAGTCAAAAAGCATAATTTTTCAAACGTATCCATACTGACTAGGAACCCTGGAAAACATAGTGGCTGACAGTTCATGATGATACGTCAATATAAGGTGAGTTCAGTCCATTGTTTTGTATCTGAAATCAATTATGTGAGCTTAAGAGAGCAAAGAGGAAAAGAAGCAAAGCAGGTATTTTGGGAAACGTTCTATCAGCAGTCATTTTGATTCAGCACAGACCATGTGGTCTCCAATAGCTAATAGTTCCTCCCAAATGGAGTTTGACCTGGCAGCTACCTCTTCGAAAATGCCCTCCTTTAAAGTGATGAAGCTTGAGGTCTCAAAGGTAGACTTATCTTCTTGTTAAGATTGATTGAAAGTAATTTTTTTACCCCATGAAAAACCAGGGAGGAGTGTGATAGATAGCTCAGCCCCTCTATCTCCCTGATGGCGGTATTAGTCTAGATTAAGATAAATGGGCTCTCTCTCCAGCACCATGCAAATGCGTGCTGCCGGTGCCATTTATCTAAGAATGTGAACTTGCAGCAACACACAAAAAAAACATTTTTTTTTTCCTCTGATCCTTTTCTTTTTCTGGTCTTATACAAATCATTACCTGTGGAGGAGGTCTCCTCAAGTACTCCGAACCTCATTCTGGCCTGCTGTGCTTGGTCTGTCTTTGAGTGCAGTTTGCAGAAAATGAATACCATTACTGATTTTGAAGACTTCAAATCAAAAGGGAATTGGCATGGAAATCAACCAAGTACGGCTAGGGTTTAAACACTTGAACTTTTAAGAAATGTCTGATGTTACAACCACTAACATCAGTACGTCATGGTTTAAGCAGTTTGACTCCTGAGCAGACATGACCATGGAGACCAAAGGCTGTTGAGGATGTTTGTTAAAGTAACAATGAGAGTCCATGTCTTTCAGCCCTAGGAAGATCTTGAGTAGGTGCTGGAAGAAAGGAGATGATGGGTTAGCCAGAGTCTGGTTGGGAGGAAAACAGACAAAGAGGAGAGGGCGCTGTTTGAGTCCCACTGTGACTGAGGTTGACAGAGTGCAAGGTAAAGGCTGCATGTGGCGAGAACTTTGAGATGTTTAAATTCTGGTATATTGCTTTATAAACTAACTCTCTATCAAACATCTCCACAATTTCAGCCTATTCTGGTGTGTTTTATTAAGGGGAATTGGCACCAAGGGGACTAAATTTGGACTAAATCCGCACTTTACAAATTTCTATTTGCTAAAAAATTTAAAACCATCTTTTCTTTTTCCCTTCACTGTTATCTGGTACTTTATGCTGATGAATCACATCAATTCCTTTTTAAAATCCATTGGGTTTGTGGTTTTAATGTGACAAAATAGAAGAAGTTCAAGCAGTATGAATATTTTTGTATGGAACTGTATTCTCAACAAAGGTGATACTGCTTTCAGGTTTTCTATAACAGATTCATTCATATTTAAGGCATAAATTTGTCATTTGCAGGGAAGTCTTCACAAAGTTCTCTAAGGTTTGGAATGACTTGGAACTGAAAACTGGAAGTCATGGCAGAGTTTTATTTAGGTATGTTGCTATGAAAACAAAATGTTAAACAATCAAATGTTTTCAAGTGCCTTTGTACCAAGATATACAGGGGTTGGACAATGAAACTGAAACACCTGTCATTTTAGTGTGGGAGGTTTCATGGCTAAATTGGACCAGCCTGGTAGCCAGTCTTCATTGATTGCACATTGCACCAGTAAGAGCAGAGTGTGAAGGTTCAATTAGCAGGGTAAGAGCACTGTTTTGCTCAAAATATTGAAATGCACACAACATTATGGGTGACATACCAGAGTTCAAAAGAGGACAAATTGTTGGTACACGTCTTGCTGGCGCATCTGTGACCAAGACAGCAAGTCTTTGTGATGTATCAAGAGCCATGGTATCCAGGGTGATGTCAGCATACCACCAAGAAGGACAAACCACATCCAACAGGATTAACTGTGGACGCAAGAGGAAACTGTCTGAAAGGGATGTTCGGGTGCTAACCCGGATTGTATCCAAAAAACATAAAACCACGGCTGCCCAAATCACAGCAGAATTAAATGTGCACCTCAACTCTCCTGTTTCCACCAGAACTGTCCGTCAGGAGCTCCACAGGGTCAATATACACGGCCGGGCTGCTATAGCCAAACCTTTGGTCACTCATGCCAATGCCAAACGTCGGTTTTAATGGTGCAAGGAGCACAAATCTTGGGCTGTGGACAATGTGAAACATGTATTGTTCTCTGATGAGTCCACCTTTACTGTTTTCTCCACATCCGGGAGAGTTACAGTGTGGAGAAGCCCCAAAGAAGTGTACCACCCAGACTGTTGCATGCCCAGAGTGAAGTATGGGGGTGGATCAGTGATGGTTTGGGCTGCCATATCATGGCATTCCCTTGGCCCAATACTTTTGCTAGATGGGCGCGTCACTGCCAAGGACTACCGAACCATTCTTGAGGATCAGGTGCATCCAATGGTTCAAACATTGTATCAGGATGACAATGCACCAATACACACAGCAAGACTGATGAGAGATTGGTTTGATGAACATGAAAGTGAAGTTGAACATCTCCCATGGCCTGCACAGTCACCAGATCTAAATATTATTGAGCCACTTTGGGGTGTTTTGGAGGAGCGAGTCAGGCAACGTTTTCCTCCACCAGTATCATGTAGTGACCTGGCCACTATCCTGCAAGAAGAATGGCTTAAAATCCCTCTGACCACTGTGCAGGACTTGTATATGTCATTCCCAAGATTAATTGACGCTGTATTGGCCGCAAAAGGAGGCCCTACACCATACTAATAAATTATTGTGGTCTAAAACCAGGTGTTTCAGTTTCATTGTCCAACCCCTGTAAGTTGATTTTATGTTTATTTTATTTTATGTTAGAACACAATTTCTTAGCAAGTAAAAACACAATGTTCATAATTTTGAAATAAGTTAATTGTCATAATCTTTGATGGGTACAATATGTATGTATTCTTAATGGAAAAATTCTCTGACAAAATTTCAGATTTGTAATTATCTCTGACCATACAAATGTGGAAACATATGCATGTCTATGCACCAAACCAGTATCATAACAGCATTAAAACATTTCGGTAAATACACACCTTTTTGCAGCGGTCCAATCAGTATGAGTGGGTAGGGATTGGAACTGGATTGCCAGTTTTACAAGGGACAGAACAGGACATCATCCTTTAAACTAGCTCCGGTAACATCAGAACTTCATTTGGAGTGAGGATTCAACACCCACAAGCTAAACAATAAGAAATGGGTAAAAATGAAGGATGCGACAGTGAGCTGGTCCAGGTTGGACATATTTTACATCTCAGAAATCCACATAAATAGAGTATCTAACTGCTGAATTTATGTAGTAGGGTTTTCTGGCCACCATTTAGTCTACCTGGATTTTTTTTGTTTTCAACCACCACTAGAAACAGAACTTACTGGCATTTCAACATAAAACTACTCCAAGACATTTTTTTTGTCAAACTTTTACCAATTTATGCAGCTTTGGAGGGAAAGAAAGTCAGATGTTGCATCCTTAACTGATTGGTGGGAGTTTGGAAAGGCTCCCACCAATCTTTAATTTTCTTTAATTTGGAGATGTCAGAGGCTCAGAAGAGACAAATGGTCTGTTTTCATCTCCCAAATGAGGAGGCATGCTGCAGACTTCTACACCACTTTGTTCAGGGCTGACCTTTGTGATGAGGATTCTGTTTCAGAGCTTCTCCAGGGGCTTCCCCAGCTGAGTGTATAGTGTCAAAGGGCATTGAACTGTTATGATTCTGGCCCGTCTGCCTGCTCTGCTCTCACTCTTGCAATTAACTCATCTGCTTCACCTGTCTGCTGCTGCGCTATCACTGTCATGCCACACACCTGTGGAGCTGCAGTTATATACAGCCCTCTGACAGGCAGACGGTGCCAGATTTTCGAAAACAATTGTGAGTAGTTAGCCAGCGTTCCTTCCTGACTGATCTCGTTCCATGACCTTGCCTTGCCGTACGGATTATTCCCTCTTGCTTGCTCCTTGTCTGACGGATTGGATTTTGGATTTCGACTCTGTTTTCTGCCTCTGCCTGCCCCTTGTCTGACGCCTCTAGCCCTGGAATTCGACCCTGTTTCTGTCCCTGGATTTACGTCTCAGCCTAGCCACTGGTTTATTCAGCCTGAGTCCGCCTGGCTCTCTAGTCTGCCTGGATTTATTGTCAAGAGGACAATCACAGCTCTCTGTGTTCCTGTCACAGCGTCAGCTGGTTCCCCGGAGGATTTGGATCAGTCGGCAATTTGACTTCAGTCTGTTGGACGCTTCCTCATTAACTGTCTGGATCTCTTCCTCCTCTGGATTCTGTGCCTCATCATCAGACTGAGAAGGTTAGTGGCTTTATCTAACTCCTTGCAGATCCTGAGTTTTATTCAGCCACTAACTAGTCTGTCTGTTCTCAGTGGTTCCTGGAAGCTGACTGCTGTTCTTCTGCTCTCTGATCCTGAGTTTCTGAATAAACCTTTTTACTTATCAATTTGTGTTTGGCTGAATTTGGGTTCTCTGTCTCTGGTCGTGATATGAACTCTGATTTAACCCTGGATGAACTGTCGACTGCTGTGTTTCAGAGGGCTTCTGGTAAAGCACCTGAAATAAATGGTTTGCCAGCAGACTTTAAAAAAAAAAAAATTTAGAGTTGTTTGGGACAGGATCTTGTGGCGGTTTTTAAAGAAGCTTTCAACAAGGGGTTACATCTTTTCTCTTCACTGTTGTCACTGCTGCCAAAAAGGGCTATTTAACCTTCCTCTGGTGTTAGCTTTCTGCTGCCATCTATGGTGTTAGCGGGTCATTTTGGACCCGTGTATTAAATCAGCCATAAAATACCCTAAAAATCTTTTATCATCCAATGTTTTTCTTAGCTATTGTTTAGCTGGTTGGGCTCCCTTATCCATGAAAAGATTGGTTTTAATTTTTTTTTGTGGCCCACTGGGCCTTTGTTTTAACAGCATACCCCTTGTTTTCAATGTCTAAAAAGTGGTCAAATGAACCTTAAGAGAAGAAGGCAACAAAATAATCAGTTCAGTTACCTGAGTGTAACAGAGATATTAAAACACATTTCTTAAATGTTCAACAAAAGATTTTTTTAATATTATCAAATATAGTAACATCTATGGTGTTTTGGGTCATGCCCGTTGATGCATCCCAGAGACTCTCAGTTGCCTCATTGGTGGATCTGTAAAGTCCAGCAAGGAGGAGAACACCAATGTAGGCATCCAGGTACGTCTCATCAATGTCTTTCCACGTGTTGCCATGGACTTTTTTCCCCTCAAGGTTTGTCATAGCAATTATGACTTTTTTTTTTTTTTAGTGACGATGGCAAAAGATCAAAGCACGTCTTGATGTCACTTACTCTTGTCACAGCAAACCTCGTGACCCCAGGGGTCATTTTGATGTTTGCAGCAGCTGTCCTTCTATGCACATCAGGAGGAACTGTGCTCCAACGGATGTTGCCACGTTTGGATTGGAATGATTCAGCAGGAGCAGCTTCAGCACCAGTGACCTCCCCTTCAGACTGATCAGTTATGTCTGTTTCTTCCAATTGGTACTCCACATCATGTTCGTTCTCAGAGGCCTGCTCATCTCCATCGCTAAAATCCTGTGTCCTCTGCCTCATTTGCAGCAAAGATGTGATCCAAAGCTTCATTTACAATGAATCTTCTCCTCATTGTTGCATCCTGTGAATTGGAGATGTGTACTCTGCAAGTCACCACCTCTACACTCAAATGGCTTGACAAGCCTGGACATGTCTCCCTTTGTTTGTTCTTGCAAAGAGAAAAGCCCCTAAATGAAGCTCAAGTGGTTGGAGGAAGAGGCTGTTGGTTGATTGTGTGTTTATGATTTAATTTTTGGCATTTTTTATTTTATAATTGAAAATTGGGTCAAAAATGACCCGAACACCACAAAAGTCATTTTTTTCACCAGAGCACTTTATAATTCAGTAAAAAGATTTTATTTTGTTTAAATTGAAGTTCCTGACAAAGTCAAAGTTTCAATGCAAAAACAAATGTATGAAGTACTTTTATGCATGCTAAAACTCAAAACGGGTCTGTAGGGACCCCAACACCATAGGAAGGTTAACCCTTTTCGAAAACTGAAGGCCAGTGGCACTTTTATGTACAGACTACAAGATTCTCTCTAAAGTATTATCAAACAGACTGAAATTCAGTCTTACTGCATCCCAGACAGATCTATGTTCAAAAAATTGTTTATTTTGAGAGATATGTTTTGATTTATGTAATTTGTATGGTGTCAAGACAGGTCTCATTTCTATTGATCAGGATAAGGCCTTTGCTCACGTAGATCATGGTTTTCTTTTTCGGCACGAAAGGCTGTTGGGGTTGGCGAAGGGTTTGTGGCATCAACAATACTGCTGTTGACTGAAGCGTGTTGCATGATAAAGGCAGGTGGTTGGCTGACCTGTCCTATCGCTATTGGGAGAGGAATTGGACAGGGCTACTTCCTTGGTCAGTTGTACAGTATAGCTATAGAACCTTTAGGCTGTGGAGGTGGTTAAATGGGTTTACATTACCTGGGTTTGTGTTACCCTCCACCATTATTGGGTCAGCATATACTGATAACGTTTTCATTCAGGATCAGAAGGATGTCCAAGAAGTCAGGAAATGCATTGATCTTTATAAAAATGCCTGTTCAGCAAGAGTGAAGTGGAATAAGACTAGTATTGTCACCACTGTCCAAAAGCATCAGTTTTATATCTCCCTGTGTCGGAAGGAGGCCAAGGTCTTGTGCAAACTGCTCAGACTGCTTTATGGCTGTGACTTTTGCTGGTTGGGTCCTGCACAGCTGCTTCTGTGGAAGGCTGGTCAGATTGGACTTGATAAGAAACTTTTTTGTCTGAAGTGTGCAGAAGCTGAACTCACTGGGCTCACTTGTTTTTACATCTCAGTACTCAATGTCTGACAGACTCTGAAGGTTGAGCGGGTTCAAGTTTTCCAGACCAGATGTTTGTCTTTTTTAGGAGCCCCTGTTTTTGTAATGACTTCCTCTCTAGTCCGATGCTTGCTCCTGCAACAGTAAGGACCAAGTTTATTTGGGCAGGTATTGTTTTAACTAGGTCATCTTTTTCAAACCACACCGGAGAGGTTGGGGGACATTACGTCCATCAAGTCCTGCCAGGAGGTTTTTGGAGAGGATCATCGAGAAAGTCCAGAATGTCTGTGCCAGACAAGGAATAGCAGGGGGAGAGTGAGCTGCTCTTGACCTAGGTTAGCACCAGAACTAGGTTTTTTTGGTAGCTGTGGGGAAAAAAAAGCAGCTGCATATCAACTCTGTGAAGGTGCTGAACAGGCTCTCTCTGTTTGGGGTCAGAGAGTTGAGGTGGATATTTGCATCAGGCTATACCCCCAAAGGTAGCTGGAGGGTCCTGTATAAGCCTCCTGTTGAAAAACAGTTTGATGACCCCCAGTGGAGGGTTATACATAGATCAATAGTTGCAAGCAGACACAGAACCCACTTTGACCCAAGCGCTGCCAGAGGTTGTCCATTCTGTGATCAGGAAGAAACCTTACAGCACTTATTTCTGTCTTGTTCACATTTATCTGCTGTCTTTGAATTTTTAAGCAAATGGATGAACTCATTTGGTGAGATGTTTTCCTCACTTCTTTATATCTTTGGATATGCAATCAATACAAAGGAGTTTGTAGTTTTAATAAATTTTATCTTTGGTATGGCCAAGTTGGCCATCAGGAAGACCAGGAATAATAGGGTGTTAGGTCATGGCTGAACTGATGTGCTTCACCAAATAAAAGGGTCACTGATAGCCAGACTGAAGGTTATGAAAAAGGTTTTATGCTCATTTGATGATGGTGGTTCCTTGATCATGAATTTTTGAGTTTTTAATTATTTTATAAAATTTGACTTTCAGTTGTGCATGGTTCTGGTTATGGATTGTGTTGCTTTGTGTATCAATGTGTTCTAATGTAACATAAATAAAAGTTCTTCAAAGTCTTTCTTTCTTTCTGCTGGACCATATAATTAAACCTGACTCTCAATCCTGTACATGGTTTGAACTTGACCCTAATACTAAAATACAGGTTATAGCAGTTATATTTTTCTGTTGCAAAACTGTGAATCATGCAGACTCATTGTGCTTTTTGACTTATTGACATTGATGTTTTCTTTTTGCTGAAAAATCTATTTTCCCTCATGTTACAGTGACCTGATAATCAACAGACTTTGTTATTCAAAAAGACTGAACACACTTTGCAAAACTATTCACATCCCATGAACTTTAGTTGCATGTAACTGTAAAGTGAAAAGAAACTACCATTATATGTTGTCATTTTATTCTGTTTTCTTTCTTTCAACCACAAATGTCCTGTTGTGATACATTATCTTCTTTTGCCGGGGATTTCTGGTTAGGATGAGCAGCAAAGGTTTCCCAAATACACGTACATAAACTGAAAATGCAACTCTAAAAGACAAACACAGCAGTCCTATTACATCAGGTGTAAACACCCTTTTCAGAAAAAGAAAATCATACCATCAGTCAAATATAGTTGCGGTAGTCTGATGGTCTAGGGTTGCTTTACGGCATCAGGTTCTGAATTCCATGCTGCAATTGATGGGACAATGAATTCTGCCCTCTAGCAGAAAGTCTTGAAGGATAGCTATTAGCTCCTGATTCATAGTGGCCTAGTCAAACTTAAGACTTAAATCTGAATGGGATTCTGGGACAGGCCATTGATGCTCCTAAACCTTCCAAGATAAGTTAAATAAGAAGGTTAAGCAAAGAGTGGGGCAAAATTCATCCACTTTAAAAGTCTGTTTGCACATCAAGGCACTTCAAATTGAGAAATAAAGTATAAATGAAATGCACCATAATTCTCCCATAGAGCTGTAGAGATATTCAGATTATCCTTACAGTTATAGAGCTGGCTGAACCTGATGGTGTTTTTAAGTTTTAAGGCGTTAATGTCTGCATGACTGCATGACATCTGTTTTAGTAAATGGTGGATTTGAAGCATAAGTGGAAAGGGCTTTTATCCCTTTATGTATGAGTAACTATCCAGGCATACAGTGAAAAAGGCATTTAGTAAGTTCTCCTGGCAGGCTGCTTTAAGCTGCTGTAATTGATGTTGATTAATCAAATCAGAGGAGCAGAGGGCAGAAGGACAACCTTTTCAAAAGGGAGGTGTAACCTTCATGTTACAAAGCAGCCTAATGAATAAACACAAACGACACTTTAACTATGGTTAACACTGTATGCTCAAAAATAAATTAAATGCAGCACTGGACACTCCTCACACATGTCAGGATTGCTCACCTCAGCTCTTTTGTTCCTACTAAATGATGGATATTCAGCCTACCCTGGCTGTTCTTTTACAGCCGCCATAAGGCTGACAGTTGGAGTTTTGAGTGAAACGTCTCTATGGATTTTCAAGAAATGTGGTTCCTGTCGTGACAAGATGTAATGCCCCTGGTGAGTGCGTGAAAAAATTCTGCTACTGCTAAAAAGGGCAGGAGAGGTCAAAAGAAAACAAGGACTTTTTTCTGTACCAGTTTTACAATGTTACACAAGATAGATTGCCAAAGCCATGTTTGGAAAGGTCACAAAAAGGTAACCAACAAGAGGCTCTGAGCAGATTTCTGCATACTAAACAAATTGTCTTGTCCACAGACTAGATTTGTAGTGCGGCTAGAGATGACTTTGCATGAAATACAGCTTTGAAGATGGAGCTACGCAACTGAGAAACCATGCTTTGGTTTTGCCTGTATTTGTACCAGTTTGTTGCCTTTTAATCAAACAGCAAACTGTAACGTAAATAATCAACAGTTGAAAATATATATTTAAATACAATGTATAAAAAGACATATAACTTATTTTCTCTTCAATGTATGACACCACAGCAGATTCAAATTTTTTGGATAATGCTTTATTACTTTCTTGAAATGCAAAGGCTTGTATGTAGTACAATTAAATTCCATTTAAATAATTAGGGAAAACCCAAAATATGATTCCAAGACTTTGTAAGCTTAATTCAAAACATCTAAGTTAAATTAAGGTACCTTTGTGACATCATGGATAAATTTAAAGAAATCAAACAAGATATCAGAAATCAATTGTTGACCTCTAAATTTCTGAGTAGAATTTCCAGATACCAAAAAGTGCCATTCTCATCAGTCCAAACAATTATATGCAAATAGAAATACCATGCAAATGTCCATCCATCATACTAATCAGAAAGCAGGTGAGTTCTGTCTCCTAGATTTTGTTTGAGTAAAACGTGTGCTGACAATCCCAAAAGCAAAAAGACAGGGAAAAGAGTGTCATTATCTATAGTGAACAAGTCCTGTAACATGGGCTGAAAGGCCACTCGATGAGGAAGATGCCATTACTCAAAATGCAATTTAAAAAGTCAGATTAAGGTTTAACTTTAAGGGAAAAAAGACCTTGATTTATGAACACATGTTCCGTGATCTAATAAAACTAAAATTGAACTATTTGGCCATCAGGAGGCTGCGGGGTGGAACAGTGATTAATAACATTACTAAGCCTGTTACATTAATTGGTGAATCTAAATTGCCTAAACTGTGTGTCACTGTCTTGCCCTGTGATGGACTGGTGACCTGTCCAAGGTGTATACCGCCTCTCACCCAATGACGCTGACGACAGGCAGCAGCCAAAATTTACAAAATAGATGGCATCATAATGAAAGAACATTATGTGGAATATAAAAGCAACATCTCAAGATATCAGTCACCAAGTTAGAGTTTTGGCACAGATGGGTCTAACAAATGGGCGATGACCCTAAGCATACCGCCAAAGTATTTAGAAAGTGGCTGCAGTCAAACACCCATTCATTTGGCCCACACACTGAGAAAAAAGAGTCAGTGCTGCAGGTAACTATCATGAGTAAACATGCAGAAAGAATGTTTGGATAACAAGTTATTCATATAATTAATAGCAGAATTTGCAGACGTCAGCAGCTGTTTATACTAACAGAGGGCCCCTGAAAAAACTCAGTTTCTCACGTAAGAAAATAAGTTAACTCTAACATTTTTTTCTGCAACGGTCTCACTGCTGACTGGTCATTCGAGATCTCGGTCATGGTGGTATCATAACCTGTGAGGTAACCAATGCTCCTTGTGTTGTACCTCTACTTTAAACAGAGGGGAGTCTAAGAACTTTTTATGGGACAGCACAGCAGAGACATAGGGAACAGAGTTTTACAGTTAAATAACTTATCAAAGTTAATAAAAGAAGATTTTTGTGATTATATCCAATATATTATTCCAAATGTGCTTATATTTTGTAAATGAAAAGTAAGATTTGACTAAATGTCAAGCCAAAAGTACTTTTTTCTGACAATCATCAATGCAGACAAGAATTAGGGTTCAGACCACTATCGTGGAGAATCTTAAGACATCATCAGCTAAAGAAATTATGAGATTTTCAAAGCCATAATGTAATACAAATATGTGGATGAACAGTAAAAATACTCAAACAATAATATCCACTTACAAAAGCAAAGGTAAAATGCCTTCATATTACTCAATGTTACTTAGCTGTTTTCATTACGCTTCAAATTATTGAAAAAGAATATGTAAACTCTTGATATTTAAATCAGTGAGAGAGAGACATCAGCTCAAAACAGCAAAAGTTATAGCAGACACCGATGTGCAAAATAGAAAAACTTCCCCTCCATTTGAAAGTGATAAAGATATAATTTTAAACCAGTAGCTCACCAAAGAAACATTGGATTTCTTATTAATGAAGTCAGTGTATTCACCGTCCAAAACAGCAACAGTGTTACTCAGCCAAATTATTTACATCTGGAATATCTAGAATTAGAGCTACTTAAAGGGCACATATCATGCTATTAAATTCTTTCTTTCCACACTTAAATCATTCAGTTGTGCTCTATATAAAGTGGAACTGCAAGGCTTTGGTTTGAATTACTTGTGTATTGTAGCTCCACAGGCTCCTCTTTTACCCCTGCTAAGGTGCACTTGAGAGCAACTCGTTTTGGTGCGGTCTCTTTAAATGCTATTGAGGCCCTTCATAACCAGCCCCTGGTCAAAGAGCGTTCCACTCCACCCGTTCAGTCATTATTGTAATTCGACAGCATAGATTGAATTATCTAGCGTGCAGAAACTTTTAATCCCAACTTGGTTAAAAGATGTCAACAACAGAAGACTTGTCCATCTAGCATAACATTGAGCCAGAGCCAGAGTCTGACCCGAACGGGAGGTTGTCCTCAAGTTAAAAGCGAGCACACAGCAGTAACGTAAGCAGAAGGTACAATGTTACTGCTATCAAAACAATGGCCAGACACACAATAAACTCATGTCTGAAATAAAGTTTGTTGTCATTTTAGTATTATTTGCAGCTTAGCGCTTTACTGCGTACATCATTCCCATAGACAGAGGGCACTCTGTCTATGGGAATGTCTTTAGCTGTACTTTAGCTGGATTACAAAAGCCCAGCGAGAAATAAAAATGCCGGATTCACGCAATTGGTTTGCTAGAAGTCCATGACCTTGTTTAACAGTTCCGCAGCAAATACTGTGACGATATTTTAAAAAAATGGAACAGAGAATAGAAAAAACTGATTGGATTAAAAATATGACCCAAACAGAATACAAAGATATATACGCAGCACCTGGAAAACTAAATTGAACTTTTATGCACTCCAAGAGACCCCAAGCACATGTTGGGACCCTTGCCATGGGTTACAACATTAAAGGCCATAAGAACCTTTCTGGCACTTTCAAAATAAATCGCATTAACCTACTTCCAGCTCAGCCAGGCACAGAAGGAGTAACAGCGGACTTCACGTGACGTCACTGTTTGAATAAAAACCCCGCATTCAAACAAACAGATCTCTTTCCATGTGGATCCCCACTGAAACTGGACAGGAGAGGAAGGGCGCTAATGTCTCCTTGCTGGCAAGCAGACATAACCCTTCAAACTGGATCCAAGAGTGTTATACGATTACGCGATCATATGCACAAAGCTAAGTAGGAATGAATTGATGTTTGTGTATCCAATGTTCATTCACGAACAGGGGTAATTAGGGTACAAGCGTGGCTTGACTTCCTTTCTGAGGTCTACAGAAGCAAAGTGTGTTCTCAGAGAGTTCCAAGCAGAGACTCTGTCTCTACAACGCCGAGTGGAGCGGTTTTCCCGGTCTGAAGGAAGGACAAAAGTACCGCAAAACAGCACACTGCTCTGCGTGCAGTTCGGCCCTGCTGGCCCAGTTAGCTGCAAGCTAACCCTTTGTTTACCCACACGTGGATGTTTTCCTCAACGCCCAGGACAACTTCTCCTTAGCACGATTCACGTAAGAGGTAGTATTTGGGCAGAGAGTATTAGTTTAGATTTAAATGATCAAAATAATGTTCGTTTATTGACGTTTGTTTTTGTTGACAAACTCAGCTACACTAAGTGCTAGCAGACTAGCACTGAACTAAGGATGTGTTCTGTGTTGTGTTTTAAAGTTAAGACAAACTTTATTTAACGGGTGGTTGTTAAGCACAGATCGACCATAACACTGCGTATTATTGGTATTTTAAAGGTACATGTTTGATTCTGGTAACAACTATACGCTTCTTTTGTTAGCTCAATCCGCTAACGGCTCAGAACACGTGCTCGCCCACCTTATGAGCCAGCTACAGATCATTTACCCAGAAAGGTTGTTGGTCCTCATTCAAAATATTTTCTCAAATATTATTTTGACATTTCCTTAATAATATTTCCTTAATTATAATTTGTACAAGACGAAGCCAGCTAATTAAACACCATTGAGACCCATTTATCCAGACATGTTTGGTTCTTATTCAAAATAATATTTCCATAATAATATTTTTTCTTTAAATAACTGTTGAGAATTAGTCATCCAGAAGGTTGGTTTTATTCAGCAAATCATTCTTTAAAATGTTATTTTATTAAAATAATGTTTTATCTGATCTTGCATTGTGAATGGTTGTTTGAAGGTATCCCAATTATTGCGTACGTTTGTTCCAAGACTAACTTAACTTCATTTCCAGATTCTTTAAGAAAATTCTTGGTTCTCAGACATAAATAACACTGAATGGTTATATTGCATCACTTTATTCCTTAGTTAGAATTCAGTGGAATGATGAGACTATCAATATTATCATCTTCTTTTAGCATAAGATGCTTTATTATTAAGAGTGGCTTGGAACCAATTTCTACCAGTAAACCCGGAAGGATTATTAATGTTATTTGATTTTTTTATTTTTCTTTCTTTCTTTTTTTATTTATTTATTTATTTTTTGTGTGTTTGCTGTGTGATTGTATTGTAACTCTTTCTTCTCATGTACAGCGCTTTGAATGTTTGTTACTGAAAAGCACTATATAAATAAACTTACCTTACCTTATCTTACCTTTATTGGTCATGGTGAATTCCTTACCAGCCCAATAAAGCTGGTAGGACAACCCTTAACAAACCGAATTATTCTTTAATAAAAAGTATTAATATTAAATAACATATTTATAATCACAACAAAATGTATTTAAGGGCTGAAAATGTGGATTTTGTATGATATGTCCCCTTTGCGACTAAGCTAGTTAATAGAGCTACATCTCAGGTGCAAACACAATGGCATTCTGTACTGAAGTGCTAAAATCAGTCATTTGAATCTGCAAACATTAGCATGAGAGAGCCAAACAATAACTGGCTGTGACTGTCTTAAAGTTAGTTTGCCGGTAAATTGTTGTTTTTTCCAAAGGAGCAGCTGTTTTTATTGTGGTTTTGCATCATAATGATGTATAGCAATTTATACCTTTACTTAGTGAAAACTGTGAGAGTTTTTGCCTTTTTTAAGCTGTGGTTCTTCCACTTATACTGATCTAGTGGCCTTAATTTGGCCTTAATTTTGTAATGCTTTATTATTATATTTATTTATTTTGTAAGGTGCGGAGCAAGGGAGGGTTAGCAGGAAATGTCAACGGCCGAGACTGGAACCCATGATGGCTGCGTTGAGGACTATAGCCTCCATGCATGGGTCACATGCTTTACCCCTGCACCACCGCCACCCCTACCATGTTGTTCTTTATTCAGAGCCTATTAACTTCTTTTAGTCTGTCCCTCACATTTTCCTACATACCCTATTCTGCTAAACTCTTTCTGGACAATAACGCAGCTGCTTTGTCCTACTCTACCCGACAACACAATATTTTTTTTAATATTTATCGATCATCACCCTGTCTGAACATTATACTAAAATTTAAAGGTAGAAATAAAGTTGAAAATAGAAATAGTTTCTGAATTCTTAAAGCTGCTCCAGAAACATGTAGGTTTGTCTCAAGTCCCAACAGGTATTTTTCTGGCTTTAGAGTTTAATGTTTGCACTCAACAAAAATTAATATTACTTTACTCTCAAGAATGGTGTTCCAGTTTACTCACACTTGTTTATAGTTTTTTTTTTATCTGGTGAAGCTGAATCATGCAACACTTTATGGTGCTGTATCTGATTTTAGAGGTTCCACCAGTTCCTCATGCCAAACGAGCTGCCCCCACCCTTGCCTTTAGGCCAAGAATTACTTTCATGAATCCCATCCATTTTTTCTGCATAGGAAAGTAAGAGCACTCACTCTAACCTTTAGTGCATCACCTACAAGCAGCCAAACATGCATTTAACATATTTCTGTTTAAAGAGTTTTTTTTGTTTAGGAGAAAACAATCGGTTTGTGTTTAAAACAATAAACAGTCGTGCTCTGCAGTTGGTTTACTGGCACAATAATGCCAGATTAATAATATAATTCAGGCTTCTTAATTTATCAGTGATTTTACAGAAACATCATTTGACCTGCTGATGGTATGCTTGATATGATATGACTATTGGTTTATTTGCATGTGAAAAAGGTAACTGAGACCTGATCATAATGGGTTTTAATGAAAGAAGTTAACACTCTTTTTTGAAGCTTTTCATTAATGACCAAATGTAACATGATGCATGCCAGGTCTAAACAGGGCCAACATTTGGATAGAATGTTTTACCACCATCTAAACATTTAGCTGTTATCACAGCTGTGTTAAATTGTCTCAAAGGGCATGGCAGTCAGAGAATATATAATCTTAATTTTTTTATATCACCAGCAGACATTTGAGTCTGTCATGTAACCAGAAGTCCCCGTTTTTTCCCCTCGAGAGCTATGAATTACCCAGCTTTCTCTTTTGACTGTAAAACAATTTAATTAGCCCGAGCTACAGAAGCCCTAGGAACAAAGGGGAAAGTAATGTTCCAGTAGAGGTGAAAGCATTAAAAGCATCCCATTACCATCGTGTCATTTTCATACATCCAGAATGCAACGATGCAAAAAGTTTTAATTGTGTGAAATTCCCAAAATTTACTCTTGATCGAAGAAAGATGTGTAGAGTACTTTTGTTGCTTTCTGCAGTGCCGTGTATAATTTTCAAACCCTTGTACATTTTACCACGTTAAAATCACAAACTTTGACGTTTTTTTATTGGGATTATATTATATGGGATATACTTACACAGAGTAGTAGATAACGAGAAATGGAAGGGAATTGATATATGGTACTGAGAATATTTACAAAGTGTGACCCCTTCACCTTGGTACCATTAAACGAAGCCCAGTGCAACCAGTTGTCATCAGAAGCCATCTAATAGTAAATAGAGTCCACTTGTGTAATTTATATACAGTACTGTGCAAACGTTTTAGGCAGGTGTGAAAAAATGCTGTAAACAAAGAATTCTTTCAAAAATTGAAGTGTTAATCATTTATTTTCATCAATCAACAAAATGCAGTGAATGAATATAAAAGAAATCTAAATCAAATCAATGTTCGATATGACCACCCTTTGCCTTCAAAACAGCATAAATTCTTCTAGGTACACTTGCACACAGTTTTTGAAGAAACTCGGCTGGTAGGTTGTTCCAAACATTTTGGAGAACCAACCACAGATCTTCTGTGGATGGAGGCTTTCTCACATCCTTCTGTCTCTTCATGTAATCCCAGACACACTCCATGATGTTGAGTAGGGCTCTGTGGGGGTCATACCAACACTTCCAGAAAGTCTTGTTCTTCTAAACAAAAAGTGTGAAACAACTCTAAACATTTTTATATATTTTTATATATATACATATATATATATATTATTATTATTACAAAATAGCCACCCTTTGCTTTGATGACTGCTTTGATCTCTTGGCATTCTCTCCCTGAGCCTCATGAGGTGGTCACCTAAAATGGTCTTCCAAAGAGTCTTGCAAGAACTTCCCAGACGTTCATTGAGAGACGGCCAGAGGTTAATATTTCAGTTATCACAGCAAAGGGCGGCTACTTTAAGGGTCCTAAAATATATCATATTTAAAGTTATTTAAAAATTTTTGCTTTGCTACATAATTGCATATGTGTTCATTTATTGTTACATATATATATATATATATATATATATATACATATATATAAATGTATGTGTGTGTGTGTGTGTAAATACATATGTATATATACATATATATATGTATTATATATATATATTATATATATATATATATATGTATATATATATATATATATATATATATAACACTAACCCCAAATAGCAGGTTAGAAAAAAAAATTCAAAATTCAAACTACAATGATGTGGGGTCAGATTAAAGTGTGTTATGTATTTATTTGTTAGAATGGCCCAGTCAAAGTCCAGACTTAGACAACAAGAAAGCAATTGCAGAACAGAGCCATAAGAAGTCAGCTGAGACCAAAAGTCTTTGTAATTCTGCTTGTACTTTACACAGTAAATTTTCCTGAACACACCATACCCACAGTAAAATATAGAGGTGGCAGCATCATACGGTGGAGATGCTTTTCTTCAACAGGGAAGCTGGTCAGAGTTGATGGCAAGACTTAGACTTAAATACAGGGCCCTACTGGATAAAGACTTGTTAGAGGATGCAGAAGACCTGAGACTGAGGCTGAGGTTCAACTTCCAACAAAACATGGAGCTAGAGCGACAACGGAAAGGTTTAGATCAAAGCATGTTCATGTGGTAGAATGGCCCTGTCAAAGTCTTGACCTAAATACAACTAGGAATCAACTAGGAAGACCAGAAAATGAATGTTCACAGACACCTCGGCAGAGCTTAAGTTATTCTGAAAAGAAGAACGAGCAAAGGTTTCAGCCTCTACATTTATAAAGCTGGTAAACACTGACACATGTAATTGCATAAAATATAAGTATTGACAAAAGGGTGCTGATCATAAATGCCCAGTACATTTAGAAAGTTAATATTCATACATTTGTCAGGTATTGTATGGATATGTTCAAACATTTGAGTTTAATCTGGTCAATCTAAAAGTACCACAATGTTTCATACAAATC
Source organism: Crenichthys baileyi (assembly GCA_036173005.1). Lineage (NCBI taxonomy): Eukaryota > Metazoa > Chordata > Actinopteri > Cyprinodontiformes > Goodeidae > Crenichthys > Crenichthys baileyi. The sequence continues at coordinate 352,653 of JAHHUM010000652.1, forward strand.
ATTAACCTGAAACCTCAAAAGGCTGCAACAGGATTAACAGATAATCCACGAACTTTAATCTCATGTTCAAGTTCATAGCAGTAACCAATCCTGGCTGCTGCATTTAATTTTTTTTTACAAACTTCTTCAGGGAAACTCAGTCAGCGATGCACTTTGACACATAATACTATGCTACCCTGCAGAGTGATGCAGAATTGAAGCTGCCAATCAAGAGGCAGGAGCCCAAAGCTAATCAATTCAAGCAGACCATGATATGATTTTTTTTCTTGGGTTTCAGCACCCTGACAGCCTGTTTGATGGTTGACTTCTCTCACTTCCTGTAGTCTTGCTACATCACTGCCCTGTTATAACACATGTAAATGTCTCTTGCAGGATTGGTTAGAAAAGACTGCCTCACTGCAGCTGCCAAGTTTACATAAAAATGAGAGGTAAATGATATGTATAGACTGCCATTAATTTAACAACAGCACAGTCTGCTTAAATTAGACCAAAGACGTTTACCTGCAGAAGAAAATTGGCTCAGTTTTATGCAGAGCTGACTTTGGAATGTATGTCAGTTAGTTCAGAAATGTTTAGAACCAGATCAAAGTTTTGTATGCAATATGAAACGACTTCATTGCATTCTGTTGAGCCTTCTAGTTGTAGTTCTGCCCAAAAAGGACTGGGATATAACAAGGTGAGAGGTTCATATAAAAAAATTTAAAATTCAAGGAAGTCAAAGGGAAACGTTCGGTTTGAATCCGAGCTTTGAAAAAATGGTTCAAACTTGAACTTAATAGAAAAAATCTTGTTTTTTATCTCAGATCTGGGCTTCTGGCTGGTATTCAACTAAATAAAAAAAATTGAAACAAATAGTTTTAAATATTCAACAATTTTGCATAATAATAGTAAAATAAATAATTATTTTCACTCCTGACAGTTTTTATACAGTCCATTTAACTAAAGTATTTTTATTCTCCACTTTTTTAAATTGATAAGAAAATCTAGATATTTTTAATAGGTAATCGATAACTTCATGTTTCCCAGTCGTTTAAATATGACAAAAATCTTTAAAATGAGAGAGATAAAATAAAATGCAATCCAACTAAGGCAGATCTGAGTAAATCTTCAAGAAATGACGCCAAGAAAATAGCTATACACTTAAACTTGCCCTTATCTACATGCAGAGTGGTGATTAAAAAGTTTAAAGTAACTGATTAGGAATGGAGGTAAAATAAAATCTACAAAGACTATTTGAGAACTGCTGGCATTTTGGGGTCACCAACTCTTCATAACAATCATTTTATGTTACCCAAACTGCGAAAGATGCATTCCATGAGAAAGCCTTTTTTGTCCTACCATCACAAACATAAACGTGCAGTTTAGTAAATATTACAGGGTCCTTAAATAGGGTGCACACTTTGGTCAGCTGAGACAAAGATTGAGCATTTTGGCATCAAGCACTTAAGGTAGGTCTAGTATGTATAAAATGAAGAAGATGGGGTAAAGCACCCGCTGTCAAGTACGGTGAAGGATCTGTGATGCTGTGGGGTGTGTTTGTCTTCCAAATGATTCAGGTCACTGGAAGATAAAGAAAGATTGTCAAGAAGAATGGTTAAAGAGTATTCTCTCTGTATTCTCCAACTGTGTGATATGTAAGAGAATATAGAATGCATTTTAAAAGTCCTGTTCTAATGGCATAAAGGGGTTGAAGCATTAACCAGTTATTTACCGATATGGTGAGTTTTTAAAGATATTTGTTTTGTAATCTGTTCTTTTCCAGTCAATAAATTAACTTAAATTAAAGGTTGGGTTTTCTAAATGTTTTCATTGTGGGATTATTCTAAACGGGCTGCACAGTGGAGCAGTTGTTAACATATTTGCCTTGCAACAAGAAGGTCCTGGGTACGAATCCTGGCCAGAGGTCTTTCACAGATTATGTTGCCTGGTTCTCTGGTACTCCAGCTTTCTCTCAAAGTCCAAGCATGGTTGGTTGTCCAATGTTGCCTTTTCCAAGATCCACCTCTAGCCCAGTGGCTGCTGTAGATAGGCACCACAAATGAACAGCTGAATGCTCTTGGTTGATCTTGGCAGTCTTTACACCTTAAATATCTAATTTAATCAAGTCAGCCATCAGTTAGATGTTTTGTGCAGCTGCTGATTCTTGGCATCTGTTTGCTCTCCAGTCTGTTTGTTCTACAGAAGGCCTCAGGTGAGATAAATGCTTAAAAAAACTAAGAAGATTATGCTAATTTCAAAAAGTGGATTTTATTAGCTCAGCTCATGTTCTTGCATGAACAATTCACCAAAAACTCTGATCTCTTGACAAATCTGATGACTAAACAGCTAGATGTTGAGGAACCAATTTCTGAAGCGTTCATCTGGCCCAGTACAAGCCTGGCTTAACCTTTATTCACCACCCCTACAAGCGTCTCATATCAAAAACCTCTTTCTCTTTTTTAAACTCTGAAAAAAATATTCAATTGTTTAAACAATCAGATGTGTTTTTAAAGATTGTGCTGGGTTAATACAAAACTTCACTCTATGCTTCTTTTTTAATGTTTTGGTGGAGTTCAGGCAGACTAATTGTCTCCTGGCTGTGTGTTCATAATTACTACACAGATCAAGATTTCATTTAACTCAAGGCCACTGTGTGCAGAATATATACAAACACAGTTCAACCGCAGGAACGCTCCTCAGTTGCTATAAATCCTTTGAAGATACTCTAGGGTCTAAATTAGGGACGAGAAAATGCTCTCCCTTATTAAAGGCCTTTACATGGGTGGTACTGGCTTGTAGTTCAGGAGTGTGGAATTAAGCACATACAGAAGTATTTCAGGCTCAGGGGTTTGGAGCAGTTGCCATCTTATGCTGACTATTGTCAGCAGTGGAGGGTAGTATTTTAAGATGACAAGGAGAGGATCTCTATAAAGAATACCTAACCAATGCTATGAGAGACACGGAAATCCTAAATTATCTGTACATGTAACTGTACACAGGACAAACGACCATGTATGAGCACACTCACCCATAAGGACAGAGTTATCAATTAATCCAACATGCATATTTTTTTGACTCTTGGAGGAAGCCAGAATACCCAGAGAGAACCCATGGATGCATGGGGAGAACATAAAAATTCCATGCACAATAAATCCTGGCTGGGATTCAAACCTCCCTGCTACAAGGCAACAGTGCTAAATGCAGCTCCACTGTGCACTCTTTTGCACTATTCATTTGTTCTTGTGTGTAGCAGAACACACAAGAACAAATAAAGGATACATTATGTTGATATTTGATGAGTTGTCATGTTGCAAATAAATAAGGACACATCTTTAAAATTCATACCAAGCAGTCAAAGTAATGTTCCATTTAAGGGAAAGTTTCCAGTTTTTTTAAAGTAACTTTAGAGTTAATTAAAAGTCACATCAGGGGATGCCAGGGGAGTTACTTCAAGGCTCAGCAAGGCAGATCTTTTACTGGTGAGGCATCCCTCCATGAGGACAAGCCTGTGTTCATAATTCCATTTTTCATCAAAGTGTGTTTTAATCTCAACATTCTCAGTATGCAGCAGACCCATCTTTACAGAAAATCCTCTGTCCTTATTATTTATTTTATTCCCCCTTGGTCCTGCTCAGGCAATTTTAGACTTCAAATAAAAAAAATCGATTTTCTCCCAACTGTTTGAAAGACAAGGCTGTGCATAGTTATTTTTTGAAACATACATAATTTGGGAATTTGCCAGTTGAAATATTAAGCTTAAGTATAAGCTACATGCTGCATTTAAGAATATCAAGAAAAGGTAATTCCAGAGGAGATCACGATACGTTTTGTTCAGGCTTGTGAGCTAAACAGAGCAGGGAACATGGGTTCTCAGCCTTGCCAGGAAATTATGCAAGGAACATTCAGCTTCTGGTCACTCCTAATGCCAACTTCCTTTGAAGTCAAAGCCTCTGTGGCCCGTGAAGCTGCTTCCTCAGGCCAAAGATGTGAGCATGATTCTGTGTGTATGTCAGCCAGGAAATTAAGTCAGCATGACAAAAAGGACATGCAGAAAACCTCAGAGGACACCTGTAAATGAAAACAGGTCAGTGGCTGTTACGTATTTTCCTATTGCCTCTTTGAGCTAGCACTGACAAAGCAAACAGGCTTAGTAGACGTTTCGTTTGCCAGAGCTAATACATTCTTGAAGCAAAGAATAGAGCATACATAACAAAGTGAATATTCTCTTGTTGAATATCACTTAAATGTCAGATGATTTGAATTGTATGACCTTTCAATAATTACATTATTTTTGTGATAGAAGCACGTATTATCCCAAGCTCTTTTTTTTGAAAAGGTTGCACAGTTTCCTTTTAAATGCACAAATGTGTTTAATAGAGCCCAAGTAGCTTATATCATAAACTGATGTTTACCCGCACAGGAACTGAATTCCAACAATTCTTTGCTCTTACTTATTTGCCTGTTTGACCATCCATCCATCGATCCATCCTGGTAACATGTCTAGGAGGAAATCCCAGACACCCCTCTCCCCAAGAACATTCCCCAGTTAATTCTTCTATATCACTTCTGTCCTGGGGACAAAAGGGATATAGAGTCCTTCAAGCAAGTCATGGGTCTTCTCCAGGGTGTACTCTAAGAGAGGCATGTCCAGAAAAGCCACAGAGATATGGATGCATTCTACTTAGATGCCTGAACCATCTCGGCTGATTTTGTGATGCAGAGCAGCAGTGGCTCTACTCTGACCTCCCCAGGATGATGAAGCTTTTCACCCTGTCTTCTGAGGCTGTGCCCAGCCCCACTATTGAAGAAGCTAATTTCAGATGCTTGTATGTAGGATCTTGTTCTTTTGGTCATGATCTATAGCTCAGGACCATAGGATGAGGATTGGAACGTGGACCTAGCCCTAAATCCAGACCATTGCTTTGGCTTAGCTCTGTCATGTAGCTGGGCCAGCAGTGTTTGGAAGACTACCAATAAACCCCCAGTGCTACTAGCCATCTCCCGCCCCATCCTACCAAGACATCATGATACTTGAAATCCTCAGTTTAGGGCAAAGACTGACCCCTAAGGGGGGAATCCATATTTTTCTGGTTAAGAACCATGGACTTTGAGGAGCTGACTCTCACTATAAGAACTAAAAATGTTCTACTATGTTCTTCAACATTATTTACCTTTTCCTATGCACTGACTGTGCAACTAATCAGAGGGAGAAATCAAACCTACTTTTCATTTTTTCCCTAACAACAAGCCAGAAGGAAGGACTAAATGGATTGGGAGAATCCAAAGGGAAAATTGGCAGCCAGGTCATTACTTTAGCCTTTGTTGCAATCAATTTGTCCAGGTACGTCCGATAGACTCAATTCTCACTCATGCCGATATGTTTGCATTTGGCAAGGTTTGCTAATAATAATGTTAGCTCATTCCCTCTCAATTTAGATGTGACTTAAAATTTAGATTTGCACAAGGTGTCTAGTGAAATGCGAAATCTTTCTTTTAAAAGTAAGGGAAATAATCCACTGTGCATTTTGACAACATATTTTAAACCTTATCCAACCTTAAATTTGGTTTAGCTTCTTGAAAAGATGGAGCCCAGTTTGAGTAAACATCCACACATGTAGTTCACACTGAGAGAAAAAGACTCTAGATCAGAACCCTGTATGCTTCAAGGGGACCTTTGACTAAGTCCCCTGGTCCTCCATCTTAAAAGAATCTGTGGGATTTGTTTCAAATAAGGTCTTTCCCACCAACCAAACATTTTTTGACACGTCAAAGCCTGGCATCACTTTTTTAATGTTCAGTGTTTTAAGCCATTTGTTCTGTGATCTACATGTGTTATATTATGCTTCTCGATCAACTGAAAGATCCTGACATGGAAAGGGGGGTTGTAGTTGACTCAGCAAGGTTACACCGATAAAATACCTCACAAGGTATTTATAAACCTGTAACCACTATGAACTGTGAGGGATAATACTGGATTCCAAAATAAGCGTAAAAGTACAAAGCAAAAAATACAGCAGTTGCAGCTGGTCTGGCCACATCTAATTATCCAGTGTCAGTCTGATTTGAGAAACACTGATAAGAAGAATCTGATTAGGATAATCAATGATGGATTGGCAACCTGTCAAAGGTGGGTTCCGTCTCTTGCCCAATTACTGCTGGAGATAGGCACCAGCCCTTAGTGACCCTGCAAGGATAAGTGGCTATAGACAATGGATGGATGATTAGGATATCAACATGCTGTGAATGGTACACAAAAGTTTGCTGCTGCATGAAGCACTGAATGCATTTGGATTCCCTGCATGAGGATCATGAGACAGTGCTGAGCCCAGTGGAAACCCCTAGGAAATTCCCCTCAGGTAAAGTCTGGAAGTTGTAAGGTACACCCCTTTGGTTCTGCAATCCCACCTGCATAATCTGAAAACCTGCACAGCCCGTGATCTTGGCAGATCATCTTGTATGGTTTGTAAGGACAAAGTGATTTGTAATTAAGGGTTCATGGTTGTGTGTTTATTATGGAACACTTGAAAGGTGCTTGTGTGTACTACTGCTACTGCAGAGTGGCAACAGCTTGGTGTTAAACATTTGTTCTGACATCTCTTCACATTACCTACTTGTTGAATAACAGAAAATTGGCCCCTTTGCTTTAGGTTCTGGATCATGATCATTAGTCTTGTTTTCTGCTCCTTGTCACAGCTGCTTCACATTTACCAATCATTGCATCTGTCCCTCGTTAGTCACTATCTTCCCAGTTTATTTAGGCTCCTTGGACTTCTGTTGATCTTTGTTATTCATTTGCATGTCTCACAGTAATTCCAACTGTTAACTGCCATTGTCCCTTTTATTTAAAAACAGTGAGTAAAATACATTTGCTCCCACAACGTCCCTTTGTGTTGTTTATTTTACCTGCATTCCAGGTCTCTCTTCCATCATATACCCCTTATCCACAATAAAGCCTTGGCTCTGTCACACTTTTCCACTTTCCTTTTCTACAGAATCCCATATGATTTTTGTTGATGCACTTTCAGTTGTCATTTTGGTCGAATATGTTTTTTTTTATTTTCTAACGTGATGCTTCTCAAGTGGTAGACCTGTCAGCCAGTGTTTCGGAAATTGGGAAGATTATGGTGTCTTCTCTTACTGTCAGCTTTCAAACTGATTTTAAATGCAGACATCTTTCTGTCAGATACATAGACGAAAACAAAAACACAGGGTAAGGTGACATCATTTCAAATTTTAACAGTGTCTTATGGTTTTCCTAAATGTCTGCTAGCTTTGGGATTATAAATTATGGGTACGGGTTTATATGATGGGCCTGTTCTACTGCAGACATGACAAGAACCCATTCACACCTGGAACCAACTCCTCCACATCCCATTCAGGAACAAGTTTGACCAGTAAAGCAACCAACCCCCTACCTTCAGATCCTCTGCCTGCACTAAAGATCTCTGAAGAAGATGTAAACAGGCTCTTTCAGCACATGAAAACAAAGAAAGCTGGAGGACCTGATAACGTCTCCCCATCATGCCTGAAAACCTGTGCACATCAACTCGCTCCGATCTTCACCCGCATCTTCAACAAGTCACTGGAGAAGTGTAAGGTCCCCTCCTGCTTCAAACGATCCACCATCATCCCAGTGCCCAAGAAACCCACCATCCTGGGATTAAATGACTACAGGCCTGTAGCCCTGACGTCTGTGGTCATGAAATCCTTTGAGCGGCTGGTGTTGAAGCACCTGAAAGACATCACAGGCCCTCCACTGGATGACCTGCAGTTTGCTTACCGAGCAAATAGGTCGGCAGATGATGCTGTTAACTTAGGTCTACACTTCATCCTTCAACACCTCGACCACCCAGGGTACTACGCCAGGATCTTGTTTGTAGACTTCAGGTCGGCCTTCAACACCATCATACCAGACATCCTCCACCAGAAGCTCACCCAGCTCAAAGTCCCAGCCTCCACCTGTCAGTGGATCAACAGCTTCCTGACGGACCGACAGCAGCAGGTGAGACTGGGGAGCATCTTCTCCCGAACCAGATCAATAAGTACTGGTGCCCCCCAGGGGTGTGTTCTATCCCCACTCCTCTTCTCCCTGTACACAAATGACTGCACCTCAGCGGACTCGTCCGTGAAACTCCTTAAGTTTGCAGACAACACCACTGTCATTGGACTGATCCAGGACAGTGATGAGTCTGCATACAGACAGGAGGTGGATCTCCTGATACACTGGTGTAGTCAGAACTGCCTGGAACTAAACCCACTCAAGACTATGGAGATGGTGGTGGACTTTCGGAAAACACCACCTCCATACACCCCCCTCACCATCCTCAACAACACCGTGTCGGCTGTGGACCACTTCAGGTTCCTAGGAACCGCCATCTCTGAGGACCTGAGATGGTCTTCACACATAGACATTGTTCGAAAGAAGGCCCAGCAGAGACTGTACTTCCTGAGGCAACTCAAGAAGTACAACCTTCCACAGGAGCAGCTGGTCATCTTCTACACTGCCGTCATTCAGTCTGTCCCCTCTCCATCCATCTCAGTGTGGTTTGGTTCATCCACAAAACAGGACAGGTCCAGACTGCAACGTATAATCAGGACTGCAGAGAGAATCATCAGGACTGACCTTCCCTCCATCCAGGTCTTATAGAGGTCTAGGGTCAGGAAAAGAGCTGCTAAAATCTCTGCAGACCCAACACACCCTGCATATAAACTGTTTAGAGTTCTGCCTTCAGGCCGACGCTACAGAGCGCTGTTCACTAAAACCAGCCGCCACAGAGACAGTTTCTTCCCCCAGGCTGTTTCTCTGTTGAACATTCAATAGAGTACAAAACAACAGCATACAGATGTTGCAAATGTACCTTTTTATTTATATATGTGTATATTTGTACATTGTAAATATGTATATTCTGTAATGCAAAAACAAAAACCTAACAGCAGGTACTGACCAAAGTGCTGAACAACAAGAATTATTAAATGAACAAAACAATAGATTTTGAAACAAATAATGGTGAATAAAAATAGAAAAAAAACTAAAAGTAGGAACTAAAAATGTGAAAAATAAAATAAAAAACTTATACCGAGTCATTTAACACAGAATCAATTGTTTCAAATAAAACATGTGGCTTGTGACAGTGCACAAAGACATTTAATAAATACTTTCTTTTTGCATGTTTCACAGTCACCTGATAGTGATGCCAACAGTCCTGCAATATTTGAAATGGCACATGCAGCTTGACCTTTTCCCACTTCTGTTCAGCTTTCCGGCACTCACATCTAACTAGTGGTGTCGTTCAGCCAGGGCTGAGCTTTGATTTTAGCTTGTCTGGTTTTTATTGGAGCCACAGCAACTAATACAGTTTGGCAGCTAGAGTGAAACCAGGAGCTAAGCCCCCCTGTATACGATGACAGAAACTCCAGCAAGACACATTTCTGATTAAACAAAGCTGAGGACTGCACAGCAGTGGATGGATTGATAGCACTTTGCTGACACGCAGGAGTGAAAGGTTTAACACAGCAGCCGTGTAAAGTGATTTCAAAAAACACAGGTTTATGATCAGAAAATACTGCATCAGACATCATCAAGTTACATCATCAAGTTTGAAACAGACAAACCAAAAGATAGGACAAGGTCCAATGTGTGGCCACATACTTGTGTTGGTCCAAACACCCACTGTGTGAAATAAGATTATATTTATCTTAAGAAGTCCTTAACCATCGGTTTTTCAGGATAACACATATGCACGTTAAAATCTCCAACAATAAGGACTTGATCAAACTTTGTATGATTTCTGCTAATAATTCTGAAAAGTTATTTAAGAAGTCCTAATTTTATATGGGTAGTCGATAGATCACAGTATATAAAACTGGGTTTGAGTGGCCAAGCTCAAATAAGTTCAATTCAAAACTGGATGAACATAATCATGGAGAAAGCTACTTACAGTTATAAAAACTCTGAAACACAGCTGCAATTCCTCCTTCTCAACCTGATGTCCGCGTAGTGTTAAAATAAATGCAATCAGGAAATGCTCTAAAAAGACGCTTGACTCACCAGCATTAACCCAGGTCTCTGTTACACACAAGTCCAATCCATTAGAAGTGAAGAAATCCTTAATAATAAATGATTTGTTTGTTAGAGATCTAGCGTTCACCAGGCCAACCCTGACAGGAGTTGATGAAACCTGGGCCTTGAAATTCTGGGGTTTTCGACAAAGAGGGTTCAGATTGCACAGATTTACCACTTCCTGTCAGAGATGAAGAGAGGGGGAGTGACGGCGAATCGTTGACAGTTGGAACAACTCCTCCAAGCCGGCGACAGGAATCAACCAAGTGTAGGGAGGCTCCAGGGATTGTCGGGAGAGAATAGATCCAAATACAGTCTCAGATGCCCCAAATGTGTGAAAAATGTTTGCTGAACAAGCCTTCAGTCACACAAGCCTATCGCTCCATTGGATCTGGAGCGCGGCAGAGGTAATCAGGGACCTCAGACAATAATGGAGGCAAAGTCTTCTTGTCGTTTTAATCCAACATCGAAATGACAAAAATTTGTAGAAGAATATGCTGAAGGGTTTGGCGATCACACTCCAGTATAGTGTTAATATTTTGATTTTAAAATGCCAAAAACAGCATAGGTGCAAACAGAGCAGGCAGTGACAGATAGCAAGCCGTACACACTGGCGCCATCTTAGACAGCATACAAAAGTTTGAGTGATTCAGTCAATAATCAGTCAAAGGCAAATTAAAATCTGAAAAGTTTGCAGTTGAATTCAGCAAAAAATACTTTGCACAATACTTTGCAGCATTAGCAGCTGAATAGTTTTCTTAGCTAGACTACAAAGCCGCTTTGTGCATCGAGAGAAGTTTTCACTCATTTTTCCTTGCACAGTAGCTCAAGCTGTGTCAGATTGGATGGAGAAAGAACAAACATTTATTTCCACAAACTCACAATTTGATTAAGGTCTGGAATTTGACAGGTCCATTTTAACACTTCAATATGCTTTGATCTAAGCCATTTTATTGTAGGTCTGACTACATGTTGTTCTTACGTTGAAAAATGAACTTCTGCTGCCTTTTACAGGTTTTCTTCCAGGATTGCCCTGTGTTAGGCTGCATCAATGTTCCTATCATCTCTGACCAACTTCCCCGGCATGATGCTGCTACCAACATGTTTCATGTGCACAGTACTGAATACATTTTTCATTTGGGCCCAAAATTTCTAATTTGGTCACTTGACCAGAATGTCTTCTTCCACTTGTTTGAGGGTTACCCTTGACGGCTTTTGGCAAACTGCAAATGGGACTTCTTATGGTTCTCTTTGTCATTGTTACAACTTACAGGCTACATTTGTGGACTTAACGACTAATACTTGTCCTGTAAACAGATTCTTGCATCTGAGCTGTGAAGCTCTGCAACTCCTTCAGAGTTACCAAGAGCCTCTTGGTTGCTCCTCTGTGTATTCCTTTCTGTCCAGTTCACAATTATACTCTGTGTTGCTCTTTCACATAAAGTCCCAATAAAATGAATAAAAATTTGTGGTTGAAATGACAAAACATGAAGAAGATTAAGAAGTATGAATATGTTTGAAAGACACTATGTAAAATATTCTCGATGGTATAGCTTTAGGGCTGCATTATGGTGCAGTTGGTAGCACTGTTGCCTTCCAGCAAGAAGTGTCCTAGGTTCGACTCCTGGCTGGGGGTCTATCTGTGTGGAGTTTGTATGTTCTCCCCGTGCATGTGTGTGTTCTCTCCGAAACTCTGGCTTTCTTCCACAGTCCAAAAACATGACTGTTTGGTTAATTGGTCTCTTTCAATCGCCCTTAGGTGTGAATGGGTGTGTTCATGGTTGTGTGTCTCTGTGTTGTCCTGTGATGGACTGGGGACCTGTCCAGGGTGTACTCTGCCTCTTGCCTGTAGACTGTTGCATATAGGCACCAGCTCCCCCGCAACCCTATGTGGAAGAAGCAGGTAAAGAGAATGGATGGATGGTAGTTTTAGCATAAGGGCAAATAAAGCTATGATCAGTTGGAGTTTTGTATTTGTATTTTACCTACTGGTTGCTGATGTTCCAGCTAGTGTATAAGTTGGCTAAAGCTATTACCAAAAAGTCTTCTTTCTTTACTTTCTCATTTCACAAGGATGTTTATGTGTAATAAAACTTTTGTAGCGATAAACTTTTTTTTGCAAGGTCAGCTGAAGTTGATTTGTCATAGAGTTATGCGACTAAACTCACACTTGTCCAGGGCATTTCTTTAGAGCTAAGAAGTATCCTTCTTAGCTATTGATCCAAAAGTCTGATCTTTGGTTAGGGCTATTTTGGACAGCACGAGAACTAGGAATACCACATCCCTTTTTAATCTCATTTTAAATTCCTAACCAAAAAACGTTACCTTTACATATATAGATTGGAGGGAATTCAGAAACCTAGCTAGGAATATTCAGCAAAAACAAAGATTGTATTTTACAAACTGAGCCACAAATCTAAGTATTCTTTGAAATATTTGTTGTCTAAATCTGACAATAAGGTCAGAACTTTATTAGGCAGATATGACAAGCAGTATACTTAACACTTTCAGGATATCCAGAACTGTCTTCTGGGATGAAAAAAAAAACACCTCAAGCCTTACTGAGGAGGAAAAATTGGATGTGATTATATTTCCTGACAGACAACAAAACCTATAATAAAATACAATGAGCACAAGCAGAAATCTACAGTCTTGCATCCATTTAAGGAGGAATTTTCAGGAGGAGAACTTTGTAAACCAGCGATGTAGCCCCGAATGGCCGTGGCTCAGAATTCCTTGACTGTTAACAAAAACACAAGAAATCAATGAGACATTTTGCTGTGAACTGCAGATGAACTTGCTCTTGTTTATGGATTTTAATTAGGGCCAAATAGTCTCATGTATTTATGTAAAGCCCCCATCCGCCGCTGTGGGAATTGGACGTGTAATGCTCGCCGTGGAAAAGGTCCTCACTCTCCTGCCAAAACACTGCGCAGGGTTTTCCACTCTGCACTGCGTCTCATCTTTAAGTCCCTTTTCAGAGACACTGCAGACTTTTTTCCTCTTCACTGGATGCTACCATGAATGACACAAGAAACTGATCACTAATTCCTCCCCCCCTGCTACACAGAGGCACGTCAGACAAGGAAGCTGACAAGATGTAAAATCGGAACTCTGAGACGCAAGTTAGCCCATTTGAATAATGCGCACATACGAGAACAGATTCTTTCCCTGACTCTTTGATGTGTTTGCTTTTAAAGACGACTCCTGACAGCATCAGATTAAACCCCCCAGACTGGCAAAAAAGCAAGAATTCAGGGAGAGGGGAACAAAGAAAAGAAAAATAACCTTGATGCAGTTGTAATCTCACTCTACCAAAGACCTAAACCTCAACACTGGCAGCAAATGATGTATCAGCCACAGTGGGATGTTTAATTTGGCACCCTCTGAGAAAATCGTGTGTCACTCTACAGGATTGGGAATTAGTTTAAAGGGCTGTTTGTTGGCTACTTTACAGACTCGATGTCTCATGTTGCACAAACCACTATCTGCATGGTGGTGTGAGGAAAGAAAAATAGAAAATAGAATAAAATCAATTCATGCTGAGGCAACAAGGTAATAAACTGCAGTGGGCTTCAATTGGGAGCATATTTGATGTTTTTGAACAGATTATCCAATCTTCGTCCCTTTTTCCTGACATCTCTCATAACGCAGTACCCTTTTAAAATTCAAATGATCCTCCAGGATGCTGAGATTAGCATCTTGAAATATGCATGAGAAGTTTCCCGAACTTGCATTGTGCACCTGATAGGGGGTGAACAGGTAGCGTATCAAAACAAGCTCTGTTCATTAATTTTTCTCATTCACTTGAGAGCAGATGAGAAAATTTTCTGTGTTGCAAATGACCATGTTCTGCCTTTACAGACAAGTTTTGTTTTTATACAGTAATTTCAAAGATAATTTAGTTTAAACTATAACTGCTCTTGACAAAGAAGTGCTTTAACTGACCGCCTTGCAGAGGCTTTGAAGCCTGAACAGTTAGATTTACCTTCTGCCTCTACCCAGTAGGCCCAATGTGGGAGACCAGCATGCTGAGCAACCTGAGGCTCTTTGGAGGGAAATTGAAATTCTTTCAAGGGCCTGGTTCACACCTCCCTGTTGTCCCAGCATGGTAGATTTTAAATTAGGGGGCAGAGTCTGTCAGAACCAAGCCATCCTTTCAACAAGTACAGCTGGAGGTTTGTAAAATGTGACAAAGAGGACCATATTTTGCTTTGGGTTCTCAGAAGTTTCATAAAACAGTGGGAGAGCTGCAGTTGGGATAACATGGGGACAAGTGCTGTATGCTGTCAATCAGCAGTGTTTGAGAATGATGTTTGACATGTTCTTGACAGTGTTCTTCAGCTAACCTCATTTAGCCACCTGTTGACATTGATTTTAATTTTTCAAGGCCCCCAGTTAATTCTCTCTGTACAACGCAAGTCTTTTAGAAAAGTTTTGACATTCTGTGTGACATTCTGTTAATTAAAAGTTCTCTCGTCAGGGCCCTGCTGAGACCCGAGAAGATTGAAAAAATACACAAATGTTTAAAGTGGAGAAAAGAGAAATTGTGCAAATAAAATTTCACAAACTAAGACAATAATTTAATCTACTCAAGGTCTACTGCATTAAAAAACTGCTGAAAACTACATATCAAAATATTTTTATTATATTATTATATACAGGGTTAAACAGTTAAAAATGTTTACACCTTTATTAGTCACAATGTCTAAAATTGTAACTACGAACCAGAACTGTAGGAGTAAAACAGTGTTCTTTTGATGCATTTCTCCGACACTTGTCTCTGGTACACAATTTTGAATAAAGCAAAAAGTTTTGCAGGAGTGACAGCGAATGTGAATACATTTCCCACCTCCTCCGCAAAATTACAAAGGAAAACTGGAAAGAGTAACGGCAGCCTTGACGCCGCAGAGACAAGCTGCTGCCAGATGTGGTTCCAACTTGTTGCCCACAGAAACAGAAAAATCCTTTTCACTCCAGAGATCATGAATGTGGGATGGAGAATCGGATTCCACAACCAAATGTCATTCAGACTGAAAGGTAAAGATGCATGTCAAGAAAGAAAAAAAAAGTGTCCGATTTTTAAACCACTGTTCATGTAGCAGATTTCTTTTAATTTTCTTGCATCACTCCTGCATTTGGTTTTGCTGCATGTGCAACCAATTCACAGATTGTAATGATCTTTTTGTGACTCACAGTTTTAACAATCTATTATATTATTTTAGATGCCACGCAACTAGACAATTATTGAAAAGAAAAACACAACTGTAATGATGTTTTAGACTTCTTAAACTTTGTGTAGGTAAAGCACATACAAAATACGTGAAAAACTGCAAACTGTTGAAAACATTAAACGATGTAAAAGTGAGCCAATGCTATTTTTGACTTCATTCTCAAATGTGCGGATTCAAAAACAGAAAAATCTTTTAAAACAAACTAATTGTGTGTTCCCCAGAGTTCAAGTGTATTCTTTTTTCCAAAGAACACTTCATCTAAAACTGGCTATAATCTTCCAAAACCTTTTGGTCTAACAGGGTATTGAAACCAAAGTTGAACATCTAGGTCATAAATCCAAAAGGTGTGCTTGGCACAAAAGCACACTTCACCAAAAGAACACCAGACCTGTAGTGAAATATGGTGATGGCAGCATAATGATTTGAGGTGGACAAAATTATGAACAGTGTCAAATTCTTGTCAGTTTTGACCCTAAACCTTAAGGTGTCTGCTAGATACCTGAAGGTGAAAACTGACTGTTATTTGTTTGGCATCACACTGAATCTATTACATACAGTAGAACAAAATAAATGGTTTTACAGCAAGAAAATTCAATAATTGTAATAGCAGAACATCAGTACAGTAACCTGAAGAAGACTGTGGACAAGACTCTCACAACCTGATGGATTTTGAGAACCTTTACAAGGTACAGTGAGAACATACAGTACTGTGCAAAAGTTTTAGGCAGGTGTGAAATAATGCTGAAAATAAAGAAGGCTTTCAGAAATATAAATGATGATTGTTTATTTTTATCAATTTACAAAATGCTAAGGGAGCGAATCCAAACATACAACCAAAGTCCTTAAGAACTATCTTTAGCGTAAAGAAGAACAAGACTTTCTGGAAGTGTTAGTATGGCCTCCACAGAGCCCTGATCTCAACATCATTGAGTGTGTCTGGGGATACATGAAGAGACAGAAGGATGTGAGAAAGCCTACATCCACAGAAGATCTGTGGTTAGTTCTCCAAGATGTTTGTGACAACCTACCAGCCGAGTTTCTTCAAAAACTGTATGCAAATGTACCTAAAAGAATTGCGTGGTGGGGGTTTTGCAGCGACAGTGGGTTACACCAAATGGTTAATTTTTGATTTAGATTTCTCGGTGTGTCATGGGGGGTGACTGCATTTTGGTGTTGATTGATGAAAAATAAATGATTAACACTTCTTTTGAAAGTATTCCTTGGTTGTATGAGGATATCTTTTCCACAACATCTGAATCCTAGAACTTTGCACGGATGGGGGAGAGTACATGTATTGAATCTATTTCAAAGTCGCGGAAAAATATGCTGCGTTGATGAGAGGGGCATCTTAACTGCAGCAACAGAACGTTAATGCTAAAATTGGATCAAAAGGTGCTTTAACAAAACATTTATTTAGGATGTGTGCACTTACATAACGAGGTTATTTAAATTCCTTCTAGCCTTCTTTGTGTTTACCTTAAATTAAACAGGATAAACAGCACGTTAATGGTATAAAAGTTTTTAATGATTATTATGGTGTCATGTTTTCCATCACAAAAAAGTACATTTTCTGCAGAGATTTGGGTACTTTAAGATCTTAATCTTTGCTTTAGACTTGATATTATACTGTAACAATTTCCGCTGGGTAGTGTTGAAGTCTTACTCAACTTAAATAATACCCCAAAAATGGCAGTTGGTAAATTATGTGATGGGTTTGTTCCTTTCCAGTTGCAACACTTGCTGCAGTTCTCTAAATAATTATATTTTGCTTAACTTTTAAGGTGTTAAAGCTTTTCATCATCCATCCATCCATCCATCCATCTTCTATACTGCTTTTTCCATACACGGTCGGGGGAGCTGGTGCCTATCTCTAGCGGTCTACGGGCGAAAAGGGTACATCCTGGACAGGTTGCCAGTCCATTGCAGGGCAACACACAGTGCAAACAACCATGCAGACACCTATTCACACCTAATGGCAATTTAGAAAGACCAATAAACCTACCAGTTTTTGGACTGTCGGAGGAAGCTGGAGTAACAGGAGAGAACCGATGCATGGACAGGGAGAACATGCAAACTCCATGCAGAAAGACCCCAAGCCGAGAGTTTCAGTACTTCAAGGCAACAGTGCTTCCCGCTGTGCCACCATGCAGCCCCTTTTCATAATTTATATAGTATAAATATGACTTTCTGAAGTGATCTGACTGACACGAATTTAGGATTAACATCTATATTTGTACTGAGCCAAGTTTTTATACATCTCCTCTCCATATGGAAGGTATCTCCCATAAAGGAAACAATGGGTTTTCTGCAGTCATCTGATAAAACCAACTGTATGCCTGTAGTGAACCTGTGATTTCAAGCTGTGGGGTAAAGAAAAAAATTGAGAGTTGCTCCCTAAGGCATACCATGCAGCAGAACACACATGTGATGTCACTGTGGAGAAAGAAATCCATCAAATTGAGATGCAGAACAGAAGCCTAATATACACAGACTGACTTGATCAATGAGAGTGCACTGAATGTGAGGATAGGCAAATGTCAGAGATTTTTCAAGCTGGTACTGTTTGTGAAGTCCCTGGATATTTTTTCTGCTGCATCGGGAAATGTACTACATACTGTAGACAAGGTATTTATATATCTATATATATATATATATAATAATAGAATGAGTATATAAATATCTAGGTATA
This sequence comes from Crenichthys baileyi, assembly GCA_036173005.1. NCBI lineage: Eukaryota > Metazoa > Chordata > Actinopteri > Cyprinodontiformes > Goodeidae > Crenichthys > Crenichthys baileyi. The sequence continues at coordinate 370,615 of JAHHUM010000652.1, forward strand.
ATGAGTCGCATGGGGGTTGGAACAATTGGCAACTGAAACCCCTGGTATAAGTTAGACCACAATATTTTATTAGTAGTGAGGGTAGGGGCTCCGGTTTGGCGGCCAATACAGCGTCAATTCGTCTTGGGAATGACATTATCAAAGTCCTGCACAAAAAGTGGTCAGGAGGGATTTTAAGCCATTCTTTCTTGGGGGGCAGGGTATTAGTGGCCAGGTCACTACGTGATACTGGTGGAGTAAACGATTTCCTGACTCGCTCCTCACAACACCCCAAAGTGGCTCAATAAATTTAGATCTGGTGACTGGTGCAGGCCATGGGAAGATTTTCAACTTCAACTTTCATGTTCATCAAACAATCATTTCACACATCTTCGCTGTGGTGTAGGTTGTGTGCATTATGTCATCCTGATACAACGTCCACCATGTCCTTCAAAGGATGATAAATTTTTGAACATTGGATTCACATAGGTCCTCAAAGAATGTTCGGTAGTACCTTGGCAGTGGCGGCGCCATGGGCGTAATGCACAAATATTGGGCCAAGGAATGCTGATTGGAAAAGCGAGCCCAACATCACTGATCCACCCCCTGTGGCTAAAATTCACTCTGGCATGCAACAAGTCATGGGTGGTACCTTCTATTTGGGTCTTCTCCACACCGTAACTCTCCCGGAGTGGGAAAAGAACAGTACAAGGTGGATGTCATGCAGAGAACGCATACATGTTTTCACATTGTCCACAGCTCACGGCAAGTTGTGGTGCGCTCCTTTGGCACCATTGAAACCGGGATGTTAGTGCATTGGCATGAGTGACCAAAGGTTTGCTATAAGCAGCCCGGCCCGTTGTAATATGACCCTGGTGGAGCTGCCTATGTACAGTGGTCTGGTGGAAACAGGCAAGTATGAGGTGCACCATTTAATTCTGGCGTGGATTTGGCCCGTGGTTTTTAACATGTTTTTTTGGGATACAATCACGTTTAGCACCCGCAACATCCGCTTTACCAGACAGCTTCCTCTTGCGTCCACAGTTAATCCAATATATTGGAATTTGGGTTTGGTCCTTCTTTAAGGATGGTATGCTGACACACCCATGGATACCAATGGCTCTCTGATGGAGTCGGGTAGGCAAAGACTTGCTGTCGTTGTTCGAGAGTGCACGCACGCAGTCGGTATGGGCACCAATACATTTGATCCTCTTTTACCCTGGTATGTCCCCATAATGTTAATGTGTGCATTTTTCAATCTTTTGAGCAAAACTGTGTCTCTTCAACCCGTGGCTAATTGAAGACCTTCACACTCTGCCTTACTGGTGCCGGGGATGTGCACAATTAGGGAGGTTAGATGACGGTGGGCTACACCGAGGATGGTCCAATTTAGCCATAAAAAAACTCCCAACACTAAATACAGTGTTTCAGTTTGCGGTTTGTCGCAAAGCCCTGTGTATATACAATATTAATAACATATATATATATATATATATAGATATATATATATAGGTAGGTATAGAATATAAATTAGAGTAATTGGTTTTTTGTTTGTTTGCCATATACAACCACAGTGATGCTATCTAAGCTTATTTGCTAATTAAGAAACAACATAATATTTCTTTACAATTAGTGAAAGCTTTCCTGTTTTCTTTGCGATTGTTTTCAGTCAGTGTGTGACTATATTAAGCAAAGTGCTCTGGGTGGTTGAAATTCTTATTGTCTTACTATTCAGGCTCCACATCTGATTGCACACTTTTCGATTCTTAAAACTTTCTCCTTGAATGATCTTCATAAAACCCAGTGGACCAACACCAGCAGATGCCATGGCACCCCAAATCATTATTGACTGTGGAAACCTTTTCCTGGACCTCTAGCAACTTGGATTGTGTGCCTCTCCGCTCTTCCTCCTGTTTCTGGTTCTGGTCTTGGTTCTGTGATTTCCAATTACTAACCAAAATTTAATCCCATCTGAAAAGAGGACTTTGGACCAATTAGCAACAGCCTTCCCCTTTTTCTTCTTCGCTTTCTTCCAGGTAAGACTCTTCTGACATGTAGCTTAGGTCTTGAATATGTCTGTGTGTTGTGGGTCTTTAAGTTAATAGTTGAAGTTAATAGTTGATTAGTCCATGCCTTGTGAATCTCCCTCAAACTCTTGAATGAACTTTGCTTCACAATCCTGTAATTGTGCTTATCCCTTATTTTGTTAATCTATTTTCTTTCACACTTTTTCCTTCCACTCAATATTCCAGCATGCTTAGATAAATTACTCTGTGAACACTGGGGTTTTTATTAGCTGTTGTCATGATCCTAATGTGTTAGGTGTTTGAGTTTTAGTTTCTTTATTATGTCAGTTTTCTCCTTGTTTATGTTTTCTTATTCCTATCATTTTAGTTTATTGTAGATTAGATTCTTTGTTTATTCTGATGGTCATTTAGTCTTTTTCTCTGTTAGATATCTTTCCGTTTCTCTTTCTGTTCTGCTCCTGCTCATATTCTCTCTTTTCTTCAGCTCCTGCCTTAAATCTCCTCAGCTGTTTCACATACTCACCTGATTACTCTCACTTGCTCTCCATGCATTTTCTCCTCACTCTCCCCTGTATATAAGCAGCCTGGTTTCCTCCTCTCATTTGCTGGAATCTCCGATGTCTCGGTTCTCCATCGCTCTTTTCTTTCTGTCCAGTTTTCCTTTTGTGCTCTTCATGTCAGTATAAGTCATTTGACTGTTTATTAAACATTGTTTCACTTTATCCCTCTGCCTCCACATCTACTGTATCTGCAGACGCGTCCTTCTGCAAACTCATCACGACAGCTGTGGGCCATAATCATAAAAATAACAGAAAAAAACACTAGGAATATTTCACTCTGTAATAAATCTGTGTAATATGAGTTCCACTTTGTGAACTGAATTACTGAAATATATGAACTTTTCAATGGCATTCTAATTTACTGAAAAGTCCCTGTAGGTATATAGGTAACACTATGAAATTCAGCTTAAGACTGCATAGCGCTGCTTGGATTTTACTTTAACAGCTGCACCAGCAGTAAATGGTTTTAGTAAATGTACTTCTACTGTGATTTAAAATCAACAAGTGATACAATTTATTTTATGAGACTGAAAAGGTTTATGTAGACACATCCAGCTTAGCAGCGTTTGGCCACGCTCACTCTGGCAGTTAGCATGGCTTTATCTTAGAATTTTTCTCAAATTATCTGAACTGAGAGTATTCTGAACATTGTTTACTGCAGGTAGGAGAAAAGACAGAACTCAGAAATATTTCACACAACCCTGCTTTCAAAGGGATACTCAGGTATTGAGTGTGAGCACACTATTCTTCATCATTTATGTTCTTCATGGTACTACTTAATTGCTACTTAATGCTAGTGATACCCTTAGATAGATAGATAGATAGATAGATAGATAGATAGATAGTTTTACATTTTCGTTATTAAAATGAAATGCTGAACTGAGTAACTGTGTAACAAATCCTTGGTAAGGATTCAGACTTCATGCATCTTTCACATGAGGCTGAGTTGCTGAAGTCACGGCTCCCTCTACAGTTTGTACAGTGGAAAAATATTCCATCCGGTGTAGGAAAACAATTAAACTGGCTGCGTTGAACAGTTGGGAGGAAACAACGGGAGATCACACGCACACAAACACACACTCATCTCTGGGATGTGTGTCTGCAACAACAGCGGGCACAGTCTCTTCTCTCACCAGACGGACAAGACCAGTTTACATGAAGACTAATGGTTATTGCTTTAGGCAGAGGAGATGTTTCCAGTTTCCTGCAGACACTCGGGGAAAAAAATGTTTCATTCTTGGAATACTTGAGGAGTGACTGCAACTTTCCTTCTGCTCGGACTTCGCACTAATCAGAGGACAGACGCGGAGGAAAGAGAGAGAGGGAGAGAGACGAAAAAGGTGAGGGAGAACTGGGTTTAACGATGCAAAGGGAGCAACATTCAGCACTGTGTTTACGCACAGAACCACATCGGAGTGTGGCGTCTGTGTAACCGAGAAGCAATGCTATCTGGGGGGATGCGTTGCCCGCTGTGGTCCTTGCCCGCTGATGCTGCGGCTCGGTCGGGCTGCGCACGGAGCCTGTGGGCGGCTGTGATTGGACCGGACACGGACTGGGGCTGATTGATGTTTGTCCGAGCAAGGAAGATGTTGAAGAGAGGAGATCAATAGGAGTTACCTGCGAGCTTGAAGATAGCAGTTTCTTGATATTAACGCGAGGACGGAAGACAACAAGCATGAAAGAGGAATATATTTTGGATGTAAACTGAAAAACACTGAAAAATATCTTGTGTTTTCTCTAATTGCCTGCAGAGACAGACTGTTACAGATGTTTTTTTTTTTTTTTTTTGCATTTGCGCTTATTTTTTTTTCCTATAAAGACTTTCATGTGCATTATCATAATATATTTTAATATCAAGTTGAAGGACTTTTATTCTGAAATTTTCCGTGAAGATTGAACATTGCAGGAACATTTTTAAAAGAGACAAAACACATATTTAGCATCTACCAAAATGCACTTGCTGATGCCATGAAACATGGCTTACATGTTGATTGTGTATCCGCTTTTTTTCCTTCCACTCCTCGGAGTGGGGGCAACTTTCTCAGGGGTCTTTAACACCACAGACAGAGACGTATTCACCGATGACTCGTCACAGGTCAAGCTCGAGCAGTGGAACCTCCACTCTGACGACTCGCACCCCAACCTGTATTTTAACCAGGCAGATGTGTTACACTTGAGGCAAAGGTCCTCCACCACCCACGGTCACATCTTTAAAGTCATCCGAGCGTCTGTGCTGACCATGCTGTCCAATGCTCCTTCTTATGTACCCCCTGCAAAACACGAGGAGTTCACAAGCAAGTGGAATGAGATCTATGGGAACAACTTGCCCCCTCTGGCTCTTTACTGCCTGCTGAGCCCCGAGGACTCGGCTGCCCTGCAGTTTCTTTTAAAGTTTATGGATAGGATGGCCAACTACCCAGACTGGAAAGTCACCGGTGCACCGAATGATGAGGTCCCCACTGCACACTCTCTGACTGGGTTTGCCACTGCTTACGACTTTATTTACTCCTACTTGGATCAAAACAGGAGGGATGTTTACCTTAAAAAAATTCGTTCAGAGACAGAAGCACTGTATGAGCTCTCCAAGTACAGAGCATGGGGGAAACAGTACCTTCAAAACCATCAAACCACTAATATCTTAGCCATCTTAACTGGTGCAATAGTGGTGGGCTCACATAATGACCCAGAGTCGATGATCTGGAAACAGGTGGCGGTGAACTACATGGAGAAAACCATGTTTCTCCTGAATCATATTGTGGATGGCTCTCTGGATGAGGGAGTCGCCTATGGAAGCTACACAGCCAAGTCCATCACGCAGTATGTCTTTTTAGCCCAGCGCCATTTTAACATTGACAACATGCAGAACAACTGGCTGCGGGGGCACTTCTGGTTTTACTATGCCACTCTGCTGCCAGGCTTCCAGAGGACAGTCGGCATAGCAGACTCCAACTACAACTGGTTTTACGGGCCAGAGAGTCAGCTGGCTTTTCTCGACACATTTGTCATGAAGAATGGAACGGGAAACTGGCTGGCTCAGCAGATTCGGAAGCACAGACCCAAGGATGGGCCCATGGGGCAGTCGTCAGCCCAGCGCTGGTCTACACTCCACACAGAGTACATCTGGTACAACTCACATCTCACACCACAACCTCCTCATGACTTTGGCAAAGCAAGGATGCACATTTTCTCCAACTGGGGGGTCGTTACCTACGGAGCTGGACTTCCTACTGGCCAGAGTAATACTTTTGTTTCCTTTAAGTCTGGTTACCTAGGTGGTCGTGCAGTCTATGACATTGTTCATGACAAACCTTACTCCTGGGTGGATGGCTGGAGCAGTTTTAACCCTGGCCATGAGCACCCAGACCAGAACTCCTTCACATTTGCTCCTAACGGGCAGGTGTTTGTATCTGAAGCACTTTACGGTCCCAAATACAGCTATCTCAACAATGTTTTGGTGTTTAGTCCATCTCCCACCAGCCAATGTAACAGTCCATGGGAGGGTCAGTTAGGGGAGTGTGCCAAGTGGCTGCGCTGGACTGATGAGGGGGTGGGCGACGCCAGAGGAGAGGTGATAGTTGCTTCTGAGCACAGGGACACTATGTTTGTGAGCGGGGAAGCTGTGTTAGCGTACTCCCCGGCCATGAGATTAAAAAGCGTTTTCAGAGCCTTGGTTCTACTAAACTCCCAAACATTGCTGGTCCTCGACCACGTTGAGAAGTTGGCCGACTCCCCTTTGAGGTCTCTCAGTGCTTTTTTTCACAACTTAGACATTGATTTCAAGTATGTTCCCTTTAGATTCATGGATAGATACAACGGTGCCATGATGGATGTGTGGGACGCTCATTATAAAATGTTCTGGTTTGACAGCCAGGGTCGCAGCCCTGAAACCAGAATACAGGAGGCAGAGCAGGCAGCAGAGTTTAAAAAGAGATGGACGCAGTATGTCAATGTCACTTTTCCAATGACGGGCGCAGTCAGCAGAGTAGCTTACGTGTTACATGGGCCATATGTTAAAGTCTCCAACTGCAGATTTACAGATAGCAGCAAAAATGGTGTTAGGCTTTCTTTAACCATAAATAACACGGAGAAGATTGTTTCTATAGTTACAAACTATAAAGACATTGGAGCAAGATTGGCTTATATAGGGTTTGGCGGTCACTGCAAAGTTGTAGACAGATATCAAATCACTAGATACGGCCTTGGTACACAGCATATCCCTAAACAAATTAGCAGTGATAATCATCTCTTTGACATTGGATTCACAGTCAATGTGGTCGCTGGGGTTGTTCTCTGTGTGGCCATAGGATTTTTGACCATGCAGAGAAAGTTTTACGTTTGTTTTAGCAGGCTGATGCGCTACGCCTTACTCTCCGTGCTTGTCCTCTGGATAGTCGAGCTGCTGTTTGTGTCCAACAGCTGTGATCAGCTTCTCTGTGGGGTGAAGTGGAAAGGCGCAGGCACCACAAATGAAGTTAGCCACCAAATCAGGTTGTATGAGCAGCACCGGCTCCCCCTCCCCACCGTGGTTATAACGGCTCTTCCCGGATCGGGGTCAGAAATACTCAAGCACCTTTTTTATAATAACTCGGACTTTGTGTACATAAGGGTTCCCACTGAACATGTGGACATTCCTGAGACTGAGTTTGAATTTGACTCACTGGTTGACACCTGTGAGTGGTCAAGAATAGATGCTGAGCATGGACGGTTTAAGATCATTCAGGGCTGGCTGCATTCGCTGGTGCACAATACCAAGCTACACTTGCAAAATATCCAACTTGCAGAGGGCAGCAAGGTCAAACAGTCCCAGAGAGGGAGCCCCTCTAGGGGTAGAAAGAAAAGATCCAGGCGGAGAGAGTCTACATCTGAGCTGAAGGGGAGGCTGAGGGCCAGCCTGGACAGAGATGCAGAGTACGTCAGGGAGATGAGGCGGCACGTTGCAGAGTACCCCAACGCCCGGGTGGTCCTCAACATGCGGAGCGGCAGTTGGACGCTTAAACTGCCCTTTATTCAGGAAGTGGTTGGCCCCTCCCTGAGGGCAGTTTATCTGATCAGAGACCCCCGGGCATGGATTTATCTTATGGTTTATAACAGCAAACCCAGCCTTTACTCTCTCAAAAACATCCCACAGCACCTTTCCTTGATATTCAAGGAGGATTCTATAAAAAGAGGGTGCCCGGCAATCGCGCTGGAGTTTAAAACAATCCAGTGGCTGCTTTCTCGGTCAGAGACGAACCCTGTCCTAATCCTTGCACATCTGTGGCTGGCTCACACTGTGGCATCGCTCCGAGTCGCTGAGAGTGTCCCCAAAGACTCCTACCTCCGAGTGAGGTTTGAGGACGTGGTCAGCTTCCCCCAGGAGACAGCGGAAACAATACACACATTCCTGGGAGTGCCTGTGTCACCTGCCGCCCTGAATCAATTGACATTCACCACCTCGACAAACCTGTATAACCTCATGTATGAAGGGGACATCTCACCAGCAAACATCAACATATGGAGGCAGAAAATGCCTCGAAAGGACATCAGACTCATTGAAGATATATGTGGAGGTGTAATGAGAAGGCTGGGTTATGTCAGGTTTGCCAGTTAACTGCTGCTGATCAGCTTGTATTTGAGCTGTCATGTTTACTGTAGCTGCCTGTGAAATATATTTTCTTTTTTTTCTTTTGCACTGAAATTTAAGAACGTTAGTGGCCTGTCTGTGTCCAAGTGTTTTGTTCTCAGTGGGGTTGTATTTAAGGACTTGTGTAGATTACACCAACACATGTCAGACAGAGGAATATTTATATGTATAATAATAGGTGGAAGGGATCTTGTGTTTTTCTCCAGCAGCTGCTCATGTTTACTTGTAGCACTCCTTCACTTAAAGAGATTTTTAAACCGTCACTGTCTTACAACAGGAATTGCACGTTTTCAGTACAGCAGCTCATTTCATTAAATATTATTTACTGTCTTGTTTAGGAATGTAAAATCAGTTTTGTTTTTCTGATTTGAGATTTTTATCAGCAAAATTAATTAATTTCTTCTGGAGGGGTTTGTTGACTGGTTTGGTGGAGATATTTTGGTGCTGTTTGAAACTAATTTGCCATGTGTTTCGGCTGAATTCCATTTCCTGGGGTTATCTCTATCCCTAGCACTTCCCTTACCATTTGGCACTTAATTCAGTAAGTGGTTAAAACAGTCCAATGAAAAATGTGATGTTTACATTCCATTTCTGAACATCTGAATGTAAGAAGCTCAGCTCTTGCTGGTTTCTACTAGGGAAGCATCATGCAAACAATCCAGCAGAAGACATCAATAATACTTCTGTTTTTAATGTTTGTTGCAAAAAAACAAAAATACATTAACAAATATACCCTCCTGAAATATAACTTTATTGTTATTAATGTCTGTAGATGTAGATTTTGAGTTTAGGTCCTATCAGAAGTCCTATCAGATTTCAAAACGACCTTAAAATATAGGGTAGACCTGGATTAGCTATCACATTGCTTGTTATTGCTACACCATTAGCCGCTTGTTATTCTGTTGCTGTTATGATTCATGCACAAAACTTTGAGTTGAGAAGGTATTTTTATAATCACAATACCTGGATCACAGTAACTTTTAACAGTGTTTTTGTAAAACATCTAATGCAGTATCAGCTGACTTTTCTGCTGCTAGCTAAACACAGGTAGCAGTAGCCTTAAAATGTTTGTCAAGAGCTCAGTTGGGGTTGGTTGTGACACGTGTGGAGATTAATTTAAAATACAGTCATAGAAACTGGGGTTTCTTCTCAGTTCTTTTGAGGCTTTAATACAGCTGACATTATTACAAAGAACTACATTACTTAATTTCACTGCTTATGCACAGAATAATTTAGTGATTTAGTTAAAAAAGATTCAGCCTTCTGTTTCAGTTAAAAAATGTATTTGGAAGTATGCATTTGTAAACCTAATCTTAAACCTAATCTTAAACTTTGTTAAAATTAGCCTTAAAAATTAAAATAATACCCATTTTATATAATAACTTCACCTTAAGCTGTGAAATACTGAAGAAATGGTAATTATTAAAATGTGTTTCCACGATGAGCAGTTCATGCAAGAAGAAAGTGACAACCAACCACAGGCGACCCTACTGCATGCTATGAACATCTTTTAAAATATACTTTAATTAGGAAGTGCATTCATCTTCAGACGTATTTGAAGTATGCCGAAAGTTAGTCTGACTGCAATGAAGTTATGTCAAAATCTTACTTACTATGTTCGTTTTTCCGTAAATTAATATCTAAGAATAAATCAAACATGACATCACAGTAGTTTTTGTGGTTTTGTTCTTGTGACGAGAAATATAAAACAAACATACTAGTATGCATTAAACTACACATTCATGGTGGGTTGTGGTGATAGTAAAAAAATATATATATATATTTTAGCTACATAACCATAATGACTGTGATACCAAACATAATATATTGGAACCTTTAAAACTAGACAAGACAATGGTTATTGTTCCATTATATATACTTTAATTGAGGAAATATTCTCACTTGATTTAGGAGTGGAGCCCCTACCCCTTTGTTTTTAAGTTTTTAAATGGCTTTATAGCCCAAAAATGGTAAGGTTTGTAAGGGCTATTAAGCCATTTGCTTTATTTATTAAATATTTTCTTGAAAAAAGTTACAGACTGGGAATGTGAACAGACAAAAGTACAACTATTAAAAAATCGATTTTAAAAAGAATAGAGGGTGAGGGGCTAAAAATTAAGGGTGAGATGGGATTCAGTCCTAATCAGAACTTCTGGTTATTTTTCCCTTTAAAAACTGTAACACAAAATGCTGCACGAGAGCCAGAACATCAGCAATTTAGACAAATGATTTGATTGTATTTATATCTTCCATCAGCTTACAGGTTTTATTTTAAAGCTCAAAGATGTCATGGTGGTTGTGTGGCTTGGCAGTTTTACAGGGACTCTTTTGATTGTAAATGAGGGAGTCTGACTTTTTCTTTTAACTGTATGGGAAAATTAGTCTCAGTGTTTAAAAAAAAAGAGCCTCTGAAGATGTAACGCGTAGCAGAATGTGAGTCAGGAGTATTTATGGCTTCCAAAGACATACATCCCAAAGGATCGAGAATGAATATGATTATTATAATGACTCCCTTTAGCAGTTATTGAATCAGTGAGAAGTGCTTAATGGGGATCAAACTGAAAAAAGCCAAACTGTCAGCTCTGATGCATTTTCGAGTCAATGCAGTTTTTAAGCATTCCCCTTTAGCAACTCGCATTAATCTGAAGAATGAATAACCGAGGCTGTGTTTTACTGTTGCAAAATCTTCACTATAAAGAACTTGAGAAACATGCAAACAGCACAAGTTTCCATCTCCTGAAGTGTTCACTCTGTGATCTCTGGTTTGTATTTTGTTTTTTGGTACAGCGAGCTCTGCACTAAACGGCGGGGTGTATAATAAGTTTTGCTTGGGCAAAAATGTATGCCACTCAGTAACCTTTGAAGCCGTCTCTCTTTAAACCTTTTCGTACTGTAACTGGATCATATGTATCATGCATATGGTTCACTCATTTATACACGCAGAACCAGACATTTGAAAAAAAATCACTGGGGTAATCATTTCTCCACTGAAATCAGCTCTGTTTGTTTTCTGCTCTGTGAACACTAAAACCTTTGACTGGCTAGAAAAAAACCTTTTTGATGTTTGTGGTCTTTGAATGTGTAGATTTTGGCAGACATGCTTTCACTTTTGGTGTTGCAATCCTGTTAGCGACTCAGTGTTTTGTATTTGCTTGTGGGGATACAGTTCCTTGCTACTGTGGCCTTGAATTACAATCATTTCCATATAGAGGGGCTTTCTGTGGACTGTGGAGCGGGAGGCGGCCATGACGTTCAGAAAATAATAAATATATGAATATATTCGCAACCAGTCTTTCTTTGGATGCTGTTAACTGCTTTGCACTGTTATAATGTTCTCTGTGATTATATAACACTAGTCCTCATTCTGCCCAGCCTTCTTACAGTTCCAGTCATAGGTTTACATGCAGTTACCATGGGAAATATTCTTTAATGATGCATTTGAATTGTTAATTTTTTAAATGTAGAATCATAACACAACGTGAAACTTCATTGTTTTTTGGAATGGTCAGAATTTATTGCTGATTTTTTGAAAACACTTGGTCAGATTTGTAAATACAGACAAAAAGGTGCGTTAAAACGTAGTGCCTTGCAGTTTGTTGCATATATAGCTGCGTAGCCGCATATTTTGGATTGAGGAATATAAGTAATAATGGCAACAAGCAATGAATATTTGACCACTCTCCTTACCAGGAATGGTAGAAACTTAAAAAAAATGTTTGCCTATTAATCAAGATACATGCCATAGCGTGCCAGAAGCTCATGTACATGTAAACATGTACAGTATGTTCTCTGTATAAAAAAAAGAGCAGGTGACACTCAGTTTAGTGTCAAACTTAGAAAAGTATAGACTCAGAATATCCAATGATGTTAATGACAGAAATATATCAATGTGTAAATAAATAAATAAAATAAATACATAAACAAATAAAAAATCTAACATTGCAAAAAGTGTCTACAAAAAAAAGGTAAATAAAATAAAGGTGGATAAATTTACCTACTTAAATTTTTTCAAGGGTGTTAACAGATTCAAAAAGTCAAACTGAACTGCAAAAATCTTTCCTGGAGTCACTGCTGACAGAATCAACCCATGTGTGTTTTGCTTTCTTTTTTTTCTGCAGCTGCTACTTTCTTTTCTTTTTACAACATTTATCCAGTGCATGTTGTCTTTTGATTTACATAAGGCAGGCCGAATATTACTCCAAGTGGCACTAATGGAAGGGTGAGTGGATGGACGTAAAGTCCTGTCTGATAAAACAGTGGTCAAATTAGTTCTGGAACCTGTAATCAGAATCAAAATCAACTTTAATGGCCAAGTTTGTGAGTACAAACAAGGAATTTGACTTTGGTTTCCATAGCTCACATCGACTATCAAACATCAGTCCTAAACAACTACTACAATATGTAAGATATGTGAGATTCCATAAGATACCTTAAGGAACATTTAAGGTAAAATCTGCAAAAACAAATTTTGCCTATAGTAAGTTTATTATTGCAAAACCAGTTATGATGTTTTGTTTTGGGATCATAGTCCTGATTGTATCCATTTGTCATCCATCTACTTATTGGCATGAGGTAAAAGATTTTGAGGTAGTCCTCCATCTTTGTTATTCCACCTTTGTGTGAAACATCAGCACCACTTGCAGCAAAATAGCACCACAGTATGAGGCTGCTACCACTAAGCTTGACAGTTGGAAATATGTTCTTAGGTTTCAAAGTATCACCATGACTCCTCTAAAAATACTTATGTTCAAATAGCCCAATCTTTTGATTGGCCCAAAATGTTTCTCAAGAAGACTTGAATTTTGGGTAGCTGTACGTTATCTGGGATTGTTTCGGAATGGTGTAAAACCTGGGCACAACTAATTGTCATTTGCACACATGAACTGACCAAATGTCATCTGGGGTAAAGTTTTAAACATGGAGGACTCAAGGAATGGTTTTCAAACCTAAGGGCACTGCACAAATCGTCAAGCACAGTGGTGGTCATGCTGAGGGCCAATTTTTTTTCTAGTGGATGGATACAAAAAGAATAACTTCCGAACTATTAAACTTCACCTGAAAACAACAGCCAGATGATGAAAATTGAACAACTGAGTGTTTCAACAGGACAGTTATTCCAAATAAACATCAGAACTGTTTATGGAATGGGTGGGCTAAGGTTAAGCTTTTGGAATGGCCCTGACCTCAACTGTGTTGAGAATTTGTGGTCCATGCTTAAAAACTGGGGATCTGTCAGGAACCTCCAATACTTTCAGCAATATTGGGCAAACACTGAGTCAGATCTATGGTATGAGTGTGTGTATGGCCATAAAAATGCAGCTGATGCTTTGGAACTTGGTATGGGAAATTTACAGAGTAGGAGTGGGATTATGTGTATATCTTTTGGAAAATTCACAATAAGTTTAAACTTAAAAAATCTCTAAGGTTCTGAGTTGTGTAACCAATCTGTCATGAAAAAAATTTTTAAATGCATCTTTAGTAGACCATAATTTATCAAATATTCATGTTCATGATGAGTGTATGCAAACCTCTGCAAAACAGTCAGACCATACTGCTAATTTTAATTTGTACATTTCTCTTTTGTTAAAAATTCTTCTGACCAAGTGGGGCCTGTGTCTATTCATGGACGTCATTATGCTGGAATAAGAAAACTACCATATTATTAGACATGGATGACAGGAGCCTAACTGTTTCTGAGGTTGATGTGCATGACGAGATTGAAGCAACAATTAGAAACATGTCAGGAAATTGTTCTGCCATGTTCTGACTGGTGAAAGCTGCAGAAGAGAGCACGCCCAAACTGCATCTAATGTCTCGGAGTGGTGAGTCAGTCATTTCGTTACTCATTTGTTCATGATCCCTCCTGTAACAGCCGAATGCTTTGGCGGAGCCCTCTGTGCCTAATCCTTCCTCGAACAGGAACATTATTCATAGAAAAACCTCAGGCTGAAGGGAGGGTTTTCTACAGTAGTGGACTTATTAAGAAGTCTCTTTTGATTACCCTGATCCACGTGACAGAAAAAAAATCATAGAATTTATTTTTATATCATTTTTTTGCTTTTAATTTTTCTGCTTTTACAAAGAGCTGTGTACATTATTTCTGATAACCTTGGGTCCATAGAATCATGCAACCACACAAGGTTTTTTAGAAGAGATACAGTTATTCACTACATATCTCAAGGCTTTGATGTAAATGCTGTCCTCCAAAATCCATCTTTCTGTGACCCGTTTAGATTTATTATGTGACTCCTGATGTGACTCTTGGAATTTTAAAATTGTTTTTCTGTCATTATTCACAAACTTTTTTTTTGCGTTGCATTAAAGTAGGCGAAGGTCTTCCATTTCTACTCGGCAGGGCATTATCTCCATTATCCATTAATTAACTCTGTATTAAGATTCACAACTGCAAACCTACAGGGGCAACTGCATCAATAACAATCACCTTTTGCCATAAATATTTGAAAACTGCTAATTCTAATTAGGTGTAACTCATTTTGCACATACATTAAGGAGTAGGAAAAGTTGTACAAGCTACATAGTTCAGAGACAATCCAAAGTTGTGCCTACTTATCTTAAGGGCACAGATTAGGTACAAAGTGAAATTAATTAGACATTTTGACCATGTAATCACATTTCAGAGTAGAAGAAAACCTCTTAGACATAATCACTCTCAGGCCTCATAAAAACAGGCTCTACCTTTTTTAAGGATGTTGACTACAAAGGTCATTAGTTCTCATTGTAAAGTTTTTATAATGATTTTGAAGGAAAATATAGCATTTATACAGTCTTTACAAAAGGATATTTTTAGGAAACAATTATCTGTACAAGACTTCAATGTACATGTGAGTTGCAATTGCACACTAAGTACACTTGGTTAGTTACTCAAAGAGTTTCTCAGCCAATCACACGGTGCAATGCAATTTCGCATCTAGACAACTTGCAATAGTTCAAACTGGGCATCAGAACAGGGAAGAAAGGGAATTTAAATAACTTTGAACGTCACATAGTTGTTGGTGCCGGATGGGTCGGCCTGAGTATTTCAGCTGATCTACTGTGATTTTCACACTCAAACCACTTCTCTGGGCTACATAGAACGAATAAGAGTAAATATACAGTGAAAGGAAGTTATGTAAACAAAAATGCCTTGTTGATGTCAGAGGAGACTGGGCACTTTGGTTCGAGATGTGAAAAAGGCAACAGTAACTGAAGTACAGTGCCTTGTGAGTAGTATTCGGCCCCCTTGAACTTTTCCACCTCTTGCCACATTTAAGGCTTCAAACATAAAGATATTAAATTCTAATTTTTTGTGAAGGATCAACAACAAGTGGGACACAACCATGAAGTGGAATGAAATTTATTGGATGTGTCAAACTTGTTTAACAAATAAAAAACTGAAAAGTGGGGCGTGCGATATTATTCGGCCCCCTTGCGTTAATACTTTGTAGCGCCACCCTTTGCTGCAATAACAGCTGCAAGTCGCTTGGGGTATGTCTCTCTCAGTTTTGCACATCGAGAGACTGAAATTCTTGCCCATTCTTCCTTGCAAAACAGCTCGAGCTCAGTGAGGTTGGATGGAGAGCGTTCGTGAACAGCAATCTTCAGCTCTTTCCACAGATTCTCGATTGGATTCAGCTTTGGACTTTGACTTGGCCATTCCAACACCTGGATACGTTTATTTGTGAACCATTCCATTGTAGATTTGGCTTTATGTTTTGGATCATTGTCTTGTTGGAAGATAAATCTCCGTCCCAGTCTCAGGTCTCTTGCAGACAGCAACAGGTTGTCTTCCAGAAAGGTCCTGTATTTGGCCCCATCCATCTTCCCATCAATTTTGACCATCTTCCCTGTCCCTCCTGACGAAAAGCAGGCCCAAACCATGATGCTGCCACCACCATGTTTGACAGTGGGGATGGTGTGTTCAGGGTGATGAGCTGTGTTGCTTTTATGCCAAACATATCGTTTTGCATTGTGGCCAAACAGTTCGATTTTGGTGTCATCTGACCAGAGCACCTTCTTCCACATGTTTGGTGTGTCTCCCAGGTGGCTTGCGGCAAGCTTTAAACGAGACCTTTTATGGATATTTTTGAGAAATGGCTTTCTTCTTGCCATAGTTCCATAAAGGCCAGATTTGTGCAGTGTACATCTGATTGTTGTTCTATGGACAGACTCTCCCACCTCAGCTGTAAATCTCTGCAGTTCATCCAGAGTGATCATGGGCCTCTTGGCTGGATCTCTGCGCTTTGAACAGAACCCTGAGACTATCACAAAGCAGGTGCATTTATACGGAGACTTGATTACACACAGGTGGATTCTATTTATCGTCATCAGTCATTTGGGACAACATTGGATCATTCAAAGATCCTCACTGAACTTCTGGAGTGAGTTTGCTGCACTGAAAGTAAAGGGGCGGAACAATATTGCACGCCCCACTTTTCAGTTTTTTATTTGTTAAAAAAGTTTGACACATCCAATAAATTTCATTCCACTTCACAATTGTGTATTCCACTTGTTGATTCTTCGCAAAAAAATAGAATTTTATATCTTTATGTTTGAAGCCTGAAATGTGGCAAGAGGTTGAAAAGTTCAAGGGGGCCGAATACTTTCGCAAGGCACCGTATGTGTCTGAAAGCACAGACAGATGGGCTAAAGCAGCAAAAGACCACTCCATGAGCCATTACTGTCAGCTAAAAACAAGAAACTGAGGCTACAGTTCACACAGACTCACCAGAATTGGTGAACACATTGGCAATGTCCAATGAGTCCCACTTTCAGCTCAATTTCAGCTAGTGTCAGAATTTGGTGTAAACAACTTGAAAGCACGGCTTCATCTTGCCTTGTATCAATAGTTCAGGTGGGTGGTGATGGTGTAATGATACGGGGCAGACTTTGCAGACTTTCGACCGTAGCAACAGTTAAGCATTGTTTAAACAACACAGCCTACCTTAATGTTGTTGCTGACAATGTCCATCCCTTTGAGACCACAGTGTTCCCGTCTTCTGATGGCTACTTCCAGCAGGATGTTGCACCCTTTCACAAAGTTCAAATCCTCTCAAACTAGTTTCTTGAACACGACAAGATCTTCGCTGCATCAGTCTAACAGAGCAACTTTGGGATGTGATAGGATAAAAAAATTAGGACCGTGCAGTCGACAAATCTACAGCAATTGTGTGATGGTGTTATGTCAATATGGACCAAAATCTTTGATGAATTTTTTTCTTCAGGGATTTTTCAATCCAAACCCAGAAGAGTTAAGTCAGTTCTGAAGGTCAAAGGGTGTCCAACCTAGTATTAGAAAGGTAGACCTTTCCAGTACTAGGTTGGCATGTAAATATAAAAGATGTGACCTGTTTTATGTACTAAAACTGGGTAAATCTAATTTTAAATGTATGTATAAAACATCAAACCCCAGATTACAGTTAGATATATAAATCTATGAATATTCATAAATAAATAACATAAAATAGCATTTTTCAAAAGGCTAAGAATCCCCCTTTTTGATTAATTTGTTTTCACAAGCACTATTTAACAAACAACAATTTTTGTAAAAGTATGTGTAAGAGGTGTAGAAAAAAAACATCCTGATTTGACCAGACTGTGTATCATGCTTGTAATAATCTAAGATATTCCAAATACCATCAATGCTTTATAATGTCTTTTTTGTGTTTTTCACAAATTGCAAAGTCTTCATAAATCTTTAAACTGTCTTTTAAAGAAATTGGTGCAGGTCTGACCAGTTAAGGCATCCTATGTTTTGAACTACAGTAGTTGTGATCCAAAGCAGTCTCACAGTCCAGACTCCTTTTAAAAAACACGAAAGTAGTCCTTTAATTTAGCAGACATTTAGAAGCTCTGAATCACACATCATCATGGAGAAGTGAATCATTGGCATCAACTCCTCATTTTCTGCACATTTAAAAAAGTAAAAGAAAACTTGTTTGGTGCCACCCGTTAGACACACCACCCTGGGTGATGAGCCATATCAAAAACTACTACTGCTTAAAGCTTTTTAATACGGGTGAGTTGGACTGTTACAAAACTACCCTAACTGTTACAAAATTACCCCTCAGACTGAGACATTACCTGTAAGGCATAGTAATATATACAGGTGCATCTAGAAAGAAATTTAAAGGGGTGGTAAAATGGGGGTTTTTAATTTTAGGGGTGATTAACCGAAAAGTAAAGCCAACACAAAACTTGATGGGTTTCTTTAACTCTGGAAGTTTAGATGATCTGTCTCTTGTGAGAGACACGGTTGATTATTCACTTTAAAAAAATCACAAAACCATTGTGTGGGCCATACTGACAAAAGGCAGCGCAAAATTTATGTAAGTTGTCCACTGAACATGGAGTGAGTATATGTCTTTGTTACAGTACATTCATTAACTCCTCAGTCAAAGCCTTTCCGTGCTTTGCTGTGTTGACTATGCTTCCACACCCATTTCAACCATATGTATAAACTAAAACATGCACAAAAATGTGTAAAAGAGCTGGTAGCATGTCTACGGCCTCCTCCTTCGCTTCCTTTTTGATTCATTCAGATACAATCACCGGCAACTTTATTAACTGCTCGTTAACGCAAATTTCTTATCAGCCAATCACATGGCAGCAACTCAATGCATTTAGGCATGTAGACATGGTCAAGATGATCTGCTGCAGTTCAAACCGGGTATCAGAATGGGGAAGAAAGGTGATTTAAGTGACTTTGAACGTGGCATGGTTGTTGGTGCCAGACAGGCTGGTCTGAGTTTCAGAAACTGATGATCTACTGGGATTTTCACGCACTACCATCTCTAGGGTGTACAGAGAATGGTCCGAAAAAAAGCAATTATCCAGTGAGCGGCAGTTCTGTGGGACCAAATGCCTTGTTGATGCCAGAGGTCAGAGGACAACAGTAACTCAAATAACCACTCATTACAACCAAGGCATGCAGAAGAGCATCTCTGAATGCACAACACGTCAAACCTTGAGGCGGATGGGCTACAGCAACAGAAGACCACACCGGGTGCCACTCCTGTCAGCTAAGAATAGGAAACTGTGGCTACAATGTGTATAGGCTCACCAAAATTGGACAATAGAAGATTGGGAAAACGTTGCCAGGTCTGAAGAGTCTCCATTTCTGCTGCGACATTCGGATGGTAGGGTCAGAATTTGGTGTCAACAACATGAAAGCATGGATCCATCCTGCCTTGTATCAACGGTTCAGGCTGGTGGTGGTGGTGGTGTAATGATGTGGGGGATATTTTCTTGGCACACTTTGGACCCCTTAGTACCAACTGAGCATCATGTCAACGCCACAGCCTACCTAAGTATTGTTGCTGACCCTGTCCATCCCTTTATGACCACAATGTACCCATCTTCTGATGGTTACTTCCAGCAGGATAACATGATAATCAGTTCACTGTACTCAAATGGCCTCCACAGTCACCAGATCTCAATCCAATAGAGCACCTTTGGGATGTGGTGATACGGGAGATTTGCATCATGGATGTGCAGCCAACAAATCTGCAGCATCTGTGTGATGCTATTTTTTCAATATGGACCAAACTCTCTGAGGAAGGTTTCCAGTATCTTGTTGAATCTATGCCACAAAGGATTAAGGCAGTTCTGAAGGCAAAAGGGGGTCCAACCCGGTACTGGCAAGGTGTACCTAATAAAGTGGCCAGTGAGGGTATTTTTAATACATTATGATTTTAAAGGTCAGTATTTACTGGCAGACTTTTATTATCAGCAAAGTCATTCCCACTTCATGATCTGAACTGATGTGTAAATGATTTATTTAACAATAGAAACAGCAGTCACAGGGAAAAGGCTTAAAAAACAATGTGTGGCTTTTATAGAAGCAGTAGTAGAGAAGGAACACAGATTATCTTCCCAGATGATCTGATGCCTTTAACAAAACAGCAACATTAATGGCTTTGCTTCTTAACCAGAAAAGCTCCCACACAGCTGCATGGGATCTCTGAATGGCTCATCCCAGCCAATTAAATTTAGTGGAATTTTATAGTCATGAAGAAAATGCAAACTAATGTCAAGAGTTTCTTTTATACAATTCATATTTCATCTGAGAATTACAGAAAAAGACAAACATGCTTCATAAAACCCCTCTGATGTCTGATCAGAGGGAACAGATTTGCAGAGCTAATTTAAGCTAGGCGGTTTGCTTGAAGATTATCTTTGATGTCTGATAACCGATGTATAATCATCACCATGAAAGGAGGTTTTCCAGAGAAAATGATGAAAAGCTGCGCTTTAATCTAATCCAATCCGTACGCCCAGCTCTGCAATGTGATCACACTGCCTTCCCCACTCATGGAGGTTATCCAGATAGAAAAAAAAGGGGTACTCCATTTCAGCTGAGTAGTCATACCCTTTCGTTTTCCTCCTTTTATCTTTCACCTTCGGTTGATCCGAGAACCCAGGAGATCCTCTCCCTTGCCGGCAGCCATCGCTCCTGCCACTGCTCATTAATTAACCTTTGCCGCTGCTGCCAGCAGTCAAGGAGCGGCCTGAAATTCAGTCGGAGAGTAATCATCGATTTAGCATAAGCAGGAGGCATTTGTGATGGAGAACTAGACCGCTAATGGAGAGCAACACCATCATCATTAAGAGTTTGAAAACTTAAACATGAAAATGAGGTAGAATACCATAAAAAGCTATTTTTCCACTTACAGATATGGTCAGGTCTTGCCGTGTTTACCACGCGTTTTTGAAGATCATCAAGCTAGTTTGAATACGATACCTGGAGTAATACTTTTTAGTTATGATTTAATTTATTAAGGGAAAAAAAAGCTATACAAAGCATCGTGGCCCTATGTGAAAACGCAATTGCCCCTTAAACCTAATAATTGCCATGAAGCATTTGTGATAACTGAATAATTTCATTTTAGCCACATCGGAGGGTTTTCGTGTATGAACGTCATGCTATGAAATCTCAGTCGGATATAATTCCAGACTTTGACTTGGTCAGAGCGTTTTCTTCAGGATTATCTGCTAAAAAGTGAAGTTTGACTGTCTTTTGCTGAAATGCTGTGTTAGTGGGACACGAGCTATCAAAAAACCTTTTGTCTCGTCAGTCCAACAAATATTTTCCAAAAAGTCGTTAAGATCATCGAGATGTTTTTGGCAGATATAAGGCATATCTGTGTGGTCTTTTTAGTAAGCAATGGTTTTAGCCTTGGACTTCCTCCCATGGATGCAATTTTTGTCCAGACTGTTTCTGTCAGGATCTGTCTATGTTGTGTCCGTTTCCTTATATGTTTTCTCAGCAGGTTCAGTTGGAGGGCGGAGCTGAATGCTGCCTCTCACACCTGTGAGTCGTCAGGCCCATTATGGCAGCTTCTTAAGCAGAGGATTGCTGAGCATTCGACACCTGAGTGTCAACCTTTGTGGTACCTCAAGCCCTGTGTCCTGAATCCAGCTTTCTAAACCTTCCGAGATATTTTTGTGACCTTGCTCTGTTCCTTTTTAAGGTGCCTTCCTGGATCCTCCTGGTGTTTTGGTGGAGCCAACTCTCGCTCGCCTTCTGAAGTTTCCTTCTGGAATACTGGATTACCTTCTCCGGGTTCCTACGCTCAGCTGCCTATGCCTGTCCGCCCTCTAATGAACCACTTACCTCTGAAAACACGGACTATCAACTCAGAAATCTACACCCCCTCCCGGACTTCACTCCAAGCCATAAACAGTAAGGCCTCATCATTCATCTTCCATTCCTCTCTCTCTCTGGAACCAAAACTCACCCTTCTGCTTTCCTCCTCAGTGGATGTTCCGTTGGAGCCGCCCCGAAGTCCCCATTCATGTCATACTCATTCTAAAATAAACTTCTTAAAACTTCTCTGTCTCCTGAAAGTTTCTGCATGTGGGTCAAGAAACTCTGTAAAACGATGACAGTTTCTTATTGTTAAATCATGAGGTCTGCAGTACTTTAGATGTACTTTAGATGTTCTGTGATTATTTCTGAGCTCCTGGATGAATTGTGGATGGGCTCTTGGAGTAGTTTTGGTAGACTGGTCACTACTGGGAAGATTCACAAATGTCAATGTCAATGGATGTCATTAATAATTAATAATTTTTTTAAATTTTTTATACTTGACCTCAAACAGCAATACATCATGCTCTTTTAGCCTATGTCATGTTGTCAGAAAGGTTCTGTTGAAGTAATTTCTTTTACAGGTCAGGTAGTAACCAGATACCATGTGACTCGTGAAATAAAAAAAAAAGGTGGTTTATTACAGGTAATTCATGATTTAGCAATCATTTCTTAACACAGGGCCATGTTGGTTTGGGTAGCTTCTTTCCCCTAAATTAAAATCATCATTTGAAAACAGAATTTTGGTATTTACCCAGGTTATCTTTGTCTACTATTAATATTCGTTTCATGATCTGAAACATTTTAGTGTAACAGAAAAGCTAAAACAGAAGAAATCCATCAAGGGGCAACACATTTTTCACAGTAATGTATTAACTTGAAGAGAGCACAGCCCTTCAGGTGTCAAAAGCAAAAAATCAAGATGAATTTTGTGATGAAATGTGAACAGAGGGTGGTATTCCTATATTTTTTTACTCATTTGTAATGTGGTAAACAACACATCTGAGTTCCCTAGATCCCAACGTTAGAATTTACCTGCTGATAACACCGCTGCGCACAGATGTCGGGTGGTGTGGATTCAAGGAATCGGCCATAATAGGAGTTGACTGGCGAGGAAATATGGCACGTTGTCAATTTGCAGCTGGTGGCAAGTCATTTCTGAAGTGAAAATTGGATCTTCCGTGCCAATAAAGCACAGCGGCAACTGCTAATGAAGCCCAGTCTGGTCTCATAGCAGAGGCAAATCAGACTGCATGAGGCTTTTTGAATTTCACTTCAGGCCACCTTAAAACAGAGACTCTGCGAGTTGTTTATCAAAACACTTCTTAGGGCTAAAAAGTCTATTTTTTGTTGCTTTTCCTAGTTTCCCTAAGCAGTTATTTTCTCTTTTTTATTTTAAAGGAAGCAATTTCTCTATAATGGATGTGCAGAAAATAAGTTATGTTCTCAGACTGGTGTTTCAAATTTTCTACTTGTTTTTTTTTAAGTCCTTCACTGCGTTCCCCCAAAAGAGCTTTTTAAAAAAGCTTTTTAAAACCTGACAATCAAATTAAAGACTGGAAAGGGATCTATCTATTTTCTTGCTAAGCGATATGACAGAATTGGAAATGACTGAAGAATTTACTTTGAATAGCAACACCATGTAGTAGAAGCCAACTTTGACAATTTATTTAACATGGTCTGTTGTTCTGTTAATTGTGGACAGATGGAATTTCTCTTGGAAACTGAACCACTAAAAGCAGTGGTGAGCTTTGGTTTCTTAGAACATTAGAATATTAGATGAGCCCAGTAGTTTAAAAAAGTGTGCATCAGTGTGGTGTGGCAAGGAGGCGATCAGCCTTTGACTGTGTTGAGGTTGCATTCATTGCAGCCTTCACTTCTTCTAGCTTATCCCTGTTGCTTGTGAACGCTTTTCTACACTTTTTCCTTCTACTCAACTTTCTATTAATATGCTTGGACACGAAACTCAAGCTTATTTAGCAATGGACTACTGTGACTAGGGGGTGAATGATTGCTTGTAAGTTTCAAGTCAGCATAACATTTTTACATAAAAAACCCATTATTATTTTTACATTTATTATTACTATAACCTTTTTTGATAATAAGATGTGAATATGGGTTTTTATTAGCTGTAAACCATAATCGTATAAATTTACAGAAATAAATGCTGAAATATATCATCCTGTGTCATGATGTGTAGTTTCACTTTGAGAATTGTATTACTGTAATAAATAAGCATATCAATGCTATTCTAATTTATTGAGGAAACTAAAAATCACCACTTTGCATTTTTTTATCTCCACCACAAATCATTGTTTTCCAAGTGAAGTCTCAAGTCTCTAATAGCTAGATTAATCATTCACCAGATGCATATTGATTCAAAACATATACAGATTTATCTTTTGACCAAATTTAACAATTACTTTTTTAAGCTTTTGATACGATATGCAAAACTTCTTACAAACTGCTGTAACTTACTTTGACAATCCCAATAAAAATCAAAATGTGCCTGCAAATTCTAAGAAAAATAGTAGAATCAACCATTAATGTGAAATTTATGGACGAATCGAGCAGAAAATGCTCTTAATTTGAAAAACCCTTATGTTCCATTTGTGTTCTAATTTTCCACACCTTTTTATACATTGCACTAGATTTAGTTTAGAGTTTTTCCTTCTTACTCTGATTTGAAGGGCTTACAAGACTTACAAGAAACATTTTTTGAAACATTTATAGAAAAGATTTGTGGTCATGCCTAAACAGTAAATATGTTCAAACGTATGTGATATTAGCAAAATATAGAGCCACACGCAATGTAATGAGTGAGAATGTCAAATTGCCTGAATGAACAGAATGCAGAGTGCTTTATTTAAAAAAAATAGTCGTGTCTGTTTGTATCGACACTGGCTTAACAGTGAGAGAGGGACATGGTTGAGAATAGTTGTTCTAAAGCGGCTCAAACTTGAGTTTGAGTGACATCGGCATGGTCAGTATTATAAAGCTGCTACTAGGGTAAACACATTGTTATTAACCAACATCCTTAAGCCTATATCCAAAACTCAAGATGACATCTCTGCTTTTGACAAATAGAAAAAAGGCTTCACAGATTACAGGCTTAGTTTAAAAAAATCTAGAATCAGTGTGGATTAATTTAGGCCAGGTTTAACTTTTTTGTACTTTCTCACATTTGTCTTAATTTTTCTGGGTTCCAATGCCACATTAAAAATTTCTATTTTTTTGTTCTTTTACCATCAAAATTAAGGTTTCAAAAGTCTCAAGTGTGCATTAAAGAATCTTTGTTTTTTTGCAGAATAATCTATTTTAGGTTTGACTAGTATTTTAAATGTAATTAAATACAGTTCAAATTCCTTGTCAAAATGTCCCTTGATTTACCAGTGAATTAGATGCATACTTCAAAGTCATTCACAAACCTACTGTGTATGGTCATATTTTCTTTTATTGTGCACAACCACTTCCTATTGATTGGACCCCTAAATATATAAAAGACTGATTATGAAAGTGCTTGTGGTGCCCCCCACCCCGTGTCACCCTGGGTGGAGAACCAAGCTGCACATATCAAACACTGCCACTGTATAAGATTCATTTTGATCTCATATTTCAACTGATGTGTGCAGATTGATGTGAAGGATAAAAAGACACAAATTGCATGGACAAAATTATTCTGCTGTTGCCTAACTGTTCTGCTTCGGAGAGAATAGGTCCTAGTATGTTGAAGCAAAGAGTAGTAATGCTACAGATATGAGACATGTTTTTATTCCAAGGTGCAGTTATGAATCCAGCTGGCTCGTCTACAGACAGACAGAGAGGGCAGAGAGCCTTTACCTCGATGACACACTAAGTACTCCTTCATTACCAGGACGCAAAAACCACAACCCGGCTGTCAGACTGCTGCCGCGGCCACCACTCTCCTGAACCTTGTCTTGCTAGGTCATGTCTGCACAAAGGAATTATTTTCATGTTTTATATCGCATACAATAGAACTGGTACTGGAGACAGAAAGGGGAAAAAAGAAGATGAATACATGTCTGAGTTTTTGTGGGGGCGTCCAATCCGGACTAATTACATCAAGCATGAGTCATTGATCTCTAATTAGTGGAATTTATGTATTGCAGTAGGAGTAACTGGCCCTATATCATTGGTCACAGCATTTCTTTGAACTTGCAGTGGAGCAGAATTACGGCTGTTCATCTTCACTTACATATTTTTATGTAACAGACATTCAGTGGAGCAGAAATTGAAATCTGCTGCTTCACACAATGGTGTTTTTTGACATGGTGGTCAACCTGTTGCTGGTGTACAGTTATGATCATTTGTAGGTCGGATATCACTTTTGACCTCTTTTCTTTCAATAATGAAATACTAAAACAGTGCTGGAGAAATTGAAACTACCTGTAACCCTGCATTGCTGTAATTTAGAATTCCAAACCTGTACTTTTTGTCCCTAGGTCTAAATCATGACATCAACATTCAACATTTATTTTTCAATCTTTTAATATTAATGAACAGTTATCTTTAATTATTCAACATTTATTTACCATCCAAAAATCTGAAAAAGACACACACAAGCACATCCAGGAAATGGGCTACATCTCACATTCCTTGTGTTAAAGGGGACCTATTATGCAAAATTGATCGTTTTGAATGTTTTTATAGTTCTCTTTGGGTCTCTAATGCTTCTACAAACAGTCTAAATGTAGAAAAAAACCCAAACATTCAGCTCTTTTTTGGCTATAAATGAATGTTTTATTTTCTTCTAGAAAACACACGGTTTCAAAAGCTGTGTAACTGTGACGTCACAATTACACTGGCATCTAGCAACCTTACCTGAGTCGTACCCCTATCTAGCAACTGAAGCGGAGCTCCACCCACTTGATTTTCAGTAGAGCATCACGTCTCAATGGCAGGTTTAACCTTACACACGCTTTACAATGGCTACCCTCAAAGGCATATCTTCTGTTGTTGGCTGCAAAGACCCACATGTGCCCATGCACATTCTCCCGCTCCCGAATAAAAGAGGCTCATCGCTTCATTTAATATTTAAGGGCAATGTTCCAATCACATTGCTGAAGACAGTAGTAGTTTGTGCAGATCAGTTCACCACGGACTGCTTTGAGAACTCACATCAGTACATGTCAGGATTTGCAGAAAGACATAGACTGAAGAAAAATTCAGTCCGTACTGTTCGTGGCATATTTGCAGTTGACAGAAATGTAAGTACCTATTGTTGGGTCTTCGGTTTCGTTTTCACGTGTGCAAAGTGCTGGTTGGGGGTGTGGCCAGTTACAACAAATTTGCATAAAAAGTGACAGAGCCCTAAAATGGCTCATTCTGAAAGGGGCTGAGAATTATTTTACATTTACATTTACAGTCTTTACATTCTTTGTATAGCTCATAGACCTATCCTAAATGTTTAAAAGGAAGTATAATAGGTCACCTTTAAGACACACCTCAAGCTGAGACAACATTAAAAGCTGGGCTAAGAAGAAAAAGACTGGACTGTGGCTCAGTGGTCCAACATCCTCTTTTTAAATGAAAGTAAACTTTATTTTTCTTTTGAAAATCAAGAGCTCTAACTCCGAAGAAAGGGTGGAGAAGAACAGAATTTTTGAAGCTCCTATAGTCAGTTATGATTTGTGGTGCTATTTCATCTACTGGTGTTGTTCCGCTGTGTTTTATGAAGTCCAAAGACGGTGTCGCCATCTACCAATAAATGTGCTCGGAGCCGTGCACTGGTGGCCACCATGTCACGCTGCGTTGATGCTGTAATTCATGCAAAAGATGAAGTACTTTTCAGTATGCCAACAGTTCTGTAATGGAAATCCTGTTTTATTAGGGGTTTTTTATTAGCAGTATAAGCCATAATCATAAAGATTAAGAGAAATAAAGACTTAAAATATATCACTCTGTGTGCAATGTTTCTATGTATGACTATTACTTTTTGAATTTCTTCTCTAAAATTGCTAAAGTGTTTTTGTTTGTGATTTATTGTGATGCAATTGTGTATGTTACAGCTAACATCAATTTAGACATGTATGCTTAGGAGAAAAATAACTTATTTGCAACTGCTTTTCTAAAACTATTGTTGACTTTAACAATTTTTCAATAGTAACACACAGCCTCAGGGATCACATAATGGCTCAAAGACAAATCTCTGCACCAACTGGCTTACCTTTGGATCTTACTTTGCCCCAAATGCCAAATGGACAATGCACCAACTGAATACTATGATGGTTTTAGCAACAGATGCACTGACTATTCCTGTTTATCCCTTTATTGCCCTTTTCTCTTTACAAACCGTAATGAACGATCCCCACCAGACCACGTGTAAGGTTTAAGATCTAATCTTTATTAATCTTTAAATTTTTGTGCTATTAATGCAAGAAAATACATCTCGCAAAACAACTAACCTAGTTTGGTTTCCATAATATCAGTCAAAGACTTGCACATTTATTGTAAAATTTATTCTTAACTGGTGCTGTCCTGACTTTCTAGGTTATGTCTTAAATCAAGGCTGCAATTTAAAACAAAATGACTTTAATGATTTATCTATCCTGACAAACCTCCATTGATCTCCAAAGCAGATTTTTTTAGCAGGATCAGTTCTCCCGGCTCCGGGAGTGTTTGCTTATTGTCATCCGTGTCCCTGACAGCTTTTGATTCGACTCGAAGGCAAAAAATTATGACATTACTTTAATAACTATTTGTGGTCATGGTGGCTTTGCTCCTGAGGATTTGCTATAATGGGAGTAATGTGTAGATGGTGTCCCTCCGGCAGGGCTGCCTCATTAAATGGCTGGAAAAGAGTGACTGGCTGCAGGGGCGATGCATTATTGATGAGAGCGCCTGATTAATTGAAAATATCCTCCACACCAGGGGAGGGTGTTTGGCTCCGTGGACCCATCATGTATGTGTGTGAATAGAGTAAGTAGCTTAATTTTGCGTGAACAACTTAATCAGTTGATGCATGCAGTGCACGGTTTTTTTTCATTGGTATTCAACACAAACAATCTCTGTCTAACATTTGCTGCAAATGCAGTCAAAACATGGATGTTACAAATTGTTGTATTTATATAAGTAGAGTACAGGCAGGGGTAATAATGTTAGGTAATCTGCAGAGTGTCAGTTGGTCTTGCACAACAAGCAATATATCCGTTGGGGGCCTGGAGAGTATTGTTTGTCTCTATCGATGCTGGTCTCTTTGCACCTGTTATGCTGCCTGTGTGCTTTAAATAAAAAATGAAGCTGTAAAGAGATGAGCAACATGACAAAAATAAATGAGCAAAAACTAATCACCTACTAACAATAACACAGAGGGTTTTACAAACTGTGTTTCAACACATCAGAAGATAAAGCTGAACACATATGCATGTAGTCTGACACGTGTGATAAACTGAAATAAATTCAAACTGCCTAAATAACTTAATGTAATGGAGTCCACAATGTAAAATAATAACAATGAACAGAAGAGTAATATCTAGAAATGCACAAAGAGAGAAGATGGTGACTTCAATATTCTAATTTTCGGCTTCACTATGATTTCTGATGAAATAATTATTTGATGTGGCTTTTATAGCAACTACATATAGTTGCTATATATATGTTTTTCTGCAGATAACAGGCTGAGGCGACTAGACTTATTTTCGGCAGTATTACAGTTTTCAGGTATACAGACAGTAAGCTGTACTTAACTTTTATGTCCAGGTTTCTTTGAAGAATGCAGTCTTTTACATGCAGAAGCTCACACTCTGGGCCTAAGAAGGCAAACAGAAAACGCGCCAGAGTTTTGTGGACCTATGATGTCACAGGGATTCCAGTGCTTCTTCCTTCCTAAGAACCTTTCTTGAAAATGGGTTAATACTGTGCATTCTGGGAATCAGTGTCAGGATCTCTGTATTGTTCCTTGTTGTTGCTGCACTGTGCTTGGTCTCTAGGTGGCTCAGGGTTCGTGAGTAGTGGTGGCAGGTGTTCCAGATTCCTCATCAGCCCTGGAGGGTATTTAAGATGGAGGCCGCCAGCAGTTCTGCACCAGAGTGTTGCCCTCAGTGGTATAGACTCAAGCCACAGCTTTGCCTAAGATCTTTCTTTGTTCTTCCAGTAACTTTGTGTTTACTCCTTGCAGACTGGATACTAAAGCCTGACTTGTCTTTGAGAAGATCCATGCCAACGTGGATGTTGTCGCTGAAAATAGGATCTCCTAATCGAGTGGATTATATCTGGTTGGTGAACGCTTGATTCCTAACTAACTGTCTGGCGGCCTTCCCGACGGAGCCTTCCCTGGATTTACTACGTACCTCCACAAGCGAACCCTGTCCACACTACCTCGCAATAACCTCATCAGTCAAACCACAGAGTTACCTCAGACTGAGTTCAAGCACCTACCAGCTCGTTCATCTCAGTGTGCAGTTTCCTCTATTGTCTCACCCCCTCCTGGCGGATCAAGCTCCACTTTCTAGTAAGACAGAATTATTATTTTGTAACATTCTCCATCCTGGACTTAACTCCTTCTCACCGTGTCTACTTACCTTTCAGTGGGTCTCCGGTTCCAGCTCCACTTCCTTTTCCCCAGCATTCTGTAAAATAAAAACTTTTGTCAAACTACATCGGTATCCTGATTGCTTACTGCATGTGGGTCAAAACAATTCGTAAAACTATGACAATCAGAGTTTTTACCAGTCTGTTGTTCTGTGTGTGTGTAGTCCAGCGGTCATTCTATGGCTGGCCGAATAGATTGGACACTCAGATGTGGTGTGTTAAACAATTGGGATGGTAAAGGACTTCTAAGTGCCACCAGATAGCAGTAGCAGCACTCTTCGTTGCAGAGGTTGCTACTAAGTAAAGAAGACTCAAAGTTAGCTATTTTTAGTATCAGTAAGGTATTTAAAAAGGAAGTCAGAGGAACCCTACAGATGCAAGAAGCTGTTTAGAATGAATCTAAACTTTGCACAAAAAGTAGGCTTTTTGTGTCTGTTTATTTCTTTTCTGTAAAAATGCTTCTTGGACATGCATCTTGTATTGTTGGGAATCCAGTTAATTTCACTTTAATAAGTGCTATATTTGTAAAGAAAATGCATTTGTCATTTGAGCTGCTGAGTTGAGAATTTGGTTTGTGGTCATGAAAACCTCTCATCTCCTCTCTGCCAATGTCAAACAGATAAATCTGCTACTGTCTCTTTTTTGGTTTAATTTATTGGCTTGGATGACAGAAATTAGAAGCAACAAGACATAGGTGATTTTAAAATAATTAATTTAACTAATACCCGGTTCAGTCTGCAACATTTTTATGCCAGTTTATGACCCGGCCTTCCCCTTCCGAAATGCCCCGATCGTCGTGATGGCTCTTCAGATATTCTTATCAGATATACCTGCTGTGTCTGGTGTTTTAAGAGTGATCTAGTCCGCTCAGAGTGATGCCAGGAACGCTCCGACCTCAAATCGGAGATATTCAGCATGTTAAATTGTCTTTGCCCAATATCCCAGCGTGTGGGATGTTCCTGGTGGACAAACAAGCACGCAACCTATTGAATGTGACATGTAGCCAACCAGAAAGCGAAGTGCACAAAGGGGAATTACTCTGAACTCACATTTGATCTCGAGAGGGTTTGTGAGTTAAATCTGTTAATGTGTGGTGGCTATACACCACACAAAGTAGGATCAAACCTGATATACCTACGATTTTTTATCTCATAAATGAGGTCACTCTAAAAGGGGTCTCAACGGTTTGTGTGAAAATCACACAGAATCACAACAGTCTGGTACGTTCCTGAATCATAATTCAGAAAATCAATGCTTACAAATAGAAATCAGAGATGTCCTCTGGTGTTGTGATTATGGGCTCAAAGCACTTAATTACAATTACTTAATTATCATTAATAATTGATAATTATTTACCAAAACCATGCTAAATGTCACTGTTTAATCAGCTGCTCCTCCGATCAGCGGGGGAACTTTGACCTTATTTTGACAGATAAATCGCTCTTGCATGAAATAAACACAAACACTTCTCTTTACATATGTGAACACTTATTGAAACCATATGGCAAAACAATTAATATTCTGGTACAAAAATCTTCACCTAACTAGAAATGCACTATTCTACAAAAAGCAGTAAAATGACTATCTAAAATTATAATAACATAAAATATATGCGCATTGAGTGTCTATGAAGATCAAACCAGCAGTTTTATGGACAAAATGTGCAATTTGGGTTAACTTGGCAAGTGGAGCAAAACCACTGTACAGGGAGGCCTTTTTGGTGCACCGATCTGTCTCAATGATGGCGATCAGCTGGTAGAACGGTGGGGCCGCGCCCCTTACCTACTAACAGCTGATTGCCCCAAATCTCGAACAAAGGGTCATAAAACTCTGAGGCGGGAAGTCGGTGGAAAATAAACACCAGTAATAAAATTTGGACAAAGGAGTGGTCAGGCCACGAGGTCCAGACCAACTTTTAAAAGTTCAACTTCTAACAAAAAACATGAACACTAACATGCACCTTGCTGATTGCATCCGTGCTGCACAATTCAGCAACACTTGAACAGCAAATCAAAACAGCTCAGCATAAAACACTTCAATCAGTATTGCATGCAACAAGTTGATACCTTGGATTAACTATTGGTGATTCTAAATCACCATAACTATGCCTCACCCCGCCCTGACCTCTAAATACACCTATCCGATTTAATATAAAAAGATTAAAATTACTTTGACGTTGATTTCTTCTCTCTACTGTTTGAGGATGGGTTGTAGGTCTGAGGAACGGGGGGGAACCAGGGTGTCACGCGTCCGTGATCAACTCAAAAAACTGTAAACTTCTTATCCGTCCAAAATGGGAAAAATATGGTCGACTGAAAAACAAGGGATCTCCTTGGAAATAAACCTCT
Source organism: Crenichthys baileyi (assembly GCA_036173005.1). Lineage (NCBI taxonomy): Eukaryota > Metazoa > Chordata > Actinopteri > Cyprinodontiformes > Goodeidae > Crenichthys > Crenichthys baileyi. The sequence goes on from JAHHUM010000652.1 coordinate 403,287, forward strand.
GTGGGTTTTCACCTGCGCCGGGGTGTCGGCGGGGTCATTGATCGGTTATGAATCTTCTGACCTTCTTGTTTTAGACAGAATTCCAGCTTTCAAGCTCTTCCGAGAATGGCCATATGGAGGAAAAGGCAAGGAAAGTTTGTTTTCCGCAGATGTTATAAACCCGGGTGATGTTAGAGCTGCGACACCTGTTGAGCTGCGCATGTCGAACTGCGCAGCCTAGTCCTTCTGCCCGACCAAAATGGATGACCCCGACAATTGTCTAAATTGTTGGGGTCTCTTTACATATGTCTAAATCTACAGTTCATCAGAGTAAAAACACTGAGAGAGCTATGTATTATAGTTTAAATGATTACTAGTCCTACCCTCTTAAAAGAGCATCACTTCTAAGACATTTAAAATACCTGCAGTGAAAGAAGGTAACTGAATGTCTCACATTTTTCACATAATCATTGTATGATTTACTCATGAAAATTTTACTAAGATCTAAAACAATTAATATTGTGGAAGACCTAAAACAACAGTTAAAACTATTTCGCTTTTTGTTTTTTTTGCATCCAGATGTTTTCAGATTTTGTTTTGTAATGGGTGAGTACACTGAGTACCGAGAAGCTGTATTTTTGGCTTCTTTTGGTGCATCTAATGTTTATTTGTTTAGGTTTTGATCATCTATATATTTTACAGTTTATATTAAAATGAGAAGAACACTCCCTTTACTGATGCTGCTGGACATGGCAGAAAATAGAGATAGAAGAAGGGGCAGGATTTGTGTACATCCTCTAAACCAGCAAAGAAACAGACAAGTGGATTTCTGTCATCTGGTTGCTGAGCGTCGACTAGACAGCTAACAGCATCACCAATATTTCCACATGTCAACAGAGCAGATGGATGAACTTCTGTACCTTGTTGGAACTGAACTGAGAAGCAAGTCTGCAACATTCCGAGCTGCTACTGAATCAAAACAAAGACTAGCTGTTGGACTTAGGTAAGCACTTTTTACACATTACTCAATATAGCACTTGAAGTAAATGTAGCCTACCTTTTTATTTCACTGGAAACTCAAAAAAAAACTTAGCAAAAAGTTATATAAATATATATTTAAATTATAAACTCAAAAAAATCTGTGTATTGTCCCTTTGCGCTCTCTCCTTCCCGTTGTGTGCCAGATGTGGCTGTTGCAGTGGTCACTGGAGTGGGGTGGGGTGGGGTGTCTGTATACATGTCGGATGTTTTGAATACGTGGAAGGCGTGGGTTTTATAGTAGCAATGGGTGTAGGGTTTAATCGCTGCTTCTAGCTTTCATGTGGAAGTAAGATGTTATGATGTCCACTTTGGCCTGCTGACTTCTGTCCCCAATGTCCATGTCTCGAAAGGGTCTTCTGGTCTGGCTGGTTGGCCTATGCGCTAATGTTGTCCTCCCCCTTGGGTTGTGTGACCAAATCCTTTATCTCTCTGTGCACGTTGATTGTATCGAGAGAGAGGGAGCAGGCGATGGAGTGGTTGACACTACAGCGGTGCCTGCAGGTTCCATCTGTCCAGTGGGGCTGAGAGGAGCAGAAGGTTGGTACTCATTTGTCTCCATCTGGGCTGCAGGTGCAAAGTTGTTTTTGGAACTATTTGAGGAAAAATATCAGAATCAGAATCAACTTCAATGGCCAAGTTTGTGAGTACAAACAAGGAATCTGACTTCGGTCTCCATCACTCACGTGTTAACATCATATATTAACATCAGTCCAAAAATGTAGGTATATGTATTCAAGATTCCAGAGTCTTTTTGTCATTATGTCACCATAATGAAATTTTGCTGAGACACCGGCTCAAAATCTACACATGTAGTGCACAGATAAATTAAATTAAAAATTAAAAATTTAATTAAATTTAATTTATTTAAACACTAATTTTAAAAACACTTATAGAAAAAGAATGTAGTGTGTAGTATTTAGTATTTACATAAAGTGCAGCTTGTGCTGAAAGAGTGCGAGATTGGCTGGTGGTTTGTTTGAATTTCAGCAGGGATGTGTAGTGTCTGCATGCAGGAGGACAATTGCCTTCACTGTTTTGGGAAAGAAACTGATGTGATGTTCCTTCATCATTTTCCTGATGGAAGTGGGACAAACAGTGCATTGTCCGGGTGGGTGTGGTCTGTAGCAATGTGTCTGGCCCTTTTCTGGATGCTGCACGAGTCCAGATCCAGTAAATGACATCCCACAATCCCCTGTGCTGTCCTCACCACCCATGCTGAGTCCTTTCTTTCTTGTGCCGTGCAGCTCCCGTACCACACTATCACACTGAGGTACAGGATGCTTTTAATGTGGCCCTGTAATATTTGTAAGCAGCTGAGTAGAGAGTCCAGTCCATTTCAACTTTTTGAGAAAGAAGAGTGGTTGTTGGGTTTTCTTCACTAGGTGAGATGTGTTCTCAGTCCAGGAGAGGCCAGAGGAAATGTGAATGACCATGAACTTTACGCTGTCCAAACGCTCTACAACCTCCCCCTGTATGCAGAGAGGAGCGTGTTCAGTCCTTCTGGACCTCCTGTAATCCACTATGACCTCCTTTATCTTGCTGGTGTTCAGTCTGAGGTTGTTCCTGGACCACCACTGAGTCAGATTGTGGACCTCTTCTCTGTAGTGTGTCTCATCAATGTTAGATATGAGACCCACCACAGTGGTGTCATCCGCAAACTTCACAACCATGTTTGTTTTGTAAATCTCAGAGCAGTCGTGTGTGAATAGGGTGAAAAGAGCAGAGCTGAGAATGCAACCCTGCGGCTTGCCAGTTTTGAGGATCAGTGGGGCAGATGTGAGTTACCCTATCATCACCACCTGGGGCCTGTTGGTGAGGAAGTCACTGATCCAGGAGCAAAGTGGTGCAGATAAATAAAGGTTGTGGATCTTCATGGCCAGGATGTCAGGAAGGATGGTGAAGAAGGCTGAGTTAAGTCCACTTATAGCAGCCTAACATAGGTGTTAGGGTAGTTTCTCTTAAGGGAAGGTCAGCCCTGTTTATCCTTTCTGCAGAGCTAATTATTACAATTTGGAACCTGTCCTGTTTTGTGGATAAGCCAAACCAAACAGTGATGGATGAACAGAGGTCAAACTGAATAATTGCAGTGTAGAAGATGATCAGCACCTCCTGAAGAAGGTTGTACTTCTACTGAGTTGCTGCAGGAAGTACAGTATGTATGTATGTGTGAGGACCTCCTCAGGTTCTAAGAAATATGTATATGTAAATATAAAATTTACAGAATGATCCTTTAAAGTAATCATCAACTATATAATTATTCACTAAACAAATATTTGTACTTTATGATTAATTAGAATGTATGGATAAACTGACCTTCTTGGTTGCAGGTATGGTATTAGGAAGGACATATATTTCCATTCTTTTGCCATCCCCCAACTGATCCACTTAGCAGAGTTTTTTTTTCTGCTGTTGGTGTACCCTATGACCCTATATTTGATGAGGCTGTATTTGATGAGGCCGTACCCAGGACATAACCTAACTCACAGAAAAAGGATCTTCAACTACCAGCTGTCAGGAGCACGAATGGCAGTTGAAAATGCGTTTGGCAGTCTGGCCTTTAGATAGAAGATTTTTTTATCACAGAAACAACCTACACACTGCAAATGTTGACACTGTTGTTGTTGCCTGCATCTAGCACAACTTTTTTCTTGCACCATGTGGCAATCGAAGAATGCTGGATGGTGCTGAGCAGCGGGGCAGACACATGGTGCCATTGATACACATAGGAGAAAACCGTGTATCCAGAAAGGCCTAGGGAGATCTTCTGTTTATTTTTTCACTCTCCTACAGGCATTGTAGATCGGCAGGACAGGATGGTGTAGAAAAAACGTTATTGAGTGTTTAAATAATATAAATAAATCCAGTGTGTATGCATGTTTTGTTTCTTAAAATAAATGTTTTTAACTGTCTCTTTGTTTTAAGAATCTTTATTAAAGTTTTATAAATATTTCACAAGGATTAAATGAATGTAGTTCAACAATTGTCTGAAGTTTCTGGCTTTTCACAGGAGGGCACTTCACACCTTACAAGAGCATCCACCTATCATGTTGCATGGGAACAACATGGGGATTGAAATGTTTGCACCACAATCCTGGAATGAATCTGTATGCACATAATCATGCATTTTGCACACATTATAATAATGCACTTACCAACCACTCTCAAAAAGTATTGTCCATTGCCCATTTACAGGGGTTGGACAATGAAACTGAAACACCTGGTTTTAGACCACAATAATTTATAGGGCCTCCTTTTCCAGCCAATACAGCATCAATTCGTCTTGGGAATGACATATACAAGTCCTGCACAGTGGTCAGAGGGATTTTAAGCCATTCTTCTTGCAGGATAGTGGCCAGGTCACTACGTGATACTGATGGAGGAAAACGTTTCCTGACTCGCTCCTCCAAAACAACCCAAAGTGGCTCAATAATATTTAGATCTGGTGACTGTGCAGGCCATGGGAGATGTTCAATTGCACTTTCATGTTCATCAAACCAATCTTTCACCAGTCTTGCTGTGTGTATTGGTGCATTGTCATCCTGATACACGACACCGCTTTCAGGATACAATGAACCATTGGATGCACATGGTCCTCAAGAATGGTTCGGTAGTCCTTGGCAGTGACGCGCCCATCTAGCACAAGTATTGGGCCAAGGGAATGCCATGATATGGCAGCGCAAACCATCACTGATCCAACCCCATGCTTCACTCTGGGCATTCAACAGTCTGGGTGGTACGCTTCTTTGGGGCTTCTCCACACCATAACTCTCCCGGATGTGGGGAAAACAGTAAAGGTGGATTCATCAGAGAACAATACATGTTTCACATTGTCCACAGCCCAAGATTTGCTCTCCTTGCACCATTGAAACCGACGTTTGGCATTGGCATGAGTGACCAAAGGTTTGGCTATAGCAGCCCGGCCGTGTATATTGACCCTGTGGAGCTCCCGACGGACAGTTCTGGTGGAAACAGGAGAGTTGAGGTGCACATTTAATTCTGCTGTGATTTGGGCAGCCATGGTTGTATGTTTTTTGGATACAATCTGGGTTAGCACCCAAACATCCCTTTCAGACAGCTTCCTCTTGCGTCCACAGTTAATCCTGTTGGATGTGGTTCGTCCTTCTTGGTGGTATGCTGACATTACCCTGGATAGCGTGGCTCTTGATACATCACAAAGACTTGCTGTCTTGGTCACAGATGCGCCAGCAAGACGTGCACCAACAATTTGTCCTCATTTGAACTCTGGTATGTCACCCATAATGTTGTGTGCATTTCAATATTTTTAGCAAAACTGTGCTCTTACCCTGCTAATTGAACCTTCACACTCTGCTCTTACTGGTGCAATGTGCAACCAATGAAAACTGGCTACCAGGCTGGTCCAATTTAGCCATGAAACCTCCCACACTAAAATAATAGGTGTTTCAGTTTAATTGTCCAACCCCTGTATCTATCTTTATAAAAAGGATGAGTGGTGTTGTATAAAATACTCTGGTTCTTAACTTCCATAATTATTCTTTCTTCCTCCATTGCTCTCTCACTTCATCTGTCTTGACCGATGCTCTTACTATAGTTTAGTGACAGGACATGATGCAATAGGTTTTAGAATAAAATCTATTATTTTTGTTAATATTATTGGTGTATGTTACGCATAATCATAAATCAGCTGTTTAGACAGCATAGATGCATTAATATATGTGTATATTTATTAATATAGCGGGGCTTCCACAAAATCTAGTCTGTCTTTAGTGAAATATTTAATAAATATGAATGTTTTTGTCGTTCAATTTCCTGTTTGGTGCAGTGTGATCTGTGTAGATTGACTCTGAACTCGTGCCGGCGTACGGCAAAAATAGACTCTGGTTGAATTTTGGCAGAAGCGCAGGACACCAGGCAGTAAGTGCCTTTCAACTTTAGAGGGACAGATTTCCTAAAAGGCTCTTTGCATCATAAAGGGGAATAAAAAATTATGTATGTTTTGAAAATCTGTGGAATAACTGATTGTGATTCGCTTATGTTTCACATTTCTAAAATTTTTAGGTTCTATGGCTTTGGCATTTGCCCATTAAATTAAGTTGAAGGAATGATCACTCATTCTTCAGATGTTGTTCAAACTCCCCTGAGATCTAGCAGCTATGTAAACAACAGCATATTAGGTGGCCATTGTTGGCCAAAATTAATTAGAAATAATTAATGTTGGAGTATGCTTTGTGTAAATTGTTATATGTATTCTCTCCTTTCTATATCCATCAAGATCTGTGAATGCTACATATCTATCACGTAGCAACTAGAATGGAACTTTTTTATGATTTATTCACGCTTTTACCAACTTCCCCTAGTATACGTTATATATTTTATACTTTCCTGTGTCTTTATTCTCTTTATGAGCTCCTAACTATTTTCTAGCTGTGGCCTTCACACAGCCAGACAGCATTTTGGACAGTCTTTCCCAAGCATTAGGCTAAAGACACATTTCCTCACTCCTTGCAGAAAACTTCCACGGTAAGCTGTTTGCCTTCTTAGCCTCTTTTGACACTTTCAGCCCAAACCTTCAGACTTAGCCTCTGATCCATGGTACAGTACCTCCATTACTGTATCTTGTTGCTTTCCTTTCCTTTGTCAACATGCAAATTTAGTCCATTCTCCTTGCTGAAGTTCCATTAAGACCCATCAAGGCCTGCAATCAGGAGTCTGTCTGAAGTCATGCCAGGGGAAATTACAAGCCCTGCTGGCAGCTGCCAATATGAGATGACTTATGTATAAACCCACGTTAATTTGAAATTCATAAAGGCGGAATATATTACTGAGTGTTTCACTTTTTAAAATGCCTGAAGGACATAAACTTGTTTTATCTCTTAGTCTGATGAGGCATTAACTGACTAAGTGACTAAAACATTATTGCATAGTTATTTATAAATTATCCTGTATCCATCAAGGTTTTTTAATGTGAAGGGAACTTAACAGAGTCTTGAACATGGGCATTTTGTCTTTATTTGTGTAGAAACACCGCATTTTAAACTGAAAGGAACCAAAGCCATTGGGTGCAAATAAATACCATGTGCCATTTCTTCCAAATATTTGGTTCCTTGGCAGCATATGTAACATAACGAGATGTGGAGTGCAGGCAGCAGTCACAAATTGTTTACGTTCATGTTAAAGATTGGAGTCAGAATCATTTCTGTGCCCCCTCCAGAGAAATGACGGTCAAAGAGTGAAGACTGCAGAAACAACAAGCTCCTCTCCCTCTAGCTCCACGACTGGAAGCTGTGAATTTGAGTATGTGCAAATGAAGACAGCAGTTTAACAAATTCACCTGCTTTTAAGGGCTATCTGGTTCTTTAATACCCAAGGTCAAACTCGTGTCCAAATTTTTGGAACAAAGTCAAGCTTGTTTTCAGAGCAGGTCTGATTCTGCCAGGACCCTCGTCCCCAATACTGTTTGTAGAACTCATGGATGGGATTTCAAGGTGCACTTGTGGGGAGGATGGTGTCTGGTGTTGCATTGTCAGGGTCTTTTATCTTTTCTTTTTCCAGATGATCTGGTTCTATTGGCATCTTGAATCTATGACTTTCAGCATGCACTGGAGCAGTTCACAGCAGAGTGCCTGGGATGAGAGTCTACTCCTCTCAGTCTTAGGTCATGGTCCTCAACCAGGAAAAGGTGGATGCTCCCTCCAGGCCGGGAGGGCGAGGGATTTAAATTATCTTGATGTTTTGTAATCGGTGACAATAGGATAAGATGGAAAACAGATTGAAGAACTGAGGCCTTACCTGCAGTAATGCGAGTGCTGCTCCAGTTTGTTGTGGATAACAAAGAGCCTGGGCCATAAAGCAAAACTCTCGATTTACCAGTCTGTACCATCCCTGGCTGTCAGGTAGGCTGACTAAACTTTGCGAGGGGGTTGCATCATCGGGCGGGAGCTTGGAGTAAAGCCAATGCTCCTCTAAGATTAAAGAAGTCAGTTCAGTTGGTTTGGACATCCGATCAGGATGCCTCTTGGACACCTCCCTTTGGAGATTTTCTGTCCTAATAGGAGGAGACATGAAGGAAAACCCACAGGCCTCTGGAGGTACTATATTGCCAGAAGTTCATTCAGGGATCTCCTCAGAATGAGCTTCAGAGTGTCACTGGGAGGAGGGATGTCTTGTGCCCCTTTTCCACTGAAACATGGGGTTTCCATGGACTCACTAACAGCTAGAGTTATGGCTTAAAGCCCTGGCTCGAGCCGTCAGTGTGGTACACTGTCCCGCTATTATTGTTACTGTGTGGCATTGTCAAATTAATCTGCATGAAACTAATAAAATAAATAAATAAATAGAAAATAAAAACATAAATGAACAAAATACAAATAATTTTTGCATTATTGTATATGCAAGAATGTCTTATTTGTTTTTTATGTATAAAATCACTGGGATAATTATCTGGAACACAACCCAGCCAAAACTGATATAATAAGGCACAGGGGTTTTAAAGTGAGGGGGATGTCGCAGGAGAAGCGGAGAAGAGAGATGCTGCTGTCTGGACTGATAATCCTCCAATTTTGGGCTTTATCAGGAAGTTTTTGTCTCGGTCATGGCCACAACGAGGACAAGGATTTTAAAGCACAAAACCGCTGACTTTTGACTATAGTAAAGTTAGTATTAGGTTGGGTATTGGATATTCGTGCTCCGCGGATTCACCGGAGTCTTTCTTCCGCTTGACCCAACGCAGGCAGTCTGATTACAGACAGCTGCTCTCTGCCTGCCCCTCCTGCAGACACTGGTTCGCTTAAGGGCTGTAAATAAAATTCCAAACCGGACAGACTGTTTCATAGCTGTATTGTTTTGTGAGTTTTAGGGGAAATGTTTGTGCAGCTGAACAAAAATTATTCAAATAAAAGTAAAAATGTATTTGGAAGAAGTTCTGACTAAATGTTTGATCAAAATAACATATTCTTTTTGTACAAAATGATGCTATCAAAAATATATTTCTAAAGTTATTTGCAATGTCTGGTATTTCAAATAATACAATTCAAATTTATAAAAACAAATAACATCAATTAAAATAAATTCAGGCAGAAGAAACACATCTCCAAATTCTATCTTTTTAACCCAGTATTTAAAGTAGGTAATGTATATATGTTAGAACAGGGTCAAGTATTTCCTGCGTTATTATTTACTGTTGACTGTATATTCATCATATTAGTACGTGACCCCCAAATGGCTCAACAGGTTCGGCAGGAAAAAAACATTAGAAAAATTATGCTTCTGTACATAGGTGTCTGTGTCTGGTAATGTTTGGTTAAAACATGCTTGTTCTTCATTCAGTGAAGTAAATAAGGGTGGTAGAGTGGCCAGAAATTGTACTCAAGTTGGAGTGGCTTTACTTTAAAATAATATAACTAAAGTAGAAGTAAAAAGTATGCAGCAGTAAAACTGCTCCTAGTAGTACCTTTGTTTCAAAAAGTAAAGTAAGTGAGTAAATGTAACATCTTTGTCAGGTCATGCCACGGTTAACTGGTCTTAGGTGTGAGTGTGTACTTAGCAGTTTATCCTGTGTGTTGCTATGTTTCTCTGTATTTGGTGTCTTGCCCAGTCAAAGCTGGAGATAGAACCCCAACCTCCAGCCCAAAAGACTGGGTGAGCAAAATAATCCAAATGTGGTTGTTCATTCATCCAGCAGTTTTAAGACAACAGCGTTTGCATCACTGAAAGATTCCACCTCAAACCAGCTCCAGGGTTTTATTCTTATTTTATGTTATAATCTTCCCGAAAACCTGTTAAAACTGCCATTAAAGTTCCATCAGATGTTCATCTGCCTTCACCCAGCATGCCACATCGCCAACATCTTGTTCGGATATCTGACGTAGTTTTGTATATTTTTGTTTTACCTAACACCCATTTTTTTCTATCTCAAATACTGCATGTCATCCTTTTGTAGACCAAATATAAACACCCCACTTCTAATAACCTTGTATGATGTCCTTTCTCTTTTCCCCACTGTGTTGTGTGATTAAGCTCAATGGACTGTAACAGGTAAAATCAGAATTACAAAGACTAAAAAGACAGATAATCCCTTGAATTGCCTCTGTGTCCTTGACACGTGTGCTGCTTTTATGTTAAAAAATAACCTTTGTGCCATTTGCAACAAGCAGCAACATCCATGCAACAAGCTGTTGTGGATCTGCTTCCCAAATGACCCTTTCTCTTCTGAAGGCCGTTGATTTCAGATAATAGCTTATTCCTTGGAAAATCAATCAGATTCACTTTAAAAATTGTCAGCGTGTATGTTTGTTTGCTGCCCGTAATCATGTTTACTCTGCTCAAACTCTGGTTATATTACATCAGAATTGTGTCGTTATAGAAAGCCAGCTGAATTACATTTGCTCGCACTTTTGATCATCGGGTCACTAGATAAAGGCTATCGATATGTGTTCTCTTCTAGATGTTTTTTCTTTCAAGGACTGCACGTTGCTTTTTATTTCCACCCAAGTAGGAATGATCTTCAGCTAATAGCACTCACTTAGAGCCATGTAACTGGAAAATAATAACCCTCTATGATAAATTAGAGTCATTTTAAGGTCTTATAACCCGAAGGTGCACAATTCAGAAATTCATATGAACATTTGGTTCAGCGCTCCTTTGATAATACATTACTTTCCCTCAAGTCCTGTGTAGGAATCTGAGTTACTGAAAATGAGGTTTATTTACTTGGTATTTTCTTTGATGAAGGTTTCCCATTCCCAGGTGATTGAAGTGTCAACATTTGGCAGGTGTAAATGTCCGCCACAACCCAGTTCACCGTGTTTCCTTCGGTTGCCAAGCCAATTTATGGTAGACTTTCATTAGGATTATTGGCAGGGCTGTCAAATTAATATTTGATGGGGAAGAGAAGGAGAAAAAACTAAATGAGGGCATTTGCAAGTTCATGAACATTCTTATTAGTAGAAGCCAATATTTTGTAGGTCACGGTTGAATAACATACTGAATTATCAATATCGTTTGTATTTCATAGCTGCTGCAGACAGAGCACTCACTGAAAGTGGTATGTGCTAAATAATGCTAAATAAAGTTTTCGGGTTTGTTGGGTTTATCATTTTTGTAATAAATTTTAGTCAATAAGAGGAGGTTGAGAACCCGCCAAGTTGTGTTCGCAAAGCTCACAATCACTACAATAGTTTTTATTTTCATGCATTGGGAACACTTCACATTATATTCTAAAGCAAACCATAAGGATAAATATATCAATCTTTTAATCACAACACAAATAAAGAATATTGTGCTATTTAACAAAAATAGAAGTATTTTTCTTTGCGAAATCAAATATTTACTGTATAAAATGGTAAGAACTGCTGCACAGTCAACCAACTTCTGGCACCTGTAAACAGGTATTCCAGCCCAGGATGATTATACAACTTTCCACATCTCATCTGCATTACTTGGTTTTGGCTCAGAAATAGCATTTTTGATGTCACCCCAGAAGTTTCCATCGGATTACGGTCCGGGGATTAGGCTGGCCACTCCGTAACTTTGATTTTGTTGGTGTGAAACCAAGATGCTGCCCGCACCGTGTGTATGGTGTCGTTTTCTTCTGAAACAGGCACTTCAAAGGCATTTCCTCTTCAACTTATATCAACACGACCCCTTCAAGTATTCTGATATATGCAAACTGATCTATGATCTCTTGTATGCGATAAATAGGCCCAACACCATAAGAGAGATCTCATTATATCATGATGCTTGAACCACCATGCTTCACTGACTTCAGAGTGTGCTGTGGCTTCAAGGCAGTGTTTAGGGTCGTCTGACAAAATGTCTGTGGCCCTTGGACCCAAAAAGAGCAATCTTACTTTCATTAGTCCATAAAATGTTTCTCCATATCTATTAAGACCAGATGGCATATTGGATCCTCTTCAGCACACATCTTTCTTTAACAGTGGGACGTTGCGGGGGCTTCTTACCGATAGATTAGCTTCACAAAAGCATCCTCTAATTGCCTCACTATTCACAGTTAACTTCAGACCTTCTTTGATCAACCTGAAACTGATCATTGGCAGAGTCTTTGTAGTCCTAACAATCCATTCGAATGGCGGTATTTCGTTTTCTCTCACGTCTTTCTGGTTTTGCTTTCCATTTTAAAGCATTGGAGATAATTCTAGCCATTTTCTGCACTTTTAAAATAATTTCTCAAACAATGTCTTAATCGAAGTACACTGTTCAAAAAAATAAAGGGAATACTCAAATAACATATCCTAGATCTGAATGAATTAAATATTCTCATTGGATACTTTGTTCTGTACAAAGTTGAATGTGCTGACAACAAAATAACACAAAAATCATAAATGGAAATCAAATTTATTAACCAATGGAGGCCAGGATTTGGAGTCACACACAAATTAAAGTGGAAAAACACTACAGGCTGATCCAACTTTGATGTAATGTCCTTAAAACAAGTCAAAATGAGGCTCAGTATTGTGTGTGGCCTCCACGTGCCTCTATGACCTCCCTACATCGCCTGGGCATGCTCCTGATGAGACAGCGGATGGTCTCCTGAGGGATCTCCTCCCAGACCTGGACTAAAGCATCCGCCAACTCCTGGACAGTCTGTGGTGCAACATGATGTTGGTGGATGGAGCGAGAAATGATGGCCCAGATGTGCTTAATCGGATTCAGGTCTAGGGAACGGGCGAGCCAGTCCATAGCTTCAGTGTCTTCATCTTGTAGGAACTGCTGACACACTACAGCCACATGAGGTCTAGCATTGTCCTGCATTAGGAGGAACCCAGGGTCAACAGCATATGGTCTCACAAGGGGTCTGAGGATCTTATCTCGGTACCTAATGGCAGTCAGGCTACCTCTGGCGAGCCATGCGGCCCTCCAAAGAAATGCCAACCCACACCATTACTGACCCACTGCCAAACTGGTCATGCTGAAGGATGTTGCAGGCAGCAGATCGCTCTCCACGGTGTCTCCAGACTCTGTCACGTCTGTCACATGTGCTCAGTGTGAACCTGCTTTCATCTGTGAAGAACACAGGATGCCAGAATCGAATTTGCCAATCCTGGTGTTCTCTGGCAAATGCCAAGCATCCTGCACAGTGTTTGGCTGTGAGCACAACCCCCATTTGTGGACGTCGGGCCCTCATACCGTCCTCATGGAGTCGGTTTCTAACCGTTTGTGCAGACACATGCACATTTGTGGCCTGCTGGAGGTCATTTTGCAGGGCTCTGGCAGTGCTCCTCCTGTTCCTCCTTGCACAAAGGTGGAGGTAGCGGTAATGCTGCTGGGTTGTTGCCCTCCAACGGCCTCCTCCACGTCTCCTGGTGTACTAGATTTCCCCCTGTTATCTATTCCATTTGCACAACAGCACGTGAAATTGATTGTCTGTCAGTGTTGCTTCCTAAGTGGACAGTTTGAATTCACAGAGGTTTGATTTACTTGGAGTTATATTGTGTTGTTTAAGTGTTCCCTTTATTTTTTTGAGCAGTGTATATTGTTCGTTTGAAGAATGCCTGCAATGACCCATTTTCTGTGAGTTTTTAGTATGAAATGCATGTACAACACTACTTGCATCATCCTTACTTGATTGACACCTGGTTCTTCACAGAATGAATGACCTCAGTAACTAAACTCCACACTGCTATTATTTTGAACACGCCTCTTTCAATCAATTATTCAATTATACAGAATCAGGAGCATGCATATAAGCAATGTTGGTTCTGCTGGTTTTTTATGACTCTACTAGACCTAGGTCATTATTTGCCATGTGGTAATATGATTTCTACCAGGAATAGTGATTTATCTAGTTATTCTAGTTAGACTGCTGTTATTTTGAACACAACTGTATGTGCCATTTCAACACGTCAATGTCTCCAGCACAGTGATGACAGCTTACTTACTTGCTGTCTGATTCTGTTAGGCTGCATTTGGTGTAAATGTCAAAAAATAAAGCTATCAAAATGGTTGACACCAGTGCTGACATTAAATGTTAACCAAAAGCTTTTTCGAAGATGAGATTAATGACATTTTATCAGGTTTAGAATTGGTTGCAGATTACACTTTTTTTTTTACTGAAGAAAGTAACAAAGAAAGATGCTAAAACTAGATTAAAACTCAGCAGTACACATTCTATCTGCACAAAAGAAGCAATTAAAGATAAAAGGCAAGAGTCAAGTGGAGCATTTTAAACTGTCTTCTTCAATATGTCACAAAGCCACAATATATATCGAGAAAAAGCAACTTTAGAGCTCACTCAGTTACTTTGTGAAATATAAATGTAGTTTACAAAAAAGAAAGAAAAGTATATGAATGCATCTATTTTGAAAGACTCAATTACTGTGTGATGACTGCAGTGGTTTTCTGCCAAAAGTACAGCTCTTTGGAAAATATAACATAGCTTAATAGCAGGATTACATGTTTTCAATATGATGCCGCCTTGTTAGAGAAAATCCAGACCTGTTCAATTTAAATGCTGTACTTTGTAATTAGGTAGTTTGGGGCACCAGTGGACTAAAGAGAATAAATGCAGCCTTAATTTATTCATTTCTTCACATTCTTAATTTTTATTTTATCCTGTTCAAGTTATGACTGCAGTAGGCTTTAGACTTAGGTGAAAGTACAAAGAAATGCGGTGGCATCAGGTGTGACAGGGTTGCAGGCAAGCATTGGAGCATCCAACAGTCAGTCAAAATAGTGAGCAAAGGTCACCAAACACAGAGAATGCCTCATATGACGGTTGGATATATTTTGCTGCAATTGTCGCTCAAGGGTTTGTCTCTAATAGCTCACACAGCTAGAGAATAAATTTATTTGCCCATTCTTCTTTGCAAAACAGCTCAAGCTCATTCCATATGGGTGTCTTGTGAAAATAAACTCTAAAATCTTGTCAAAGATTCTCAATTGGTCTGGACTAAAAATTGTTTGAAAACCCATTTTCTTTTCAGTTCACATCTATGTGCTAATTTGTGTTTAACTGTTACATAAAATCCCAGTGAAATACATAGCAGTTTATGGCTGTAATCTGACAGAGTTGACATATATGGAACTGGTACAGCTTCTGCAAAGCAATGCATTTTAAGCTTGTGTTATAATCTTTAAACCTGAAAACTTGAAGAGCTTGTCTTTTTTTCTTTAGCTCTTTCTTGGTGGCAGGCTGATTGCCGAACATCCTTTTAAAGTAATTCACTGTCTTATATCATAAATGTGATGCTGATGTTTACAGTCCGCAAGAGAAACTCCAGAGAGGGGAGATGTGAATATATTGAAGGCAGAGAGAAGTTCTAACAGTGTTTATCTATAAGAGGCTTTTCTTTCTTTCTTTCTTTCTTTCTTTCTTTCTTTCTTTCTTTCTTTCTTCATCCTTAACCTCTTCCTGATCTGACGTGCAGAGCCAAAACATGAGATCAAGGCAGCTGCTCTCATCTTTCACTGGTTCTGATGATTTATGTAGGCCACATGTTACCTGTTCTTTCATAATGCTCTAGTTTTGTGGCACCATGGTGATATAAAAAATAAATAAGTAAAAATGCGCACATGAAAACATAGACAATTACAGTTTCATAATAAGATGATACCAAACATCAACAACATCTCAGTTTCCCTCCCTCACATCATTTAATTTAATTTTTTTTTTTTTTTTGATTTTTTGTCCTGTGGTACAGTTTTAAATGCCTCTGACCTGGAATCAGAACAAGTACATTTAATTTATCATTGCAAAGGATAACAATTTTATTTCAGTCATCTAATCTTTTTGAGGCATATAAATATATTTTGGCCTGTGGAGTTGAAGAAATAAAATACTTTAGCATCCACAAATAACTGATGACAGTGAGAGTCTTATAACAACACGTGAAGTCAGTGATTAAACTGGTAGTTTGTTAGTCTTAAGATTGAACATCTAGCTGTGATTTTCAATTAAACACATTTTCTTCATTGATGGGAGCGGGCTAACTCTTTGACAGCTTAACATATATAAATCTACTCTGATCAACTTCAAATAAATAATAGGAAGGGTCAGCTCTCGCTAGTAGGAACAGTATTCAGTGATGACAAACACATAACAGCTCAATCTAAGTAGAATATATTTCTGCTTAAGGTATTAGGAAACCACTGCTGCATATTGCACTTTATATACCGATAATAATTTTCAGATTTGTTCATACTGCTACTTTATCACAACCATAATAACAAATCTACAGTTCAAAGATGTTTCTTTGTTAGAGGAGCTCTATGTGACAGAGGGCTACACATTCTTAAATTATCAACTTATCTACATATGAATGCATTGTTTTACAGGAGTAATGAGAAAAGAAATGGAGATGAAAGTGTTTACCTAAAGCAATTACTAGTTTAAAATCCCTGTTTTCAGTGCTGTGAAACCTGAAAATCTTAGGTTTAATAAAAAAAAAAAAATCAGCCTGCCTTTTGACTGTTTTTCGAAGCACATACAGTACAGACCAAAAGTTTGGACACACCTTCTCATTCAAAGAGTTGTCTTTATTTTCATGACTATGAATATTGTAGCTTCACACTGAAGGCATCAAAACTATGGAGGAGGAGGTGTGATGGTGTGGGGGTGTTTTGCTGGTGACACTGTTGGGGATTTACAAAATTGAAGGCATACTGAACCAGCATGGCTACCACAGCATCTTGCAGCGGCATGCTATTCCATCCGGTTTGCGTTTAGTTTGGACCATCATTTATTTTTCAACAGGACAATGACCCCTACACACCTCCAGGCTGTTAAAGGGGCTATTTGACCAGGAGAGTGATGGGTGCTGCGCCAGATGACCTGGCCTCCACAGGCAGACCTGAACCCAATCGGATGGTTTGGGGGTCAGCTGGACCGCAGAGTGAAGGGAAAAAAGGGGCCCAAAAATGCTAAGCATCTCTGGGAAATCCTTCAAGACTGTTGGAAAAAACCTTTCAGGTGACTACCTCTTAAGCTCATCAACAAAATGCCAAGAGTGTGCAGAGCAGTAATCAAAAAAAAGTGGCTACTTTGAGGAAACCTAGAATATAAGACATATTTTCAGTTGTTTCACACTTTTTTATTCAGTATATAATTCCACATGTGTTAATTCATAGTTTTGATGCCTTCAGTGTTAATCTACAATACTCATAGTCAGAAAATAAAGAAAATGAGAAGGTGTGTCCAAACTTTTGGTCTGTACTGTACACCTACGTAAAATGTATCTGCACTACCTTGTATGGACTGACTCATATCAGTAACTTATACCCAGATGTGTGTATCATTAGCTTCAAGTTACATTTTAGGATCAAACATGCCAGGAAAAACTGATCGCAGATGGAGCTATACTTGAATGCACCGTAGAAGCACACTTCCACTGGATGGACTGTTCTTGACACCTTGCTGGTGATGGAGACACTCATGGCATTGGGCGATGGTCAGAGGTTGAGTTAGACTTTTTCGCTGTCTGTCATTTTGACTGACAGGGTTAAAAAAGAATCCCCTCCTAGTCTTGATTACACTTGTCACTTTATTTTTTAAATAATAATAATTAAACATTCAATCGCTTTTATTTTCATTCATTTTCATTTTTATTCTGTCTTAACAAGCTGAGAATCCACATCAGCCAGATGAATACATGAAACTTTCTCCACAGTGGTAAAAAACACTGACTGTGGTCCTAGTAACTACATATAAACAATGAAATTAAACAGTCAGTCAGTCATTTTCTACCGCTTATTCCATAGTGGGTCGCAGGGGAGCTGGTGCCAATCTCCAGCAGTCTATAGGCGAGAGGCGGGTACACCCTGGACAGGTCGCCACTCCATCGCAGGCCAACAAAAACAACCATGCACACACTCATTCATACACCTAAGGGCAATTTAGAGTGCCAAAATTAAAAACCAAAAACAGCATGTCTTTGGGATTTGGGGGAGGAGCCGGGTACCCTTTGGAAAAACCCATGCATGCACGGGGAAGAACATGCAAACTCCATGCAGAAAGACCCCCGCTGGGAATCGAACCCAGGACCTTTTTGCTGCAAGGCAACAGTGCTACCAACTGCGCCACCGTGCAGCCCTGAAATTAAACAATTGCACTTAAAATATAAACAGATTACTTGCTGTGACCTGAACGCATAGTCTTACAATATTCTCCTAGTCCACATTGACCTCAATTGTGTAGCCGGATTTGTTTGTTTTTCATCTTCCACTGGATCAGTCCTTTTTTTTCACGTCTTTTGTCAACACCATCGTTGTTGAAGAAATTTGGGACACAATGCATTTTTCCTAGTGAAGCCACCGAGGTCATGCATCCAGTAAGAAAACAGCTAAGTATAATATGCTAACTTGCCACCAAGTGGTCAAAAGGACAGATGGCCTCCAAATTTCTTTGTCATCGTTTTTTTGTCAAAAACGGAAAATATTTGGTAAATGCAACCCCTAGGGATGGTTGGAGGCTACAGGTTCACCCAGCTTCTCTTTCTGAATCATTATTGTAGTTACCAAAGAAACCATAAAGTTGCTGAATAGAAGTAGTATGTAGAGGTTGAGAGAATGTAGTCATTTAGTAAATGAAAACCGGAAGGCCTCTACTGAACATTTTTAGCATATATACACATGCCTTTGCTGCCATCCATCCATCCATCCATCCATCCATCCACAACAGGCTCAGTCTGGCTGCTGATGAATTAATCAGGGGATCCTAAGTCATTCCTAAGCAATATGGTGTCCAGTGGAGCTTGCTAAAATTACCCAATAAACTTCTCTGGAGGAAAAGATGACTGTTGTTAAATTGCTCACAGTGATGCATTTTAGCAGAATAATTATGTTCCTGCAACAAAATAATTCACCTCTCTGCATTCTGGCCAACCAATCTGTAATTACAGCCAAACTCAGGGCCTGTGATGCTTTATCAGGCTGTGATACCGAACTGCTCGATTTGTACTTAAAGAAATAAGCAGGATATAAGCACCGACATGTGAGAGGGGCAAGACTATCAGGACCTTTTAATAGAGGAAGAAATGATTTCTTTGAATTCCTTAATTGTCATGATGAGATCAAAAACATAAATTTAAGAAAAGAACAACCAAAAACAAATCCTTATAAATCCAGAAATAAATGTTTATCACGTTGGTATGTCCTTAATAGGAGCAATGAGAAAGCTGTTAAGGCAGGATGTCTTGCATTCTACCGGTTGGCTGTTTTTTTCTTTTAGTCTATTATTAATTATGTTGCAACCCTTTGTTTTTTATAGCAAAACCAACAATAGGAAGAGTAATACATGAGAGAAAAGCTTGCTCTTAGCAGCACTACCACTGGGATTACCCCCAGAGTCCCTGATGCTCAGCATGAAGATTATTCCCAAGGTTGTTGTTCAGGCGACAGTAAAGCAGAAACCCCTCAGCGAACTCCTGGGAGTCATCCCCAGGCATTTCTGCTGTGCTTTAGTCATTATTCTACCTTTTGATCATCTCTGTGAAAGTACTAAATTAGTCATGGGATGCCCATCTCGGCCTCTTATTTATACACTCGGCTATGGTTGAGCTTAACACCATTTGATCTGTAAGAAGAGGTGCTCGAGGAAGAGTCTCCGCCACTTGGAGCAGGAAACCCCATGTAATGGAAAAATTTGGCAGGTCATTGTGTAAAGGTTGACTTCAATGTCAAAAGTCAGATCCTGTGACAGACGTGATTAAATATTTAAAAGTGTTGATGGTGCAACTTGAGAGTCTCCCTGTGCTGCTGAGATACAATCGCTCTAAAGAGGCCTTGTGGACAAGAGCTGTTAATTTTCACATCTTGTCACCCGGAAAGCAAACAGAATCCTCAGGAAGTAACACATTGCAGACTTTAAGCTATTCTCGAAAAAAATATTTTCCCTATATTAAATCATAATTGTAATGAGATTAACTATATTTTTTGTAACTTGCTTACTGCTTTACTTGTAGAAACAAGAAATAACTTAAATAGGACCACTTTGACGACATAAAGTAGGCTGAAAGAACTCAAAAGGCTCATGCCCCAGTCTAATGAGTTTTAAGAACAGATGAGAAACAAAGTCATTATCATCTCTCAGTCTGAAAAGGGGTACAATGTCATTCCTAAAACCACAGTGATAGACATCCAGAAATGGTGGAAAACCTTCCCAGGAGTGGCCTGGCATACCACAGTTTCTTCAATAGTGCATCAAGGTAAGACAAGAACCATAAGAAAGAGACAGAGAAAAAATGGCATCCATGGTAGAGTTCTAAGGGCAACTCCACCCCTGACCATTAAGAACACAAAGGTCCAGCTCACATTTGACAAGAATCATCTTGATCCCAAGAGTTTTGAACAAATATTTTGTGGGCTGATGAGACCAAAGTGGGACCTTTAGGATGTTTTAGGCTGCTTTGCTGCTTCAGGACCTAAACGACTCTTCCATGGATGCCCCGTTTCTGTGTTATTGTTGAACTATGAATATTGACCTTTACTAAGAAAAAAAAAAGAAGTCTGTATTGCATTAGATGTTCTGGGTTCTTTTATGACCTCTTGCATGTGCTCTTGGACTAATCCTGGTACACTGGCCTCCCACACTCCTGGGATGGTTCAGCACAGTTTCAAGTTTTTAATGTCTCTCACTGTGGTTCTCTGGAGTGCCAGAGAACCACATAGATAGATAGCACCACTATCTATCTATCTATCTATCTATCTATCTATCTATCTATCTATCTATCTATCTATCTATCTATCCATCTATCCATCTATCCATCTATCCATCTATCCATCCATCCATCTGTTGGAACCCTAAGCCATGGATTTCAACATTAAAACTCCGGTACAAACTCTTCTGGAGTTTTCAAAATAAATTGCATTTAACTGACTTCCAGCAACTGAGAAAAGGGGGGGGGGGGGGTAGCAGCAGACTTCCCATGATGCCACTGGCTGTATAAAAGCACCCCCTTTCTAATGCCCCGATCTCTTCCAAGCAGCTCCCGAGAGGAACTGGACGGGGGGACACAGCATGCTGAAGTCTTTTTGCTGGCAAAAAGACTTAACTCTTGAAACTGGATACAAGAGTCTCATATGATCACCGATCATATGCAAAAGTTGAGTATTGAATGAATGGCTGTTTGTGTATCCGGTATTCATTCACGAACGGGGAATTAAGGTACCAGCATTGTTTGACTCTCTCTCCGAGCCCTGCAGACGCACACGGTTGTTCAAGAAAAGTCCCC